>BSBK01000809.1:657500-695000 GCA_027943335.1 Chamaecyparis obtusa | reverse complement strand
GTATATATATCTAGTAAAATATACAAGTCTGGTTACTTTATAATTATAGGTCAAATTGAAAACACATTTTGTAGGACATATTTTTGTAGTAATAGAAAATCCTAGAAATGTGGAAGGTGATGGTTACTATTTATTACATTGCACTAAGGAGAGGATGAACCTAAAACATAATGAAACAAGAAATGGAATTATTTTTCCAATAGGTTAGTAGTTTTTTTTATGTTTAACTTATTACAATTGAGGTCCAACTTGTGATGGAATTATACATGGTTTTATAGTTAATTTCACATCTACATATGCTTTTGAGCTTGTTTGTGCAGGTTTATTTATTGTGAAAGGAACGTATTTGATGAAAATCAAAATAATTAAACATGGGATTCATTTTATTAATTATCAAACTAATAACTAGGTTTATCACTATAACCATCTTGTAATTGCAATTGTCCAATCTCTTCATCTAGTGATAGGATGTGGAGTTCGTAAGTGGAGGCTTGATACTGCTGACTGTGAATGAATATTAAATATTATCCAAGAGAGAGAGAGATAGATGAACAAATTGATGTAGAATAAATCACACATGAAATATATGATCTGTACCAAATTTGTCACGAGCGAGACCAAAGGTTTATAATATCTCAAAAATGTCTTAAGCAGATGATGTTGGCAAGTTGTCTATACTGAAGTATTGTTGGAAAATAGATTTATCTTCCTCTTTTTAAATGAAAATAAATAAAGACTCTACACTTCTGAAGACAAATGATTCATCAACAGGTGGATAAGCATAAGAAATCGCTTCCCTCTGAATTTTAAGGTACAACTTCCTTGTAGGATGTTCAATGAATTGTTAACAAAAAGTAAATTCATACACCTTTGACCAGAAAGTGTAGAAGAACCACTCAAATACTATTGGGTATCAAGGTGATTTATAGAATCAACATGTGATTAAATTTAACTATGAAGAAAACTAGGTTCTATTAACTTCTTCTAAAACAACCTATAAAATAACTCAAGAAAGATGAGATAAAAAGAAAGTAGAAGCGACTGAATATAAATAACATATGCACAGATTTAAATGTATCAACTTTAAAAGTAATCAATACATTCCAAATTTTGATTCAAAGATCTAAACCATACCATGCATCTATATATTCATATAAGATTGGATCAAAGTCTAATAAAAAATCAGTCACTAGCTGTTTCAGAACTTAAAAAGACTATGCTAACTATCTACTTCAAAAAGAAATAATCTATTTTCCTATCTATATTTTCTAACATCTTTACTATTCAATGCTCCAGCATTAATAATTTCAGGTCCAAGAGAGCCTCTAGAAAAATTCGGCCTCTTAGACACTAGAAAAAAAAATCATTTAAAGCCAATTACATAACTAAAAATAGATATTCATAACACGTGTCATTCAAAACATAAAGAAAGGGAAATATTGTCTTGAAAACTACTAACTCCCTCTGGGGCCTTCTAATGTGGCAGTCTATATGAGCTTCCAAGATCAGAACACATTCACCAATTCCTAGCCTGGCTGGAAATGCAAATTCTTCAGACTTGTCAGCTTCGCCCGAGTCGCATTCTTTTCCCACCTTAACTCCCTGATCCTCTCCACCTACTTTGGTAACTAACCTCTATTTAGTAGCAACATAGATTCCATGTTTCCAATTTTGGTGAAATCCTAAATTGTAGGCACTTCATTTTCTTTAAGAACATTCATAGTGTCTATAAAGACTTTGACCATGGCATCCGTATCTCTATTACCTTCGTCAATTTGCAGAATACTTGAGGGATTCACTATTTTGATGTCTTTAAGGGCATCCGCATGCATATCCAACACCTCTTTCTTGATTTCTTTAGCTTGAGAGATCACAGCCTTGAACATCATATTTTTCCATCTGAAGTTCTATTTCTGGATGAATAGCATACAGGGATCCATTAGCTTCATCAGATTCTCAGCTAAGAATTGAGTCACGCCATAAGTTTCTATTTCTTGAACCTATATGATGATCACCGTGCATTTCTCTTCCTCCATTTCCTAGCTTGGAACCAGGGTTTGAACCTCACCGAGTAATCCTTCTTGATCTAAACAAGTAGCTATAAACTCGCGGATGAAAGAACTCCCTTCAGTGATAACATTGTTTATCCAAGACTTCATTACCTCCATCAAAACCCTCCCCTGTTGCATCTGTTTCACTAACATTTGGTTTTGACTGAATTTAGATTAAAAGCTTGTGAAGACAGGGCCAGTGGTAGTACTCCATCATCAGCGAGTGAGGAAATAAATTCAGCCATGGTAGAGACCAGTTGTTTTAACTCATGTTTCTCTCATCCATCTTTTTACGACTACTTAAGAATGTGATCAGCTGAGAATTTAAATAGGTGATCCCTAGAATCCTTGTTTAAAACACCAAGCTCCATTTTTATGATTTCAAAGTCTTCAGCCTCTGGTTCCTCTTTAGGCCTAAAAGTGGCTATATTTGTAGTCACCTTTCCAATAGACAGATCGGTAGATAGCCTAGCATCACTCTTCATTCTTTTTTCTTTGGGTGTCTAGGTAGCATATTTAGCAACGATCTCCTTCACAAGAAGTGAAATGGGTTTATAACATTTTCTCTTATTAACTGACTTAGTTAGCCAGGGAGGAACTGAACTGGTGACTATCTAATTTTTGAGAGTTTTAACAGGAGTATTCTTGGCCTAAGGTATATCCATGCTAATGGTAAGGATTTCTTGAACCTTTTCTTGTTGATATATTGGAAAATAAATGTCATCATCTTTAATCTCGATATCTAGGTAATCAGGTCCTAAGTATGCCATCTGACAGTGCTTTTCTAATCTTGTTCTAGGCCTCGATCTTGGTGTAGTAAGATGTCCGTTGGAAACCACCTTTTTCTTAGGGGACATAACTTTACCTGCGTTTGGAACTGTTGCCCAAAATTTCCCTCTCATTCATTTTCAGCCACAGCCCTATTTTCCAAGTGAAATGCTCAATTGTCAAAAACTCAGTGTGTTTTCGACCTCCTCTCTGCAAGCTCAGGATGTTTTCTACCTTTTGGTCTAAATTTGGTGTGTTTTTGACCTTCGTTTGAAAACCCTGTGTGTTTTTGACAATTTCTACATTTTTTACCCTAAGCGCGCAACTTTGACAGGCAGGTCCTAGTGCCTAAGGCTGTGTCAGTGCAGAAAAGATCTGACGGCTATCGCATGATCACATGGGATCTTCTAATCCCATGAGATCATATGAAAACCATTGATGCAGTGTCAGCAAAGGATCGATAGTCAAGACAAGCGGTAAACGGTCATTAGTTAGCATCACACAATTGGTCGCATGATCGCATGGGCCTTCCTGGCCGGATGTAATCATGCGACAAGTGGTAAGCGATCAAACCATAGTGCAGTAGCGGTCAGTGACTAACACCTTATGGTTGGTCACATGATCACATGGGCTCTTTCGAACCCATGCGACCATGCAAAAAACCATCAACGGTTCCGGTTTTCTTAGCAAGGTGACAGTTAGTAGGGGTTCGGTGGATAGTGCCACTAGCGATTATTGGGTAGCATCATGCATTTGTCACATGATCACATGGGCTCTTTCGAGCCCATGCGACCATGTGATAAAACATCAGCGGTTAGCATACTTTCAGGCGATGTTGCTGTGGGTCCGTGCCGGGGTGCTGAGGTGTTTGCTGATGTGGCAGTCGAAATGAATAGAGGGATGACATGTGGTGGTTCTACGCTTGGGGTTGGCAAGCTTTGTACGATTGCGTAGTTGGAGGTGGGACCAGTTCTAGATTCAGTCAGGTAATCTCACATTAAAAAGAAGAATATTCTTTCTATCTGGTGATTACGAGACTTCCCTTAGTTGGGTAATCTCCTAACGGAAGGGAATATACCAAAAGTTTTACGAGACTCAGCGACTACCATTGGATGAAGCAAGGATCAACGATTTTCGCATGGTCACTAGATGTGACCCAGGGTTAAGAAAGAAACAAGCGGTTCCATGACTAAAGGGAAATGTGAACCTGAAGTGAACCCGAGGTTAGGATTGCATGAACATCTAAAGCTTGTCACATGATCTCATGCGGCCTCTTAGCCGCATGCGATCATGCAAAAAGCCCCTAGCGGGTCAACAGGGCTTCGGTGGGCTTGCAATTTGGTGATGTGTCCAGTCTGTAGTGGGTGGCTAGTGGTCAGTGAAGGTTTGACAGGTGGCAGATTTTGCGGGCCTGAGGTGTCATTTGTGATGAAGAGCGATAGTTTTCAAAAAATTGTCGCATGATCGCATGAAGGCCTTTCAGCTCATGTGATCATGCGACCGTTGACATTTTTGAAGGGTGGGGGAAAGTTTTCAAAACTTGTCACATGATTGCATGAAGGATTTTCAACTCATGCAATCATGTGACCATTGCTTTGTCAAAGAGATGTAGCCTGTTTTGGCGGACTCCCTTCCAAGGTAAACGTTGCGAGCGCGGGTAGTTCAAAAAATTTATGTCGTCGGGGTGGTTGCAGTTAGAGGAATGTGTAGAGATTTTTTTTAGGGAACCTTTTTGAGTCCTTCCCAATACGGGATCAAATTTTGTGCATTCATGGTAGTATGGGCTTGCAGGGAGGTTGTTGAATCTAGGCTTTTGTGTCTGTAGGTTGATCAAGTGCAAGAATGGACATGCAAAGGGAGAAATATCTGATTCAGCATTGATATTTATAGAGCACATTTATGATCAGAAGTGGTCCTATTTTAGGGCCAGATTATTATAATGCATATCTATGTAGCCCTAATTCAGAGATATTTTTGATTCCTACCTGCGTGCAGGGGATGTATATATATATTTTTTGGAGCCTGTAGTGCTCAGAATTGGCCAATTGTAAAAAAGGAAAGTTTCTTTCCCCAGAGGTTATTGAAGGAATTCTTTCTACTCCTTAACTTTCTACAATTGTAAAATTCCCATTGATTATTCAAATATTGCAAGTATTCTATGATATTCTTGTTGTCTTCATGCTTGCTTGTCTGGATTATCTCTTATTGGATCAAAGTGTATGCATGATTTCAGTGATATCTCAGGTTTCCTAATTCCTCTTGCTTTGTACAATTTTGTGTGTTTCCTGTGTCTGATCTAATTTAGGTGTTCTATGGTTATACTATAGCCCCTAGCAGCCTTGTCTCAATCCTACACCTAGTTGCAGAAAAGGATGTCTGTTTGTAGGTCATAGATTGAGCCTTTGTTCAGACCCTCCTATGAAATACTTATGCAAGCCTATCTAGTGAGTTGTAGCTTATTGGACCTGATTCCTTCATTGGTTTCATCCCTCTATACTGAGAGCCAAACCCAAGTTCGGTGCATCACCTGGTAGGTAGATTTGCTTTCAATTATTTCCCTTTCCATGCACTCCTTCTATCCCTTTCCCTCAAAGTTTACTTTCCTATTAAGAGCAAATCAAGGTGATTATCCAAGAGGAACCAACCTAGAATCTAGAGGTCTCATCTCGATTAGCAAAAGGTCCCACAACCTTGAGATGATTCCCACGTTATACTAGATTATCAAGACTACAAGAGCTTGAGATCAGAGGTGCAAATTTAGTGTATAACAATTTATGGCACGCCCAGTGGGATAGTAAAGAAGTTCATTTGTTGAAGATTATGTCATCTCTGATATGCAGATTGCATAATATAGACCTTTAGAGGTTGTTCTATCAAGCATATTCGGTGACTCCACTAGTTTCAAAGATTCAGGCCAACCTTGTTTAAGGTTTATGAGAAAGATCGAGACTAGAAGCTCAAAGCCTGCTGAATTTTTAGAGTTTCCCTTGAAAAGAAGCTACAAAGGCAGGTCAACTTAGAGAAGATCTCCTGCAAGAAGAGTCCAATCTACACCTCTTGATACTTCACTGAGGAGACCTCTCCTCTTTCATTTTAGAAGAAGAGGGTGATCTTTGACTAGAGATCTAGAAGAGGAAGGAGATCCAAATCTAACAGATACAACTCATATAGTTGTTGATCTTCAGATTACACCTCCTACAATGGCTAGAAATTTTGCCTTTGCACCTTTCAATCAGGGGAGCCCCTTAGATTTTGTAGTGCATCATGATGTGCCCTTGGTGGCATTAAAGAGTATACCTAATTTCACAGGGGAGGGATAGACAATAGCCTTTGAGCACATAAGAGATGTGACCACCATTTGTAGCATACACAGCATTACTCAAGAGGATGTGGCCACCAAATTATTAGCAACGTCTCTGAAAGGTAAGGCTCTAGAGTGGTTTAGAACTTTAACTGTTGGTTCTATTACTTCATGGGATGAATTAGGGGATGCATTAAGCAAGCATTTTGAGGATAAATCAGATAATTTATCTCTGGTTGAGCAATTAACAACTATAAAGAGAGACCCTCAAGAGAAAATGACAAATTGTAATAGTAGGTTCCTTAAAACATGGAATAGAATCCTAGTCTCTGTAAGGCCATCAGCTGACCATGCCTTCCTATATTACTTGCAAAATCTAAATAGCCAAATTTCTATCATGATCCAGTCTATAGGTGGTACCACTTTACCCCAAGCTTTTGACACTACTGTCAAGGCTGAAAATTGTTTGATCCAAGCAGGCATGATACAGAGAAGGCCTCCCATGCCTATCTTTCCTAGTCTTCAGCACATTGCACCTGTACAAGTACCCCCATTTACCCCTATTCCCACAATATCAGCACCTCGAGCTAGTACCAATGGTCAGGAACATGCCGCAACAAATTTCTCCCAAGAGTTGCAAGAGGTAAAGAGTAGTCGGCAAACTAGTATACAAGAAATGACAAACTTGTTGCAGACTCTAACCAAAGAGGTCACAAACTTGAAGAAACAAAACCAAGGCATTAGGCCTCCCTTCCAATCACAAGGCCAAGGTCCTAATCAGTAATATCAAAATCAAGGATAGACTTATCAACAAAATAGGCCACCATACCAAGGAGGCTATCAAGGGAAAAGACAAAATTTTAGTCAAAGACCATTCCAACCATATAACCCTGCACCTCTTAATTCTGTAAATCCAGTCAGGGATATGGTTCCTAGTCAAAACAATATGGCCATGGATAATGAATGGTGTTTCCCTTGCAATCAGCCCCAAAATCAGGCTACGTGTTCTAATGGATGGATGAACCAAGCACTAATGGTTCAAAATGCTTCACAAGCTCAAACAGAAGCTCCTTCTAGTGGGACAGCTCCTCAGCAAGAAACACAAGAGAATGAGACTGCTCTTTTCAATTGGGAGAAACTGGATTTCAATGGAGTCAATGATGAAGCTACTTTTGTTGCCTACACAAGAGCAAAGAGAAGAGCCCAAGACATGGAGAGAGAAGATTCTAGTACTAAGGCCACTACATCTATAGAGCCACTGCGGCAAGTTGCCCCTATCACATCCAAGGAGGCCCCTATCGTCACAAGAAAAGAAGGCCAAGTTCCAAAAGAAGCTAAACCCATCATAGTAAAAGCACAACAAAGAGTACACACTATGGCACCTTATAATATTGTAGACAATATGAAGAAGGTGAATGTCACCATGTCTATGTGGGACTCTTTGTCTATTCCAGGATAACCTGAAATTTTGGAGAAGGCCATGAGAGAGGCAGCAAATCTTCAACATGCAAAAGAAACTGCAAAACTAGTGTTGGTCAACACTAATCAAGAAAAGGAGACTCCAACTAGAAACTCCAAGGCCAATACCATGCAAGGTAGGAATTTAAAGCCACCTCCCTTTTATGTATCTTTAATTATTGGGAAATCTTTAGTACATAATTGCATGGTAGATAGTGGAGCTACTAGCACTATAATGCCCAAGAGAGTGACTAATCAATTAGGACTTAAATATGAACCCTTCTAAAAGAAGGTTACACAACTTGATGGATCCTTGGTCAGTACTATAGGTGTGGCCAAAGATACCAGTCTAATTCTCCATGCTAGTCCTAATTTTTCCATTCTGCTTGACATATATATCATAGATCTCCCTGCATTGTTTGCCATATGTCTCTCAAGAGAGTTCATGGCCAAGATAGGAGGTTATCTTTCTTCCGACTAGTCTCATATGCTATTTCATACAAGGTATGGTACCAAAGTCACCATTAAATTAGAAGCCTTAACAATACATCATATAGAGCCATATGTGTCTAATTCCATCAATACTAATTGTCCTATATTTGATGACAATGATTTCCCAACCATTAGTGAAGCAAGCACAAAAATAGAGAGTATCCCCAATATTCTCCTAGATGAAAGAACCTCAAAGATCCAAGAGAGTCTTGTTTGGGATTTTTGTTTGGGGAGTTATCTGATTGAAGAAAGTGGAGCCATAGAACCAAGCCTTCTCAAAAAATGCACTGATTCAGATGATCAGGATAGTCAGGTCTGGGAGCTATTTTTTGATGGAGCTAGGAGTAGACATGGTTCTGGTGGAGGTGCTATGCTGGTATCCCCAAAAGGAGAAAGGTATTATACTGCCTTTAGATTCAATTTTTCCTGCACCAACAACACTACCGAGTATGAAAGTCTGGTCAATGGACTAGAATGGGCTAGAAAAAGAGGGCTTAAAGTGTTAAAAGTATATGGTGACTGTGAACTTGTTGTTAGCCAAGTAAGAGGGATGAGTGAAACCAAAAATGATGTCATAAAAGCATACAAACATAGATTTTGGGATGCAATTGAAGATTTCCATGCTTTCAATATTGTTGCTATCCCTAGAAAATTATATCAAAATGCTGATAGGTTAGCTGCTATTGGATCTCAGTTTGACATTCCCAATAGCATTTCAAAAGAGGCAAATTAGTAGCACATCAAGATTATTGTCAGACCTTCAATTCCTGATAATAATATTAGTTGGCAAGTGTTTGACAATGATGAACAAATTCTACATTTCTTGTTTGAAGAAGATGTCTCTTCAAGGGACAATCAAAAGAGATTATCACAAAACTATGGTGATCAAGTGATACAACTTAGATCTAATAAGATGCCTAAAGGCCTTGTCACCTTAGAGACTATCTTCAACAAGGATGATGAAGTCAAGAGAAACAAAGTTGGCCTAGTAGTCCAGCAGGAACATTGTGCTGAATTAGAGTTGGAAGCAGGTAAGAGCCTAAAACTTGGAAAAGTAAACACTAATTCAGAAAAGCAAGCTTACACTAAATTGTTTAGAGAATTTAGTGATGTTTTTGCATGGAGGTATGAAGACCTCAAGGGTTTTGATCCTACCCTTGCTCAGCACACTATTGAATTGGAGCCTAATGCTAAACCAATAAGGCAAAAGAAAAGGCCTGTTAATCCCAAGCTTGAACCACTTATGCATAAGGAAGTACTCAAACTAATAGAAAGTGGCATCATCTACCCCATCAAACATACTAGTTGGGTTTCCAACCTTGTTCCTATCAGGAAAAAGAATGGGGAGCTGAGGTTTTGTGTTGATTTCAGGGATTTGAATAGAGCCTCATTAAAAGACCGCCATCCACTACCCTCTATGGAACAAATTCTGTAATGTGTCTCTGGATCCAAGAGATTCTCATTGTTGGATGGCTATTCAGGATACAATCAAATCTTAGTGAAAGAAGAGGATCAATATAAGACTGCATTTACAACCAAGTGGGGAACCATGGCATATCAGAAGATGCCCTTTGGTTTGTCAAATGCAGATGCTACATTTCAAAAGGCAATGGATATGGCCTTTAAGGGCCTCATGTACAAGTTTGTGTTGGTCTACCTAGATGACATAACTATCTACTCAAAGCATGCAGTAGACCACATCAGACATTTGAGGTAGATTTTTGAAAGATGTAGAGAATTTGGGATATCCCTTAATCCCAAGAAATGTGTGTTTGCAGTTCATGAAGGAAAACTATTGGGATATGTAGTATCAAAGAAGGAATTATAGTGGATCCTGAGAGAATTGCAGCCATCTTAGAACTACCATTACCACATCACAAGAAAAGTCTCCAATCTTTCATAGGAAAGATTAACTTTGTTAGGAGATTCTTGCCTAACATTGCAGAGTTATGCAAGCCTTTGACAGCCATGTTGAGGAAAGGTTCAGCCTTCAGTTGGACCAAAGAAGGAAAAGTTAACTTCCAAGCTATTACAGAAGCCTTAAAAAAAGCTCCTGCTCTCCTAAACCCAAATTTTAGTAAGGATTTTATCCTTTATTCTTATGGGGGTCATGATGATATATCTACAATGTTGACTCAAGAAAATGTTGAATGATTGGAGCAGCCTATTGCTTTCTTTAGCAAAGGTTTAGAATAGTATGAACAAAGATACTCTTTTGTAGAAAAGCATGTTCTTGCTATGGTAAAGAGCCTCAAAAAATTTAGACATTTGTTGAGTCATAGCAAGGTGCATTTGATGGTTACTCATCCAAGTGTCAAGGAATTTTTGCTTTCTAAGGACCTAAATGAAAAAAGAGCTGGTTGGATCACTAAGGTGATGGAATATGACATAGATATTTAGATTACCAAGCTAGTTAGAGGAAGAGGTCTTTGTGAGCATCTGGTAGAAGATGGAAGTTCAAAGAAATTGGAATATATAGATGCATCTCTAGTGGTGCATTCTACAGGACAGCAAGCCAAGGCAGCTAGCTGGTTGCCTAATATGATCAATTATTTGAAGACAGGACAATGTCTTGTAGGCCTAGACTCAGCAAAAAAGAGGTATTATAGGCTACAATCTATTCCTTTTGTGTTGATAGATGAAATTCTTTTCAGAAAGGATCTCAATGGTGTCTTTCTAAGATGCATAGATTCAAAAAAGGTTGCAGATGTCTTATTTGAGTTTCATAATGGAGCTTCTGGTGGCCATTTCTCTCCTAGGACTATAGCTTTTAAGATCATGAGGGTTGGATACTATTGGCCATCTATCTTCAAAGATAGTCATGATTATGTTAGAAGATGCATCAAATGTGCTATTTTTCCAGGGAAAGATGCATCAAAATAGAGCAACCCTTCATGAAGTGAGGTATAGATTTCATTGGCATGATTAACCCTCCATCCAGTGTAGGACACAAGTGAATAATCACTGCAACCAATTATTTCACTAGGTGGATAGAAGCAGTTGCATTAAAAGAAGCTAATGAGAGTGTTGTTTTAAATTTTTATGATGACATCATTCATAGATTTGGCATTCTAGATTCTATAGTTTCAGACAATGTATTAGCATTTACAGGCCTCAAAGTCTTAGAGTGGGCATTCAAGAAGGGAATTTGTCTAAATACAAGTTCCAATTACTATCCTTAGGGGAATGGTTTGTCAGAATCAACAAATAAGAATCTAATTAGAATAATCAAAAATACCCTGCAATATAGTTAGAGGGACTGGCATACTAAATTGAGATCTGCCTTGTGGTTAGATAGAATTACTCCAAAGAAAATCATTGGTAACTCCCCATACATGTTAGTGTATGGAAGAGAGGCTAAGTTGTCTATTTCAACTAAATTACCAACTTTGGACTTGGCCACTCAGTATGCCTTATTTGAGGAAAGTGATCCTATGCAAATCAGATATGCCCAGCTGATGGAGCTAGAAGAGATCAGAGATAAATCAATGCAAGATATGACATTCCATCAGAGTCAAACAAAGAGAAGCTTTGATAAAAGAGCCAGGGTCAGAAACTTCAAGTTTGGAGATGTAGTTCTCAAATGGGATGAGTTTAGGTCAAAACCTGGCAAGCACACAAAGTTTGATTCCTTTTGGGGTGGACCATTTGTTATAACAGAGTGTAGAGGATCTAATGCTTTTTAGCTTTCAACCCTTGAAGGAGCTACGCTGCTAATCTCAGTGAATGGTTTCCACTTGAAGCCTTGCTTTGAGGTTAATCCCTCTCTGTAAGTCCTTCTTGTAAATCCTTATAAATATTTTTCCTGCTTTCTTCCAGCTTTCTAGTTTAGTTTTTCCCTATTTTCCAAGAAGTGCTCATGCACAGGTTTGTCTTCCCGGTTCATTTTTTGTCCCTCTCCCTGTCAGAAAGTTTTGTGCTCAAGAGATGACCCCATGCCCAATGGATTGAGTCAAGGCAACTAGTCCAATGTTTAGCAGGCTGACATCCCGCAGAGGTCACCAAAATGTTGCCCAAAATTTCCCTCTCATTCATTTTCAGCCACAACCCTATTTTCTAAGTGAAATGCTCAAGTGTCAAAAACTCAGTGTGTTTTTGACCTCCTCTCTATAGGCTCAGGATGTTTTCTACCTTTTGGTCTAAAAGTTCGGTGTGTTTTTTACCTTCATTTGAAAACCCTCTGTGTTTTTGACACCTTCTATGTTTTTGACCCTAAGCACGCAACTCTGACATTCAGGTCCCAGTGCCTAAGGCCGTGCCAACTCATAAAAGATCTGACGGCTATCGCATGATTGCATGGGATCTTCCAATCCCATGAGATCATACAAAAACCATTGATCCGGTGTTAGCAAAGGATCGACAATCAAGACAAGCGGTAAATGGTCATTAGTTAGCATCACACAGTTGGTCGCATGATTGCATGGGCCTTCCTGGCTGCATGTGATCATGAGATAAGCTGTAAGCAATCAAACCACAGTGCCATAGTGGTCAGTGACTAACACCTTACGGTTGGTCGCATGATTGCATGGGCTCTTTCGAGCCCATGAGACCATGCGACAAACCGTCAACGGTTCCGATTTTCTTAGCAAGGTGATGGTCAGCAAAGGTTCGGTGGATAGTGCTGCCAAAGGTTATTGGGTAGCATCATGCATTTGTCACATGATCACATGGGCTCTTTTGAGCTCATGTGACCATGCGACAAATCGTCAGCGATTAGCATGCTTTGAGATGGTGTTGCTGTGGGTCCCTGTCGGGGTGCCAAGGTGTTTGCTGATATGGTAGTTGAAATGAATAGAGGGATGACATGTGGCAATTCTGGGCTCGAGGTTGGCAAGCTTTGCATGGTTGCGCAGTTGGAGGTGGGCCCAGTTCTAGGTTCGGTCAGGTAATCTCACATGAAAAAGAAGAATATTCTTTCTATCTGGCGATTACGAGACTTCCCTTAGTCGGGTAATCTCCTGACAGAAGGGAATATGTGAAAATTTTTACGAGACTCAGTGACTACCGTTGGATGAAGCAAGGATCAATAGTTTTTGCATGGTCGCTGGATGTGACCCAGGGTTAAGAAAGAAACAAGCGGTTCCCTGACTAAAGGGAAATGTGAACCTAAAGTGAACCTGGGGTTAGGATTGTGTGAACATCTAAAGCTTGTCGCATGATCTCATGTGGCCTCTTAGCTATATGCGATCATGCGACAAGCCCCTAGTGGTCAACAAGGCTTCGATGGGCTTGCGGTTTGGTGATGTGTCCAGTCTATAGTGGGTGGTTGGTGGTTGGTGAAGGTTTGATAGGTGGCAAATTTTGTGGGCCTGAGGTGTCATTTGTGGTGAAGAGCGACATTTTTCAAAAAATTGTCGCATGATCGCATGAAGGCCTTTCGGCTCGTGTGATCATGCGACCATTGACATTTTGGAAGGGCGGAGGTGAGTTTTCAAAACTTGTCGCATGATTGCATGAAGGCTTTTCAGCTCATGTGATCATGCAACCATTGCTTTGTCAAAGAGATGTAGCCTGTTTTGGCGGACTCCCTTCCAAGGTAAACATTGCAAGCATGGGTAGTTCAAAAAATTTATTTTGCCAGGGCGGTTGCAGTTAGAGGAATGTGCAAAGATTTTTTTTAGGGTGCCATTTTGAGTCCTTTCCAGTATGGGATCAGATTTTGTGCATTCATGGTAGTATGGGCTTGCAGGGAGGTTGTTGAATCTAGGCTTTTGTGTCTGCAGGTTGATCAAGTGCAAGAATGGACATGCAAAGGGAGAAATATCTGATTTGGCATTGATATTTACAAAGCACATTTATGATCAAAAGTGACTATTTTAGGGCTAGATTATTATAATGCATATCTATGTAGCCCTAATTTAGAGATATTTTTTATTCCTACCTGCTTGCAGGGGATGTATATATTCTTTTTTTGGAGCCTGTAGTGCTCAGAATTGGCCAATTGTAAAAAAGGAAAGTTTCTTTCCCCAGAGGTTATTGAAGGCATTCTTTCTTCTCCTTAACTTTTTGTAATTGTAAAATTCCAATTGATTATTCAAATATTGCAAGTATTCTGTGATATTCTTGTTGTCCTCATGCTTGCTTGTCTGGATTATCTCTTATTGGATCAAAGTGTATGCATGATTTCAATGATATCTCAAGCTTCCTGATTCCTCTTGCTTTCTACAATTTTGTGTGTTTCCTATGTCTGATCTGCTTTAGGTGTTCTGCGGGTATAGTACAGCCCCTAGCAGCCTTGTCTCATTCCTACACCTAGTTGTAGAAAAGGATATCTATTTGTAGGTCATAGGTTGAGCCTTTGTTCAGACCCTCCTATAAAATACTTATGCAAGCCTATCTAGTGAGTTGTAATTTATTGGACCTAATTCCTTCATTGGTTTCATCCCTCTATACTGAGATCCAAACCCAAGTTCGGTGCATCACCTGGTAGGTAGATTTGTTTTCAGTTATTTCCCTTTCCATGCACTCCTTCTATCCCTTTCCCTCAAAGTTTACTTTCTTGTTAAGAGAAAATCAAGGTGATTATTCAAGAGGAACCAGCCTAGAATTTGGAGGTCTCATCTCAGTTAGCAAAAGGTCCCACAACCTTGAGATGATTCTCACATTATACTGGATTATCAAGACTACGAGAGCTTGAGATCAGAGGCACAAATTTAGTGTATAATAGGAACCAAATGAGATACATTAGATGGGGCATGTTTCACATTTTTTAAGGCTAATCCTGCACTATGCTTTTCAAGAGGGAGGTTCTTAGCTCCTTTCTTTTTCTTTTCTATTAACTAGTTTTTCATGACCCTAAAAAAGGTTCGAGCCCTCAACTTTATATCATCTTTTTCTTTCCTATTCCAATCTATGTTTGGGGGACTTCCTACTTTTACATTGCTAGCCTCTAAACCGGTGGCTTTGGAACTATCCTCTTCTACACCCTTAATATCAAAATTCAATTGCAACATTTTGATCTGTGGAATTAAAAGTCTGGAGTGATCTAGTTTCTAGATTGCCTCCTCGTCACCAAGATCTTTCCATAGGTCCTCAAGGTGCGAACTAGGTGAAGGATAATTACTTAGGTTTAGAACTTGTCTAGCGAAGCCCTTATTGTCAAAATCCCTTCTTAACACATAAAATTTTAAATGAAAACTCAACAAGTTGCTTCCTATCACCGAAGCATCCATCATATTGTTACAAGCCAAGTTGCTAATTTTGACTGGGAACATAGAAGGCCATTTTCTTCTGGCAAGGTATTTTTAATAACCAAGAACAATTTTTTGCAAACTTCTGCTAAAATAAAATAGTCGAAAGCAACCCTTGGGAGCTTGAGAGGTTCATGATCAAAGCCTCCAACCCGAATGTAGGTGAAATGTGGGAACTGAATGAATAGTCTTTCATAGCCTTGAATCAATTTTTGTGCCTCCAATGAAACTCTTTTGTTTGGGACTCCTGCCAATTGTTGACACAATCTACCTAGGAAAACATCATGAACCTTCCTGTAATTTTTCAAAATTTTATCTTTTCTTAATAATGGACAGTACTCATAAATTAAAATATCTTCATTCCAAGGAACCTGTTGAATGGAAAAAAAATCTTGTGTGCATGCCAGGTAGTATATCAAATAGGAAGACATAAATAAATCCTTGTTAATGGTCTAAGCTTGTTTAAGTTGGTCGCTCAGGGAACTAGCAATAATCTCCCCCTAATCAATATGTTTCTCCCCTCCCAAGACTATCTCTATAAAATGAAACATCCACTCCTCATAGAGAAGAACCTTTTCTGAACCTTTAATCTGGTGAAGCAACACTATCACATCATGAATAAGAGGTTTCATGTGATCTTTGGTGAGAACTTTAGGTAACCAAGACCCACCTTTGTAATTGGTTTGAGTCCACTTCCTAGCCACATGACTCCAATTTTTATCTACGTTCTCTCTACACTAAGCTAGAGATTGGGTGGGAGTAAAACTAACAAGAGATTCTTTTGGGATTTTAAAAATAGCCATAATAGTCTCCCTATTGACTGGCACAAGGGTTTGGCCTTCTGCATTCATAATGCACTTGGATTTAACATCATATCAGTTAATACATTGCTAAACCAATTTTGGGCATAGAACTGACAGTGGAAAAGCCTTGGCTTCTAATAATCCACTCGATAGGAACTCTAAGCTATGATCTTTCGATGCATGACTTGTGAGTTCAATTGCCATTTTTTCTAGTGGTATCCCTAATAGGTCTATGTCTGAGACAATGGGGGCTCGACATTGCATATTCTTGACATTCCCAAAGAAATGCATACTGGACCTCATATCTCCCTCAGGAATAAAAACAAAAAATGCCCCCCCCTCTCAAATCAATATATTAAACAGCAACAGGAAATGAGAAAAATCTTTAGGAGCTACCTGTTTTACGTAGACTTAGAAAAAATTCTTCTCCCACAGCTGAGACTCCATAGAAAAATAATAGGAAAGAAAGACTTACAGAGCTATTTATATTTTGAAAGATTAATGCCCTGAAAAGTTGACTTTAATGAGCATTAGTCAGGGACATTAATTTCAAATGATGTGAATAGTAATGACTCAGCAATAGGACATCCTTAAAATCTACCATCTTTAATATCATTATTAACCATCCCCCAAATGATATCTCTCACTTGTGTTAACGATTTCATTAATCGTCACCCAAAACCTTATTCGAGATTTTCTTCATTGTTCTCATCAAATCAAAACTTCCCCTCTTAAAAACTTAACCATCATTTCGTCATCATCTTATTTTATGTGTCCCATCAACAATCCTTTCACTTATGACTCTACCCACAATCTATCTTTGAACCTCTTCGAACTAATTTGAACTAGAGTTCAAAGTGGTTTGAAGTGGTTCACCGCCAAAAGGTGATGTAGGCCGGGGGTCACCTATAGAAAACATTCATTAGAAAAGAAAACATTCATTGAACTACTTTGAACTACTTTGAACTAGAGTTTAAAGTGGTTTGAAGTGGTTCAAGTGAGGCATGAGTCTTGAAAAAGGTTCATCCAAGGAAGGCTAAATTTGAACTTGACAAACTTGAAGGCTAATTCTTGACAACTTTGAAGGGCATAAATGCTTGAAGGATTACTAAAAGGAGAGACTCTCAAGGGAATGCATTGAATGAGCATCAAAATAATGAAGTAGCAAGGGTCTTAGACACTTCTAAAATGGTGACTCTAACTATCTCTAACATCGGCTCTAGCTGGGGACTGCATATTGCTCAATGTGCAGAGAACTCTAAATAACTGGTTTCATAGAAAAGACTACCTAAAGGGAAAGAAAAATAGAACACTAAGGCACAACAAAAAGGAAAATAGGAAACACTACCTAATATGGACATGGTTACTAATTGAGTAAATCATTAGAGCCTTCATAACTTGAGGTCCTACCCATTATAAGTAAACGGAAAATTCACACCATCTGGGTAGGATAGTCATAAAGCATTTGAGCCAAGAGCTTCAAAACTAATAAATGGACCCTTCCATAAAGACTCAAATTTCCCATGAGACCCTTTGGGTGCTCACCTCTTGTCCCATAGTAGCACTTCATCACCCTCCATAAAGTTACGAGGCCGTGCCCGCATGTCAAAAATCTGCTTCACCTTGAGCTGATGCTTTGTGATATGACCTACCAACTCTTCCCTTTCTTCTTCCAGTCTACTCAAATGCACGACCCATTTCTCTGAAGGATCTTTAAAATACTGATCTTCAATGACATCTTGGAGCTTGGCTGAGGAGAGTTCTCAAGGCAGAGAGACATGTGCTCCTATCCCATATACCAATTTGAAGGGGGACATTCCAATTTCTCTTTTCAAGGTAGTTCGATCTACCCACAAGGCTTCAAATAGCTTCTTATGCCATTCACAGGGATTATCATCCATCAACCTTTTCATGATTGCTACCAGATTCTTATTATTGGATTTGGCTTGACCATTCCCTTGTGGGAAATAGTCAAAATAATGAGTGAGAGATATGTCGTGTTCATAACAAAAAGCAAAGATTTCTTTAGAAGAAAAGTATGTAGCATTGTTTGCTACTATCTTAATAGTCACCCCGAACTTAATAAAAATATAATTTAAAAGGAACTCACACACAACCTGAGACTTCACTTTCTTGGTGGGAATAGCTTCCACCCACTTAGTAAAATAATCAGTGGCCATGAGAATGTAAACATGCCTAGTGCTAGATGGTGGGTTCAAAGGTCCCACAAAGTCTATCCCCCATTGTTTGAAAGGCTAATCAACAATCATAGGTTTAAGAGGTAGAGCAGCAAGATGAGGTCTCCCAGTAAAAAGATGACATTTTTTATAATTGCGAACATATTGATACACATTCTTGAACATGCTGGGCTAGTAGAAATGATTCTAGGGAATCTTAAATGTAGTTATAGTTGAGGAGTAGTGACCTCCACAAGCTTCATCATGGAACACCTTCAAAAGTTCTTTCTACTGCTTAGCATCCATGCATCTTAAGAAGGTTCCATCTATGCCTCTTTTATATAATGTCCCATGGGATATCACATATTTTCTTGCTTTCAATTTCAAGTTACACCTCTCTTTGGGATTTAAATGATCAGGACACTCACCATAAGTAAGGAAATAAGCCATGTCCGAAAACCATGTATCAGTTAGACTGACTAGCAATGCCATGGGTACTTCATCAATTTTATTAGATAGCTTACCATCCTCCACTATTAGCTTGCATAGGCCTTTCCCTCTTACCAAATTGGTTGGTTTTATCATCAAATCATACTCTTGAATTTTTGCTATCCAAACTACTATATTATTCATACCAATCTCCTTCTGTGTCAAAATACTTTTCACTGCAGTCTCAGGGATGAAAATGGTACAATGGGAATGAAGTATATAGTACCTGAACTATTTTACTACTTTGACTATAGCTAAGGCATGTTTATCCATCTAGGAGTATTTGAGCTCATGTCTTTTCAGAGGCGTGCTCATAAAGGCTATGGGTGCTTCCTGTCCTTTCCCATCTTTTTATGTTAATATACCTGACAGAGTATGCTCGAAGGCATAACAATAGATGATAAAGTCCTTCTTGGGAATTTTTAGCATAGGTGCTTGAGATATCACATCCTTAATATCAGTGAAAGCTTTGTGTCCATTTTTGTTCCACTTAAAAGGAACTTTCTCACTCATCATGTCGACCATGCACCTAGTAATTTCTGAGAATTTTGGAATGAACACATGCAGGAAACTCACCTAGCCAAAAAAAAACTTCAATCTAGTTTTTCTCAAAGGTAGGCTGAGCTATTGAATCACCTTAACCCTTTTGGGGTCAATTCGGACACCATCCTTTGAGACAATATGACCCAGTAATTTTCCTTCCTCCACAAAGAATATTGATTTCTTGGGGTTCAAAGAAATGTCATGGCTTCTACATCTTAAAAGAACTGTCTCGAGATCTTTTAGGTGTTGACCTCTCTTCTTTGAAAAGATGGTAAGATCATCTAAATACACCACTATAATTTTGTTCTGGAGATCTTTGAAAGAAGAATTGATTGCCCTATGGAAGGTCGCACTTGCATTGATCAGCCCAAATGGCATTCGACTATATGCATAAGTTCCCCATGGGGTGATAAATGCCATTTTATGTTGGTCATTTTTTGCTACACTGATTTGGTTGTACCCATAATAGCCATCTAGCATAGACAACTTTAGATCCTGATATAGCTTGAAGAACATGCTCCATCATAGGAAAGGCATAATTATCTTTTAAACTTGCTTGGTTCAGGTTATGAAAATCAACATAGATCCTGATCTCGCCATTCTTCTTCCTCACAGGAACTATATTGGTGATCCAAGTAGAATGATGAATGGGATAGATAATTCTTGCCTATAGCATCTTTTTGACTTCCTTCAATATCGCTTTAGACACTTTCAGATTATAGTTCATTAATTTTTTACGAAAAGGGGTAACACCAGGCTTTAAAGGGATTTGATGTTCAAAAAGGCCTCCTCTAAAATTCTTCAGGCCCTCATGCCCCCAAGCGAAGACATCCCTGTATTTTGTAAGTAACTTTGTCAGGTCTTGTTTTTGACATGAAGTACATGTCTAACCAATTGAAATCCATTTCGGATCATCTTTCTCTCCTATATCAATTTTGTCATATTCTTTGGCATTATGTACATGGGATATCTTCTCTTTAATAGTACTATCATCTTTTCTCCTGAACAAATGTTCTAGAGATACAAGGCCCTTAGGGATTTTATTACCTTTCAATTGAATCACCCCATCACTACCTACAACATCTTCGTAGACTTCTTTGCAATCACTATTAGATCCTTCAAAATATACATCACAAAAACATGCAGTACATTCCAAGAAATCCCTGAGCTAGGAATCACTATCAAAGACCTACCAATACTCCACATTATCAGGCACTTTCAGCTTGTAGATCATCTCAATTTGATACTTTCAAGTTTTAAAGTTAGGATGTGGCAATAATAATGAAGCCGATACTGCCAGGGCATCTGCTTTGGTGTTCTGATTTCTGCATATAAATTTTATGGAAATAGTGTCAAAAAAGTCTAGCTTGTCCCATACAAAATTTTTGTAATGCTTTAACCTGTCATTCTTAACAGAAAATTGTCCTTTCACCTACTTCACACTTAACTCAGCATCACCTTTTACTATCAAATTTTTGACTCCCCTCAAATTTTCTTCTTCTAATCACAGAAGTAAGGCTTTGTACTCTATAGTATTGTTAGTATTTTTGAAATCTAACTTGAAAGAAAGAGGAATACATTCTTTATTAGGAGGAAAAAGGACTACCCCCATGCCTAAGCCTGAATTGGAGCAGCTACCATCAAACTCCATCTTCCATATACCCTCTTCTTTCTGAGAAGAAGTTTCAGCATCCTTTTCAAGATTGGCTAAAATGAGATAATTGTCAAAATGACACTCATACAAAATTTGAGCTTTTGGGTTATCCAAGGGTACCACAATATATTTATTTTTAGGCTCACGTTCAAGTTTTACTTTCTTTTTTCCTATTGGGATCATAGCCTCTAACTAGTCCATCTTAATGTCTCCTCCTAAATCCTTGCAGAAAGTTATACTAAGTAGTATACCATAGCTAGCTAGGATATCTACCACCAGGATAGTCAGCTTTAGACATTTGTCAAGATATGCAACAAGAATAGCTTGGGCATCTTTGACTTGACCCATTAATGGTACTTTTTTCCCATCCATAGAATAGCAATGGCCATAGGTTTTAGTCAAGGTGAGACCAAGGGCTCTTGCAACAGGAGTAGGCATGATATTATCTGATGCACCAGAGTCAATAATGCAATTGTTGAGCTTCTGGCCATTTAGCAGTACTTGGAGATATAAAAGGGATTAGGTTTTCTTTCCTCTAGTTCACCCTCAATTGTATTAATGAAAGGACATTCTTTGGGTGTCTGAGGAGTATCCTAGGGCTTAAAGACAAGTGTTTCTTTGATTATGGTTGTCTTACCTATAAGAGGCTTATCTAGTTTGGGGTTTGAACTAGACTCCCCTTTAACATATTGAATGAGTTTTTCCAGCTCTTTGGGATTCATTTTAAGATATTCTACGGGGGAAATAGAGATTGTTCTTGTTTTACAAAATTCAACAAAGTCAAACGAAGAAGGAGACAAACCACCTCTTGGTAAGATCTTTACTTTAGGGCCCTTTGGACATGTAGGAGTCTCTCTACTTCCAGATTCTTTATGCCTAGCATCAACGTTAGCAATAGTTGAACCAGGAACAAACTTTTACATTCTTTGATTTCTTGTTAGAACAACGCAGGCATGATCTTGTAAAGTTGCTAAAACACTTCCACCTCTGTCAGAGCCTGACTCATACTCTAGGTAAAAAGAAATAGATAGACCAATATCAAGTGAGTCTTTCTCTTCTTTCAACTCTTCTATACTAATAGTATCTTTTCTTGCATTGATTTGGAGACACCTTAACCAATCAGGACAAGATTCTCCTTCATGATTAGTTTTTAGATGAAAGGAATAGATTGTTTCCCTTGGGGAAGATTTGATTTGCAATCTAGGTTGTGAACCCAGCAATAGAGGTGCCTTTCCCTAGGGTTTATTATGTTATCTTTGACTAACATCTTGATAAGGGGATTGGTACCATGAACTGGTCTTATTTTGCTATCTCTTGAGCATAGCCATATCATTCATCAGCCTTTTCATTAGAGGGTCTACTGTTGTAGAGGATGAGGGAGTTCCCAAAGCCTGAACTTCTCTCTTCCACTTTCTAGCCTTTATGAGTGTATCCTCTAGCTGAATAGCCTGTGTCTGGGCTGCATGCAAATCGATAACTCCATCTTTCAATAGGTGAAAGATTATATCAGGAAGAACAATAGTCAAGAAGAAAGTCTTCTTATTCTCATTACTGGGTGTCGAAGCTGCTGGAATCCTTTGCAAAATTCTATTAAACTTAGCCACAAACTCATGCATAGGCTCATGTATTTCCTTCTTAAGTTGACTAAGTTAAAGCAATAAAGAAAACTCATTATCAAGAGCTTTGAATCTTGTTTCAAAATCCATTTTCATATCATTCTAATTAGTGATTGAACTATTTGGTAAATGAATGAACCAATCAGCTATGGTATCCACTAAAGTCCTGACAAAAAGCCTGACCGCAAATTCTTCAGTAGGAACACTAATAACACCACAGGCAGTGTGGAAGGCACTGAGATGATCATCAGTGGTTACTTTTTCATCTCCGCTAAACTTGGGAAAGACCTAATTAGCACCTTTAAGCAAATCCCCAGGGGGGTTAGCTCCTAAGTTCAGTGGGCCAATATTCTAACCCCAAGGTTGATTGGTGGCCATGTTAGGTAACTAGAAATTCAAAGGTTAGATATTAAGAATAGTAGGCACAATAGTACCTAATGTTACAATAGCTCAGAAAAGGGGTGGAACAAATGGGCTAGGTAGAGGTGAAGAATGCCTACTAAATGTTTGGGTTTTCTTCTTCTTGCACATGTTAAGGTCAGGTTAAAAACTAAGATTCCTCAAAGCTTCAAAATCTTCATCAAGCAATCCCCTACTCCTATGACCTCTGGTATACCTCTTTTATGCCAGTTTCAAACTTAGGAGTGACCTTGATTTCTTGTTGGGGCTTGTGCAAGTCTATTCACTATAACTACTTCATGAGCAACTAGTATTACCCTTAGTTGCTCAGCTCTTTCTTCTTCTCTTTCAAGAACTTCCTGAACTTGATGAAACTACTAGTTACTATGTTTAAACCTCCACGTTGTTGTAGCTAAGCTTGAAATTATGTCATCTTGTGTGTCTTCAAATCCTAGATTAGGTTGAAGCATAGCAAACACATCATTGTGTGGTAATACCATCTTGTGGCATTATATCAGTTGAGAACCTAGTGTTTTATACTGGACTCTCCCTAGTAGAGTCACCAAAAATCTATTGGCAAATAGATTTGTCTTCCTCTTTTTAAATGAAAATAAATAAAGACTCTACACTTCTGAAGACAAATGATTCATCAACATTTGGGTAAGCATAAGAAATTTCTTCCCTTTGAATTTTTAAGGTATAGCTTCCTTGTAGGATGTTCAATGAATTGTTAACAAAAAGTAAATCCATACACCTTTGATTAGAAAGTGTAGAAGGACCACTCGAATACTCTTGGGTATCGAGGTGATTTACAGAATCAACATGTGATTAAATTTAACTATGAAGAAAACTGAGATCTATTAACTACTTCTAAAACAAACAACCTATAAAATAACTCAAGAAAGATGAGCTAAACAAAAACTAGAAATGACTGAATATAAATAACATATGCACAGATTTAAATGTATCAACTTACAAATTAATCTATACATTCTAGATTTTTATTCAAAGATCTAAACCATACAATACATCTATATATTCATATAAGATTGGATCAAAGTCTAATAAAAAATTAATCACCAGCTATTTTAGAACTTAAAAAGACTATGCTAACTATCTACTTGAAAAAGAAACTATCGATTTTCCTATCTATATTTTCTAACCCCTTTATTGTTCAATGCTCTTAGCATTAATAGTTTTAGGTTTGAGAGAGCCTCCAGAAAAACTTGGCCTCTCGGACACCAGAAAAAAAAAATTGTTTAAAAATAGTTACATAACTAAAAACAAAGTTTCATAACATGTGTCATTTAAAAAATAAAGAAAGGGAAATGTTGTCCTGAAAACTACTAACTCCCTTCGGGGCCTTTTGATGTGGTGGTCTCTACGAGCTTCCAAGATCGAAACATGTTCACCAATTCCTAGGCTAGCTGGAAATGCAGATTCTTCAGACCTATTAGCTTTTCCCGAGTTGCATTCTTTTCCCACCTTAACTCCTGAATCCTCTCCACCTACTTTGATAACTAACCTCTATTTAGCAGCAACATAGACTCCACATTTGCAATTCTGGTGAAATCCTGAATTGTAGGTGCTTCATTTTCTTTGAGAGCATTCATAGTGTTTGTAAAGACTTTGACCATGGCATCTGCATCTCTGTTACCATCATCAATTTGCAGAATACTTGAGGGATTCACTATTTTGATGTCTTTAAGGGCATCCACATCCATATCCAACAACTCTTTCTTGATTACTTTGGCTTGAGAGATCGCAGCCTTGAACATCATATTTTTTCATCCAAAGTTCTATTTCAAGATGAATAGCATACAGGGATCCACTATCTTCATCCGATTCTTCGCTAAGAACTGAATCACACCATAGGTTTCTATTTCTTGAACTTGTATGATGATCACCACGCATTTCTCTTCCTTAATTTCCCAGCTTAGAACCAGGGTTTGAACCTAACCGAGCAATCCTTCTCCATCTAAACAAGTAGATATAAACTCATTGATGAAAGCACTCCCTTCAGTGATAACATTATTTATCCAAGACTTCATGAACTCCATCAAAACCCTCCCTTGTTGCATCTATTTCACTAACCTTTGGCTTTCGACTGAATTCAGATAAAAATCTTGTGAAGACTAGGCTAGTGGTAGTACTCCATCATTAGTGAATAAGGAAAGAAATTCAGCCATGGTAGAGACCAGTTGTTTTAACTCACATTTCTCATGTCCATCTTTTTGTGACTACCCGAGCATATGATCAGCTGAGAATTTAAATAGGTGATCCATAGAATCCCTGTTTAGAACACCAAGCTCCATTTTCATGATTTCAAAGTCTTCAGCCTCTAGTTCCTTAATTCCCTCTTTAGGCTTGAAAGTGGCTATTTCTGCAGTCACCTTTCCAGTAGATGGATCGGTAGATAGCCTAGCATCACTCTTCATTCTTTTTTCTTTGGGGGTCTAGGTAGTATATTTAGTGATGATCTCCTTCACAGGAAGTGAAATGGGTTTATAACTTTTTCTCTTATTCACTGACTCGATTAGCTAAGCAGGAACTGAACCGATGACTATTTGATTATCGGGAGTTTTTACAAGATTATTCTTAGCATAAGGTACATCCGTGCTACTGGTAAGGATTTCTTGAACCTTTTCTTTTTGATCCATTGGAAAAGAAATGTCATCATCATTAATCTTGATATCCAGGTAATCAAGTCCTAAGGATGTCATCTAACAACACTTTTCTGAGCTTGGTCTAGGCCTTGATCTTGGTGGGGTAGGATGCCCACTGGAAACCACCTTTTTCTTAGGGGATGTAACTTTACCTACATTTAAAACCATAGGAGATACACTAGATGGGGCATGTTTCACATTTTTTAAGGCTCATCCCACACTATGCTTTTCAAGGGGGAGGTTCTTAGCTCCTTTCTTTTTCTTTTCTATTAACCAGTTTTCTGTGACCCTGAAAATGGTTCGGGCCCTCAAATTTATATCATCTTTTTCTTTCCTATTCCAATATATGTCCGGGGGACTTCCTTCTTCTACATTGCTAGCCTCTGAACCTATGGCTTCGAAACTGTCCTCTTCTACACCCTTAATATCAAAATTTAATTGCAACATTTTGATCTATGAAATTACAAGTCTGGAGTGATCTCATTCCAGATTGCCTCCTCATCACCAAGATCTTCCCATAGGTCCTCAAGGTACAAACTAGGCAAAGGATAATTACTTAGGCTTAGAACTTGTCTAGCGAAGCCCTTATTGTCAAAACCCCTTCTTAACTCATAAAATTTTAAATGAAAATTCAACAAGTTGCTTCCTATCACTGAAGTGTCCATCATATTGTTACAGGCCAAGTTGCTAGTTTTGACTGGGAACATAGAAGGCCATTTTTCTTCTAGTAAGGTATTTTTAATAACCACGAACAATTATCTACAAACTTTTGCCAAAATAAAATAGTCGAAAGCAAACCTTGGGAGCCTGAGAGGTTTATCATCAAAGCCTCCAACCTGGATGTAGGTGAAACATGGGAACTAAATGAATAGACTTCCATAGGCTTGAATCAATTTTTTGTTCCTCCAATGAAACTCTTTGGTTTGGGACTCCTACCAATTGTTTACACAATCTACCCAGGAAAACATCATGAATCTTCCTGTAATTTTTCAAAATTTTATCTTTTCTTAATAATGGATAATACTCATAAATTAAAAGATCTTCATTCCAAGGAACCTATTGAATGGCAGAAAAATCTTGTGTGCATGCCAGGTAATATATCAAATAGGAAGACATAAAAAAATCCTTCTTACTAGCTTGAGCTTGTTTAAGTTGGTCCCTCAAGGAACTAGAAATAATCTCCACCCAATCAATATGTTTCCCTCCTTCCAAGACTAGTTCTATAAAATGAAACATCCACTCCTCATAGAGAAGAACATATTCTGAACCTTTAATCCAATAAAGAAACACTATCACATCATGAATAAGAGGTTTCATGTGATCTTTGGTGAGAACTTTAGGTAACCGAGACTTGCCTTTGTAATTGGTTTGAGTCCACTTCCTAGCCACATGACTCCAGTTTTTATCTGCGTTCTCTCTATACTAAGCTAGAGATTAGGTGGGAGTAAAACTGATGAGAGATTCTTCTAGGATTTTAAAAATAGCCATAATAGTCTCCCTATTAACTGGCACAAGGGTTTCACCTTCTACATTCATAATGCACTTGGATTTAACATCATATCTATTAATACATTGTTGAACCAATTCTAGGCATACAACTGATGGTAGAAAAGCCACGGCTTCTAATAATCCACTCGACAGGAACTCTAAACTATGATCTTTCACTACACGACTTGTGAGGTCAATTACCATTTTTTCTACTAGTATCCCTAACAGGTCTATGTTTGAGATAGTGGGGGCTCAACATTGCATATTCTTGACATTCTCAAAGAAATGCATACTGGACCTCATATCTACCTGAGGAATAAAAACAACCCCCCCCCTCTCGAATCAATATATTAAATAGCAATAGGAAATGAGAAAAATCTTTAAGATCTACCTATTTTAGGCAGACTCAGAACAAATTCTTCTCCCACAGCCGAGACTCCATAGAGAAATAACAAGAAAGAAAGACTTATAGAGGTTTTTATATTTTGAAAGATTAATGCCCTGAAATGTTGACTTTAACAAGCATTAGTTAGGGACATTAATTTCAAATGATGTGAGCAGTAATGACTCAACTATAGGACATCCTTGAAATTCACCATCTTTAATATCATTATTAACCATCCCCCAAATGATATCTCTTGCTCGTGTTAATGATTTCATTAATCGTCACCTAAAACTTTATTCGAGACTTGCTTCATTGTTCCCATCAAATCAAAACTGCCCCTCTTAAAAAGTTAACCATCATTTTGCCATCAGCTAATGTCATGTGTCCCATCAACTTTCCTTTCACTTATGACTATGCCCGCAATCTATCTTTGAACCTCTTTGAACTACTTTGAACTGGAGTTCAAAGTGGTTCGAATTGGTTCACCACCAAAAGGTGATGTAGGTCGGGGTCCACTTGCAAAAAATAGTTGTTAGAAAAGAAAACATTCATTGAACTGCTTCGAACTACTTTGAACCAGAGTTCAAAGTGGTTTGAAGTGGTTCAGGTGAGGCATGAGTCTTGAAAAAGGTTCATCCAAGGAAGGCCAAATTTGAACTTGACAAACTTGAAGGCTATTTCTTGACAACTTTGAAGGGCATAAATGCTTGAAGGATTACTGCAAGGAGAGACTCTCAAGGGAACACGCTGAATGAGCTTCAAAATAATGAAGTAGAAAGGATCTTAGACACTTCTAAAATGGTGACTCTAACTATCTCTAGCAAGTATATGACTAGATATAGTGTTTTCATTATGGCAAAAAAGTCATATAGCAATTTGGAGTCAGTGCACTAAGTGTAAAGATCATAAATCAGTTAAGTGTTGAAGACTAGACAACATATAGAGTTCCTGCAGCTTAGAGCACCTGCACCCATTCATACAGATGAATTATGGTATGCACCCTAGAATTTAAGGTTGTTAAAATATATTCTTACTTATTCTAAGAGTGCATAAGTAGATACACATAGATGTGAAAGTTACAGCCAGCTGAAGTTGCATAGCCAGTGTGTGCCAATAGAGAATAGAGCATAGAGCCGACAGTGACTATTTTGGTTTGCGATTGTAAATTAATGTTGTAGAGGCTATGTGCCCATTGTATTTAGGTTTCCAACATATGTATATGTATAATTGTATGCACACTTAAGCCAATTCATTTGGAAGCATTATTTGTAATTAGTTATAGGGCCCACCTAATTGTATAATTGGTATGAGCACATAAATATAAGGTGCACCCATTGTATTTAGCATGGAAGTGAAAATAGATTTGTGAGAAGTAGAGCAAAGGTATGTAGAGAGATCATATGATTTATTAGAGCTTTGTAAGAGGTCAAAGCATCAGTGCACCAAAGGAACTAATCTAACAAGCAGTGTCACAGTGATAGTTCACCTGTAGATATAGTGTGTATCTAATTTAGAAGGTTGTAGCCTTCATCATTTGAGTAGTGAGCTCTAGGATAGTGAGTCCACTCCCCTAATAGGGATCATTATAAAAGACTCCTAATAGGGTTAGACCCTTAACAAGGTCTACTGTACTAAAAGTATTGTAAAGCTAATCCTAACAGGGTAAAGGATCTTCTAACAAGGATCACAAAACACTAGTGCATATTATTAGTGGGTATCAAGTCCCACCAAGGTTTTTACCTATTTGGGTTTCCCCATAACCATATTGGTGTCATGTGTTGATTTCATGTTTCATGTTTATGTGAATGTTTAATTTAGTACTTAAGCATTTATAATTCAGTATTCAAATTAAAGTGAAAAGTTAAAATACAGTGAACACTGATTCACCTCCCCCCCCTCTCAATGTTCCCATTCCTAACAATTGGTATCAGAGCTCTTGTCCTTAGCATAGAAGTTTAACCACTTGAGGAGATCATGGAAAAAGTAGAAATGAAACATTTGAAGAAGAATCTTGAAGCATCTCTTGAAGACCTAGACAATTCAGAAAGAGAAATTGAAGAACTAAAAGAAAAAGTTAGTGATGCTCAATTAGTTATCAAAAAACTAAGAAAGGATTTGAAAGGATGCTCTAGCAATGATCTTGAAGAAAAAATCAAGAAGCTGAATAAAGAAAATAAGTCCTTGAAAGAACAACTTGAAGAGTTTGATGATAAGTTGACAAATAATCAAGAAGTGTGTGATGAATAGATCAAAGAGAACCTTTAGCTGAATGAAGAACTAAGGAAAGCAAACATGGAAATCTTGGAGCTAAGAAACAACAAAGAAAGCTTGGAGTCTGAATTGAAAAAGTCAAAGGATCATATAGACAAATTACACACCAGTGCTGAATTAATAGAATCACAGTTGTATGCAAGAAGAATCAAATGAGACACTAGCTGTATTGGGTACAATGAAGCACATAATAAGATTGATAGTATGTGAGCAAGAAAGGATTCACAAAAGAACACTACTGATACTGGGAAGATTGAAGATCAAACCAAAGACAATAGTAATCCTCCTAAGAATGAGTGCAAGCCTATAGAACGCAGCTATTTTGCATGTAACAAGCATGGACACATTGTAAAGAACTGTATAGAGGTAAAACCCTTCAATGGTTATTGTTATACATGTAATAGATTTGGTGATAGAGAAATAAATTGCAAGACTAGTAAGAAAATCAGGATACAAAATGATCAAAGAAATTAGAATCAGATCAATGCAAGAAATTCTTAGAATGTTACATGTCAGATATGTAACAATAATGGTCAGTCTGCTAGAACATGCAAAATGGTGACTCATGTCAATGCGCTAAGGAATAATAGACCTCCAATGATTTGTCACACCTATAACAAGGCTAGACATATCTCAAAGTTTTGTAGATCAAGGACACAAGGTCAGGAAAGCCCTAGAAAGACTGAAGAACCAGTTTTGGATCCTGAAGTAGAAGTCAAGTTTGTGAAGGCCTTAGAAGATGCGATCTTGATTTGGTTAGAAGGAAAGAAGGACAATGTTGTTGAGATTGTATTGGATGCATCCCAAGTTGATGCACCATCTACATCTTCTTAAATGCCCTTCAGGGTCATAGGGGGAGCTAATTTAGCTATAGTCCCCTGCGTGGCTGGTATACTCATCCTCAGAGTATGTGCCTTTGGACTTAAGCTTTTAGAGTGTATAGAAACCTTTGTGCAAGAGCGCACATGCTGATTTTTAGCAAAACTCAAGTTTGAAAATTTGAAGTGACAACCTAGTTTACGCGAGTTGCATTAATGGCAAATTTCTTACTTTAAGTACATAGAAATTTGTTTGTTCACTCATTGCATTCATATTCAGAGTGATTGGAGAGAAGATTGAGCCTTGGAAGTTTTTGTGAAGATTTGGAGATTGAGCTATCATTTATTGTAGTGCATTTGATCAACTGCAAGAAACCCTAGCTCATTGCACCAATTCAGAAGCCATCAGAAGATCTCAGAGATCATTTAGAAAGAGAATATCAAGTAAGTTAGGGCCACTCCTATTGTTTTTGATGTTTCTGAGAAGAAGAGGTATGTTTTCAAGAGGCACCCATTTCAATCAACCCTAGATGATTTAGAGGGAGCATTCTCCCGCACGCTGATGGGTATCATGCATGCAGAAGACATAAGGGCTTACATCTATTGTAAGAAGGAACCTTTTGGACTGGATAGGTTAAGAGTGCACATGGACATAATGTTGAAAATAGACAAAATGTTCATGGATGAATACACAAAATGGAATGATCACCCCATTGTTGAGTATGCCAGGACATATGAATTCTATGAAACTAAATGGATTAAGAAATTGTTGAGCAGAATCCATGATGACTTGTTTTGGATTGGAGATGTACTAGTAAGAATAACAGGAGACCTAATTCATGAGATGATAGGCCTTTCTAAGAAAACTGCCATCCTTCCTATGGGTAAGGATGTTAGAAAAATGGTGGAGAAAGTGTGTAAATCTAGAAGTGATAAGCATGGCATGACCATTGAGCCTATAGAGAAACCAGACATCAAGTTGATATCAATGATATTGGGTTACAAATTTCATCACACCAGTAGGGTGAATAGTGTGTCTACGAGCACTATTCTAGCAGCCATTCATCTTGTGCAAGAAGATGGAGAGTTCAACTTGTGTGAGATCTTTTGCACATGGTTGATAGACAATATCAAAGCCTTCAAACATGATAAGACTAAGGTATTCAGGTTTGGGTCCCTAATCATCAATATGTACCTTCATATAGTTGGTAAAGTGTCAGACTTGTATCTAGACAAGTCCATTCCTACCATGCCTCAGATATCAAACAAGGAAACTATAGAAAGAACACTTAGAGATTACATTACCTTGGAATTGAAGACATTTAGAGCAAGAATGTAGATGAGGTACAAGATTCTTGAGAGTATTATAGAGAAGTATAAGGATACAATATGCTTCATGGTGGAGATTGATACTACATGTATGGAAGCTATGGAACCTAGGACTAAGTGGATTCATCCACTTGGGTATGAGGTTGAAGAACAAGTTCTTGAAGCTTATGCATAGGTACTGCTATCAGCCCCTAAGGATGCAAATGAACCTAGGTGGGGAACCTATGAAAAGAAGACTAGAGAAGTTGATGCTAACCTGAATAGTGCTGCAACAAAGAGAAAGGTTGCAAAGGTCACATCAGAAATCCTAAGAATACATGGTGTATCACAAGTAGACCTTGATAAAGCAAGGGATGAGAAGATTTCCCTAGAATTGAAGAGCACAGTAGAAGACCAAGAAGATCCCAAGATGAAAAAGATAAAAATTGAGAAAGATGATAGTCAAAAGGATAAAGAGGACAATACTCCTTCTGTGCCCAAAGATACTCGTCTAGAGCATAAGCCTTTATTCAAGAGAAAGAAAGAAGCTAGCTCTAGTCATGCATCCTCATGAGCATTAAGGAGTAGGAAAAACATTCAAGCACCTCCTAAGGTAGGATTCAAGCCTAGCCTTAAAGTTTTGAGCTCTAGAATTATTGATGAGGGTAGAATTGATCAAGTAGGGAAACATTATGAATCATTTAGTGAGATTGATAAGATATAAATTCATGATATGAATATCAAACATATGATAAAGTTCAAGAAGAGTGTTCTTGAATTGAAAACAAAAAAACCAAATAATGTATGGGACATTCTAGAAAACCTTAAAAGACAAGCAAATGAAGAAGACCTAAGGATCAGGGAAAAAGTGTTAGAAGACACTCTACCTATATGTTCTAAAGAAGAAATAGATCTGATATTGAATTTGGTAAAGCCACACCTTAGAACAAAGATGAGAATTCTTCACATTATGAAAAAATATTATGAGTTGATAACAAAGGAAATAGAGAAGGCCTTTGAAAAGGTGTTATTGGAGCAACAGATCAAACCACCCACTATGCCCATCACTCATGCACCCATTAAGGAAGATAAAGTGGTAGAGCCCACTAATGTACTAATGAAAGGTCCTCAGGACTCAGTGCCCATGTCAGAATCACCCAAAGACAACACAATTATCATAGATAATGTGGAAATAGCCATGGCGGCTACTGATAAGGACTTGGACAAGTTTGAGGAAGCATTTGTTAGCACTAAGGAAGCAGAAATCTTATGCACCAATACCCATCCCACTCAGCAAGAAGAAGTAGTCATAGAAGATATATCTGATGAGAAAGAAGAAGAAAATAAAGGAGTAGAGGTAGAAAAGAAAGATGAATCTTTTGTTGATTTTCTCAAGGTGAAACAAGAGGTGATGGATAGCACTCCCATCACTCCCGCCTCAACATTCTTGTCAAGTTTCACACCTGACACTAGTAGTTTGGACTCCTGGAAGGAAGAAGACCTAATTAAGTTCAGCATCCTAGCTATGGAGAAGGTGAAGGAGAAGCAAGTAATGAGGAATCCTCTCCTGGAAGAATCAATAAATATTTTGAACAGTTTGCTACCAGAGGATGAGAAAATGGTAAATGTACATTCAGTTGATGATGTGAGCATAGTCATCTCTTAGTTCAAAGTAAATTTTTAAATCCTAGAAGAATCTGTGGCCATAGTGGTAGAGGAGAAATACTTAAAGAAGAGACTCAATGAACTAATGAGTAATTTTGTACTAGAATTGAACTCTCTTAAGTCTGGTCAGGAATCATTGAAGAAGTTTGCAGATCAAGGAAGGAAAGTCATTATAGAATCCATGGATCAGGATAAGTTCACTGATGCCCATCTTAAGAAGATAAAAAATGCAAAGGAAATGATTGAGAAGGTGAAGATTTCAGTGCTAGACATAGCCACTAATGCAAACATGTGTAACAATGTCTACCAAGGTCAATTGGACATAATTGAGAAGGTAGAGAAAGAAATGGAGAAGTTAAGGTCTAGACAGACTCAATTGAGGATCGCTCTTGCACCCTCACTAGACATTCTCAGTCAAAACATAAAGGAGATTGATGCAACCATGATAACCTATGATCAAGTTCCAAGCATAGAATTGGAGAAGATGGAGAAGCTTCAATATTCATTATGTGCCCATCTACAGATACTCAATTCTCTAATAACCTTTTGGAAGAAGGAGATCCAAAAACTCAAGATTGCATATCCGGATATTTCCCTCAGTGAGTATATGTAGATAATTTTTTTTGATGCACCTTTGTCATTAATGTCAAAGGGGGATTTGTATAGAATATGGAGTACATATATGTATAGGGAGATATAAGAGTTTGTATAAAATGTATTGAAGACAAAAGTTTTTTGTGTAAAGGATCAGTTAGAGACTTGGCCATATTCCTTTGTTGCCATCAATGACAAAGGGGAAGATTGATGGAAAGTTGTCTATACTAAATTATATGACTAGATATAGTGCTTTTATTATGGCAACAAAGTCATATAGAAGTTTGGAGTCAGTGCACTAAGTGTAAAGATAAAAAATTAGTTAAGTGTTGAAGACTGGAGAGCATACAAAGTTCCTGTAGCTCAGAGCACCTACACCCATGTGTACAGATGAATTATGGTATGTGCCCTAGAATTTAAGGTTTTTAGATTATATTCTTACTTATTCTAAGATCACATAAGTAGATATGCATAGATGTGAAAGTTGCAACTAGTTGAAGTTGCACAGCCAGTGTGTGCCAGAAAAGAATAGAGCATAGAGCCGACATTGACTATTTTGGTTTGCGATTGTAAATTAATGTTGTAGAGGCTATGTTCCCATTGTATTTATGTTTTTGACATATGTATATGTATAATTTTAAGCACGCTTAAGCCAATTCATTTGGAAGTGTTATTTGCAATTAGTTATAGGGCCAACCTAATTGTATAATTGGTATGAGTGCATAAATATAAGGTGTGCCCATTGTATTTAGAATGGAAGTGAAAATAGGGTTGTGAGAAGTAGAGAAGAGGTATGAAAAGAGAGCATATGATGTATTAGAGCTTTGAAAGAGGTCAAAGCATTAGTGCACCAAAGGAACTAACCTGACAAGCAGTTTCATAGTGATAGTTCACCTACAGATATAGTGTGTATCTGATTTAGAAGGTTGTAGCCTTCATCATTTGAGTAGTGAGCTCTAGGATAGTGAGTCCACTCCCCTCATAGGGATCATTTTAAAAGACTCCTAATAGGGTCCAACCCTTAACAAGGTCTACTATACTAAAAGCATTGTAAAGCTACTCCTAACAGGGTAAAGGATCTTCTAACAAGGATCCCAAAACACTAGTACAGATTATTAGTGGGTATCAAGTCCCACTAAGGTTTTTAGCTATTTGGGTTTCCCCGTAACCATATTAGTGTCATGTGTTGATTTCATGTTTCATGTTACATGTTTATGTGAATGTTTATTTCAGTACTTAAGCATTTATAATTCAGTATTTAGATTAAAGTGAAAAGTTAAAATACAGTGAACACTGATTCACCCTCCCCCCCTTCTCAGTGTTGCCATTCCTAACAGATGATTTATTACTTATCTAGGGATAAGAATGTGTATCATGCATGTTGAAATACTTTACTTATATCTAGTTAATTAATTAGGTCATGTGGATACTTTTCTAGTTGGAATATAAATGTGTATCATGTATGTTGCAATACTTAATTAGGATACTTTATTTTTATCATGAATTATATTAGGAAACATGTGTTTTAAAATTCTAGTCAAATTATTGTTGTTTACTACTTGACCATGTCTTAAAAGGGGATGCTTTATATCATCTATATGTTAGACATAATAAAACTTAGATCATTAAACATAGACCTCAAGTATATATCATGTCAAACATCATTCATATAACAAACTTACATATAACTTAGATATGATCAAACATATAACTTGGATCATCAAACATGTTATATTAAAACATAGATTGAAAGTTTGTAAACATCACACATGTATAGAATGAAAGTATATAACATGTTTCAAACATCAATCATAGATCAAGTATGTTTAAAACATAGAGATGAAGTAATGTAGACATGAGACATATGTCAATCATGTCAAACATAGATCAAAAGTCTAAAAATGAAATAATATCAAACTATAATGTATGGCAATCATCTAGAATCTAGAGAGGAAATATATCATCAAATACATATAATATGTTTAGATCAAATATGAAAGTTCCTAGGACTCATCATGATGACTCCTCACTAAGTGGTCCCTCGAGTGACTATCATGTTGTTCAGGATGTTTAGATCCATATAGAGAAAGTGATATAAATTAATATATGTACATATTTTTAAGTTTGATAAAATATTACAAGAAAACATGTTATAAAGTGTGTAAATTTAATACATGTATACCTAGGTAAATTAAAAACTCACTGATCCACTACTGATGTCATCATTGAGTGTGTCTTGATGATGTACATGATTATTCCTCAAAGGAGTAACAATAGGCATCTCCTGCTAGAGAAAAATATCATATATATGTATATATCATGTATTAATTTTATTTTTTAAAAAGTAAATTTGCATAATATAAAATATTAAAAATTTAACTTAAAGCGTAAAATTAAAAATAATATTTATACCTGTGTAGATTATGGCATTTGATAGTACACAAACTCCCTATCCTCAATCCTATCTACCAATATATCATGATTTTGTGGTTTCTAGTCCAAGCCCAACTCTACATCTACAACAGGTGAGTAGTTAGAACACATCCCTCTAATGATAAATGCAATGGATTAACCAAATGATATGGCATGTATGTCACATCATAACATGTCAACAAATATAGGTAACCCATAGCAGTCATGCTGAAGTCAAGATCCTCAAGGCCAACATCAGTGAGCTAGTGCTCTGCACTAATTGAAGGGTCTGTATGTTGTGCCTCCCCCTTTGCATCAAAAGAGTGGTCGGTAGGTGGATCCTCATGGGAACTGTCACTATGAACATGGTCTGGGTGATGAAAAGGATTTGGTTGAGCATATTTGATAGTATCCACATGAGATCTAACATTTGATATAGGGATATCATGCTCTATTTCTATAAATCCATATGTATCCAGAATATCCTCATCCAAAATAGTCAATGTAACCTATGTCATATATCATGTAAGTCCCTCTAGGATGGAAAGTGAATGGATTCTCACTACACTATACATTTCATGTGAGGTCCTACTAGAGGATGCTTGACTTGATGATCTAGAGTGTCATCGAGACATAAAATACTAGCCAACCTGATCACTAGATATGGAGGTGACAACTGATATAATTTCCCCTAGATAATAAATCACAACTCAAAGATAGGGGATGATTACATCATCTTCCAAATTACACAATGAAGGAGCTATAGTAAGTTCCCTCTGACCAACAAAGGCCCTATATACTAGCCTTTGGCAATCAAATCGACGAAAAGAATCTCTATCAGCAAGCCTACCATGCCCATGTCCTAGATATGCTGACAAATCAATGTAATTAATGGCCCTCCATAAATGAACCTCAATAAAAATATGTTATGAAAAATACAATTGAATCTAGT
>BSBK01000809.1:357500-655000 GCA_027943335.1 Chamaecyparis obtusa | reverse complement strand
ATGATGAAGAATAGAGAAGAAAGATACAAAGTAGTTTTGTTGGTAAATGAAGCATTCTAGTATACACCGACGGAGTGTAGTGTATACTAAGTGCAGTGTTAACTGAGCTTGTGTTCATCGACACATTTCTTTATTAATCGAGTAGAACAAAAAGGAATTAAATGATTAGTTTAGCTGATAAATTGATGAGATGTAAAGTGTATGAAATCAAGGTAATAGATAAGGTTTGTTATGAAGATTGATGGCTAACATAATTCAAGAAAGATCTAATGGAGCAGATTGAAATGTGTTATTGACACATCAGCTAAATAAGGTTAGAACAACAAAATCAATGAATGAGATTAAGCTGCAAAATATGATGGACAAAAAGAAAATGATTTACTTGTCTATATAAGAGACATTGGTTTCATTATTGAAAGAATGCCGAAGGAAGAAGATACTGCAGAATTATCATGTGAAGGATTTTTCATGCATTCTAATCATACTGGTTAGTAAGAACCAAACTGCAAAACAAATACCGAGCTACAAAGAGTAATTACCAATGGATAGTAAATTGATATAGTATTGAATCTAAAGTGATATATCGATTAGAAATATTTGAATGAGCTGAACATTGATCTATAAACTGCAATTGAAGTTGTTTCAATGAAGATCATCTACTGTTACATATTTAACCATTGTACATAGTCAAATCTCTTAACCGAGTGGACTAAGAAAATCTTTTTATGTTTCATTCATAGAGTGAACATTGTTATCCTGTCAACCCCAGAGGGACTACTGGTTGGATGATAACTTTTGGTCTAAAATCCTCTAACAAGGTCACACCTAATAGTGTGTTTGTAACCTTTAACAGGGTTGGGTCTTCACCGACCTCACTTCAGAAGAGTGAACATTTTTGGTTTTCCGGTCCCAGGTGGTTTTTCCCTTCATAGGGTTTCCATTTTAAATCTCTTGTGTTATGTGTTGATTGTGATATTTTTTTGTTATCATACTTTGCATATTACATGTTAGATTTGATCAATAACTACTATAAGTTTTAAATTAATAATTAGTAAAAACACACACAATGAAAGTATTTTATGTTTACCGAGTAGTAGAAGTTGAAGAATTGTTTTGGATTATACATTTTGGTTTGGGACACTGGATAATTGATTCTTCCCCCCTCTCAGTTATTCTAATAGGTCTAGGCTTCCTAAACCTCTTACTAGAGACCATTTTAAACCAAAGTTTGTAGAGTTGGTTATATTACTCAACAAAATCAAAGGGAACCAACACACATATTACTGGTAAGATTGGATGTATTTATACATCCAAATTACCCTAGGAGGACATAAATTCATTGATTGGGTTGACAGTATTGCAAATGAACTTCACCATTAGTTGGTAAATTTCTCATTATGGAGTAGTTTCTATATGACCTCTTACTTATTCTATGTTATGGTGTGCACCGGAGAGTGGAAGGGTATCTTCCTTGAATTACCTGCCCCCAATATAAAAGTGTATGATTATTATCCTCATCTACTGAAATAATTTCACACAAGTAGCTTCATGAAATTGAATGGTATTTATTTTAGGAGGTTTTCCTATTCAAATTGTATGGAAATGTTGAATAGAGGATGTTTGAAGAGGCTAAAAAATTCATCAACACTTATGGAAGTTTCTTCATTCAGTTCAGGAGATTTTCTTACATTAGAGTTAGTGTTTTTGAAGATGAATTGTTCAAACTTCCATGATATGCCCTTGATAGTCACATCATAATGGAGGTTGCCCACAAATTGCCTCATGTGCATAAAGGCATGAAAGAAAGGAAAGGTAGGGAAAAATTAATTTTTCCATTGAGATTGGATCCTACACATGCAAAACATCCTCAGATGCCCTCAGTCTAGAGCTAGAACTGAACAAGTTGAACCTGAGAACTTTTGAAATAAGGAAAGATTTGAACAACAGGGGTTATGTAGCTCAACATTTCAACTTGCCTAGTAAGTTTCAACATCTTCCTTAGATGGAAGATTACTAGGAAAATTGCATAGACAATTTTGAGGTGAGGAGAAGATCTTGGTCAAGGTTCTCCATTAGCCAAGTTGTTACCCTAAACATAAAATGTTCATATCACAGGGATAGAAGAAGATGAGGGTGAAGATGTAATTGATGATCAATATAAAGAAAGATTTAGAGGACTACCACTTCTTGAAATTGACTGGAGTATTGATGAAAGGGATAGTTAACCTATCAAAACTCTTAGTATGATCAAGATAACTAAGAAATGGATCAATAGTAAGAGGCCTCATGTTTAGAAAAGGAAACATACAAGGGGATCTTCACTTTCCACTTCTATTGAAAATCCTATTTCTTCATCTAACATTGATGTTTCTATTCTAGGTCTTTCCAAATTAAAAATTAGAAAACTCCCAAATCCAAATTTGGAAGATAGAATATTCCTTGTACCGCAACATTTGTGCAAGTCACAAGGACCAGATCCAAAAAAGAAGATGGTAAATTGGCTAGGGAGAAAGAAGTCATCAATCTAGAAAAAATGGAGAGCCCAATATCATATAAAAATATTTAGGGAACTCTTTATGAAGATGCTCAAACTCTAAAGGTCGGTTAGTCCGATACTAAGAATTCCATAATGGTTGTAATGAATACTCCTCTACAGACACCACCCCCCACATTCAAATGGCTGAAAAAATCCATTAGAAAGAAAAGGAATGTGCTACCCATCACATTACCTATGGAAGACATGGTTATCAATTGTTTAGGGAATATGGTGAAACCAAAAAGAATCAGGATTGAGTCTATGATTGGTATAGATGAGAAGACAAGATGTAGTGTAGATAGGCATAAAGGTCCCTAAAAATGATAGAGATCTCACCAAGGCTACTATGGATGACTTCACAATCAAAAAGATAGATCTCAGAGTTGAAACCAGGGAAGTAGATGCAAATCATCTAGAAAAATCCACTAATAAAATATTACACAGGACTTTCAAGGATGAGAGAGACAAAAAAGAAATGAAAGCCAAAATCAAGAAGTTGGAAGAATTCATACAAGAAGTTTGAAATCCTCATCCCCTACCATTAGCCCAAATCTCTCTATCTTTTGACCCTTATTCACCTAAAGTTAGGAAAATCCTAGATCAAATTTAGTGGAATAAACTTATTGTTGATGTGTTTGGTAAGTGGATATAGGGAATGATCCAACATGAAGTTGACTATATCACCTAGCTAATCCAAACTCATGGGACCATTACAGCATCATTCTTAGAGATATTAGTGGAGCTGGCTAAATGGGACTAAGAAAAGAAGAAATGAGATAATATAATTAACCCAATGAATGAGATCCAAAAATATGGAGTAACTATATTTTTGTCGAGAAACCAGTCTATTAGAAAGTAAAGTCCACCAAGATGATTGAGAGGGGGTAGGGGGGTGAATCAGTTATCAGATAATAACAAATTTTATTATCATTATCATATTTCAACCATGTTATCAATATAAGAAACAACCATAGAAAGATAAACATACACAACAACACAATAACACAAGATATGTTGAGTAGGGAACCTGTTGATTAAAGAGTAGACTCCAGTGGGAATGATGCCCATAAAATATATATACTAATATGAAAGTTCCCTGTGAGTGGATGAAATCTATTAAGAGCCTTATGAAATACATTCAGTACATATGAGTCCCTATTAGGAGACTTTGAATCCCTATTAAAATATTCTAACCCAGTTAAGAGTTATGGAAGACAGAAGGACCCATTGTCCAAATAGCTTCAAGGGAAAGATCACCGAACTCATAGTCCAACTGATCTCTATATTATCTAAACATAATAATACAAAAAATTAATGATCTCAAAAACTTATCTTTTCTCCTCTTCCTATGCCAAACTGTGCCAACTGCTTCACCAAATCTCAATACCAGATCTCTTTAATTCACATATCCTCTTACAACATTTATTGCCCAATTTCACAATTCACATCTATATCTCATCATCATATCATATTACAATTAAGGAAAAAAATTCTTCCTTTATACCATACTCAAATAATTACAAATGAGTTGGCCAAAAAGGCTTAACCAATTATACAATATAAACCTTCACATGTTTCATAATATTCCACAATTATACAACAATTATCATCTTCAAAACAAAATAACTCTTCACACGTGCAACCTCCAACCATGCCATCTCATATAGGTCACCACTAAAATTTATTCATCAACTGTATAACTTCGCATGCCCAAATTTTGTCCCGATAAGGAGATATCATCCAATTACCACAAGCCGCTTCTCAGGAACACCGTCTGAATACTGCTTTCACTAAACTACACATAACTAGATCATGAATAATTGAATTTCCATACACAATCTTGACCACAATCTCAAGAAAAAATATAGAATAAATCCTCACTCTGAATAGCTTGATCTGCAATACTCCACGTGCGCTGATTCAAACATTGTCTTCTTCTCTGCTAATCTCTAGTAGATCATTGTCTTGACATCAATGACAATCAAAGTCATGAATGAAACATACAAATGATATAGAATGACTCTGAATACTCCCCCATAAGACAAATTCAGCATTCATTCCTAACAATCTCCTCCATTTTCATTGATGCCAACATAGATGAAAAAACATCCAAGTTCCATAAATACCAAACCGCAACACTACTGCTCAGAAATATTTTCAAGTCCCCTTCATCAATCAAATCTTATAGGTTTTTCATTTTATATTTCTTCTTCTCTTCCAATAGATTTTTTTCATTTATCCTTCTCCCCTATTGATATCAATGACAAATAAACCATCACTATGTCAATCTATTTCAAAAACCTCAATGTCAAAAGACACTTTTCAGAAAATATATTCACAAGAGTCCTTTATTGGTGGATATTGCTAATTTATTGGGGAATGATTGAAACATTTAATATGTTTAATCACTACATTGAGTAATGATGGATCTACTTCTATTGTCATTAGTTTTTTGTCACTGATGTCAACATATGTTTTGGTAAGAGAACAGGCTAGTTGCGACAATGTACAGACACTGCATGGTTGTTTCACAACGTGTGAAGATAGATGAGAGTTTAGGAAGATGTCATCATGTAATGTTGCATATTGGTTTAGTTACAAACATTTTTGTGAAGACTAGTTACTGGCCTATGATAGTGGAAGTCGATACAGTGAGTCTTTGTGTTTCTGGTATATCTTATAGAAGGTATGGATTTGGTGCATGGAAACTTAAGTGATGAAAGACAAGGTACTAAAGAATTTTGGATGGTCAGAGAAAGGTAAAGAATTTTGGATGATGTCAAGGGTGGCATGTGATCTGGAGAATAATTATTTGGGAGTCAAATTCAGTGATGTAGTGTTAATTTTATTTGGCGAATGTGAATTAAGGATGCCGGTCCTTAATTATAGTATGTAATCGTTGTATACTTGTTTTAGATACCATGTGTATCTTAGCAAGGGTTTATGTAACTTTTTATATAATTAAGAAAGCCTAATCAGCCGACCTAATCATGTAGAGTGTAATAGGGTATATATGTAAGATATTTTCTTTGGAAAACATATGGGTGAGATATATGTGATATGAAGGAGATTGTGAAATTTGTGATCTTGTGTCTACTGGATGTAGAGCAAAGGATTACTAGTGAAATTTATTGTAACTAATCAAGAAAAGATAGTTGTTGTTGGACAGTTCAAAAGATTGTATATTTCTTCATATACACTTTTGTTGTGAATAGCAAGTTCTGAAGGTGGATTTAACCTTCTTTGGGTAGTGAGCGTGGATAGTGAGCCCACCCTTCTTTCTTGACTCCTAAGATGGTTTTTCCTCTAACAAGGACTATGTATTGTAATGTTTCAATAAGCTCCTAAAGGGTTAGATCTTCTAACAAGGATACTATACTCTGAGTACATCATTTATGGATGCTTATTCCCACCAGGGTTTTTACCTTTAATAGGATTTCCCTGAGACTAAGATATTGTGTTTATTGTATTTAATATTGCTTCTATTTAAAGTTTAAAGTTTAATCATCATACAACTGATTCACCCTCCCTCTTAGTTGTATTGTGGACTATTATTCCTAACAATTGGTATCAGAGAAAGTGGTACCTATAGAGAAATCTTAACAACTTGAGGTGATCTTAGAGATGGTGTTTTATAGGAAGGATACTCCAAAATTTTATCCTAAAAACTTTGATAGTTGGAAGAATAAGATGTGAATTGATTTTCTATGTTTGGGCATTGACTACTTGTTGATTACAAAGAATAAGGTAGCTATGAAGATGGAGAATAATTTTCCATCAACTACTGATGATAAGAAGGTAGTATCATACAACATGGTTGCAAGGGAAGCAATGATCAATGCACTCTCAGAAGGAGAATTTACTGAAGTTAAAGACTTGGATTTGGCACACTAGATTCTACAAAGATTGGAAGCACTATATGAAGGAGATAAGTATACCAAGAAAGAGAAGTTACAGAACTAGAAAAAAAGATGGAGAAGCTACAAATGAATGATGATGAAAGCATTAGAAATTATGTTCAAAGGGTTACATAAGTTATGGTTGGAATCAAAAACTGTGGAGACACTTATGATGAAGAATAAGTTATTGCGAAGATCCTTAGATCATTGACACCTACTTACAAGTTTAAAGATATATATATATATATATTCAAGAGACTATACCCTTGAATCCTAACTTTAGTAGAGAGATGTTGATTGCAAAGTTAACTATGTTTTAGGCTACTAAAATGGGAGATTTTATACCTAAAGTTGAATTTGCATATTAAACATATGCACACAAAAGGATAATGTCTGCACTTGTGAGAAACAACAGTGAGAACATGTTAGCTATTTTTCTTGTATCCCTCAACTCTAAAAGAGAAATATGAAAACCAGACCCAGGGATTTTTGTCTAGCAACACAAATCTACTTGTTCATGCAAACTAAGGGCTGAGAAAATACTAATTGATGAGGATTTGATCCTCCTTCTACTTTTAGTTCCACACACTCAGGTGGGTACACCTAAAACATACTAAATCTGTATACATAAACACTTACTCTCTAAAACCTTTTATGTAGATATGAAAATCAGTGGATAGTTCTCAGGCTTATAAAACATGGGAGTTCAATTCAACCAGTCTTATACAGGATCCCACCTGTATGATTTTCTAAGAACTAGGAAAATGGCCAATGTGACAATAAGGATGAACTCCTTCTCTTTGAGCCTTGAGCTTAGGCAGGCTAATCCATGGATTCATTTCTTCAAAGAATCACTAAGAGCACTTGTATTCAGGAAACACAAGTTATAAACATGAATGCTCTCAAACATGAAATTAAAGATGGATTTATTTAAAGATTTGATGATGAAACTATAGGACAAGAAAGAGACCAGTGCCTTATTTATTGGGCATCAGAGTCAAACAAACATGCATTCCCAGAAAAATCTAACTCCAAACTCAAAGAAACCAAGTGAAGTGCCTTACAAATCACTCTTCTCACTCCAATTCTTGGACATCAAATTCATGTATAAATCTCAAATTCTCAGAACCTGCATTCAAGATTGACTCTCTCCTTGAAAGAAACTTAAAAACAAGATCACAACTACCTTATAGCTAGTGCATCAAAATGCCTTACAAACTGACATAGGGGTAGGGTAGATACAAGAAGAATCAAGCATAATTGAACCCACTTGAATCCACAAACAAGCACTGCTCAGAGTTACATAATGGAAGAGATATAATATCAAATTCAAACAATGAAATCAAAATGGATATGAGACAATCAACTGGCAGCAACAATAGAGAATTATATTATTTCTTTCAACATGCCCGACTGTGAGGCCTTCTAGGTTTTGACCTTATACAATGAAAATTATGAATTCAGAGTCTCATCTCACATCCTATCTTTGTCTCCAATGATGTATCTTGATAATTATGTTCTTACTACCTTCTTCATTCCCTATTACATCAATCTAGACCCCTTATATAGCCAGCTAAGCCACAAGTTGGCCAGTCAGGCATTTACTTACAATATAGGTCCAGTTTGGAAGATTTAAACCAAAACTAATGTTATAATAAATATAAATTGGTGGGCCTCTAGATTTAGGTCCTCACATGACCCAAGAAAATTCCTTTAAGGTCACAAGGTCCAATTTGATCATACTAAACATCAAAAGAAGAAATGCCACATGTTTCACTTGAAAACCGCTAGAAAATATGTCCCGGGGAAAAATGGGCATAACTTTTTACTCATAATTAATTGGGGCTTAAAATCTTGGGAAATGATATTAATTTAGGTCCTCTAAAACTTCTTAAGAGAGAAAATTCTAATTCCTTATGGATCAATATTTCCAACATGAACAATCAGCACCAAAACTATAAGAAAACATTGCTCCTACGGCAAGGAAAACAACTGTAACTTTGAAACTGTCCATCCAAACTTTATGTGCTCATAGGATAAGGTTCCAAAATAGGTCCTCAACATAATGTAATCTTTTCACACCATGAAACCATCAAATGCAAAGATTATAAAGAAAACAACAGCAAACAGGTACAAAAATCAGGAAATGTTTTTGGTTGATGCAAGATTGCTCAGAGACCCAAGATGCTCTTGCATCAGACACCTGGGGTAAATAAAGAACTAACATCCACATCATGCACTACTCAAATTCTAACCTACATCATAAAGATCCAACTCAGCTTGTGTAATCCATGAACTATCCTCAACTGGCTTATCTTTCCACTAAACTAGATATTCCATGTAGTCTTTTCCTCTTGTACTCTTACCAACTCTTCTATTCAAAATCTTCTCAATGCTATCTCTATTTTTATTTGGATAGTCTAGATCATCTTCAATCCCATCATTTGGTTTAAAGTACTCAAAGATATCAGCAATGTTGAATATAGGTGATATATCCATGTCATCTGGTAATTCCACTTCATAAGCATTTCCACTGTCAAACTTCTCCAGAATCTTACAAGGTCCAGAATTCTTCATTTTCAGCTTGTTATAGGTACCAACTGGAAATCTATTCTAATTCAAATGAATCATAACCTCATCTCCAACTTCAAAATATTTATGTCTCCTTCTCTTATCTTCTCTCTATTTATATTTTAGATTACTCTCCTCCAAATTCCTTTTAACTTCATCATGTAAAGTTTTCATGTATTCTACAAAATGATCAGCTTCGACACTTCTTCTTGTCTCCGTAGGTAAATCTCTCAACTCTATGGTTCCCTTGGGATGAAATCCATTAACAATCTCAAATGGTGTCCTCTTAGTTCTTCTATTCATAGAATTATTATATGAAAAGTCCACCTATGCCAAAATCAAATCCCAATTAGCAGGCTTATCCCCAACTAAACATCTCAACAAGTTTCCCAAACTCCTATTCAAAACTTCAGTCTATCCATCTGTCTGAGGGTGAAATGTATAACTAAACTTCAAATTAGTATTCATCTTCTTCCAAAGTGTTCTCTAAAAGTAACCAGTAAACTTAGTATCTCTGTCTGAAACAATAGATTTAGGCAAACCATGCAATCTTACCACTTCCTTGAAGAATAATTCAGCTACATGTAATACATTAGATGTCTTCTTACAAGGTATGAAATGAGCCATCTTAGAAAATCTGTCAACCACTACCAAAATAGAATCATTACCTCTTTGATTTCTAGGTAATCCAAGAACAAAGTCCATACTCACATCTTCCCAAGGTCTATCAGGTACAGGCAAAGGTGTATACAATCCTGAATTCTAACTAGTTCCTTTTGTTGTTTGGAAAACTCTGCAACCTCTAACCATTCTTTGTACATCTCTATAAATTTGTGGCCAAAATTATCTCTCTGAAATCAAATTCATAGTCTTATCAATCCCAAAATGTCCAGCAAGTCCACCAATATGTTTCTTCTTTATTATGTTCTCTCTCATAGATCCTCTAGGTATGCACAACTAAACTCCTTTAAACAACATGTCTTCTTGAATGAAATAATTTTTCCACTTATCACTTACTGTGTGTTCCTTATAAGCTTTCCAAGGTTCTAAAAAATCAATGTTAGTCTCATACAAACACTTCAAATCATCAAAACCAAGTACCTCAACTCTCATCTCTATCAGCAAACTTCTTCTTTGACTCAAGGCATCAACAACCTTATTTGAATATCCACTTTTATGCTTCAATGAAAAGGAAAAATTCTGCAAGAACTCAACCCACTTCATCTGTCTCTGATTCAACTTATTCTAACTTCCCAAATAATGCAAAGCTTTATGGTCATTATACAACACAAAATATTTAGGCATCAAATAATGTCTCCATTTCTTCAAAGCTTGAACAATAGCATAGAATTCCTAGTCATAATTTGAATATTTTCTCTTAGCATCATTCAACTTCTCACTAAAGAAAGCTACAGGTTTTCCTTCTTGACTCAAAATAGCTCCAATTGCACTAACACTAGCATCACATTCAACTTGAAAAGCTTTACTAAAATCAGGCAAAGCAAGTGTAGGCAACTCTATAATTCTTTGTTTTAATGTTTCAAAACTCTTTTGTGCTCCATGTGTCCATTTGAAATCCTTTTTATCTCCTCTCATAGTTTCAGTCATAGCATTACAAATAGAACTAAAATTTCTGATGAACTTCCTCTAAAAACTAGCCAATCCATGAAATGATCTTACCTCTCCAACATTCTTAGGTGTAGGCCAATCAAGTATAGCTCTCACTTTCTCAGGATCCATCTTCAATCCTTCAGCTAAAATTAAAAAACCAAGATGTATAATCTCCTCTTTCATAAATGAACATTTCTTTAAATTAATTAGCAACTTTTCTTCCTTCAATCTCTGCAATACTTGTCTAATATGTTCAAGATGTTCCTCCTTAATCTTACTGAATATCAAAATGTCATCAAGATATACAATCACAAACTTACCCAAGAATCTTTTTAGAACTTCATTCATCAGCCTCATGAAATTACTAGGTCCATTAGTCAAACCAAAAGGCATAACCAACTATTCATACAAACCTTCATTAGTCTTTAAAGCAGTTTTCCATCCATCCCCTTCTCTGATCCTAATCTGATGATATCCACTTTTCAAATCAACCTTTGTGAAATACTTTGCTCCACTCAAACTATCCATTATGTCATCCATCCTAGGCAAAGGAAATATGTACTTTACTGTTATCTTGTTTATAGCTCTAGAATTAGTGCACATTCTCCATTCTCCATTCTTTTTACGTGCTAATACAACAGGTACTGCACAAGGACTCAGACTTTCCCTAATCAATCCTCTTTCAAGAAATTCTTGCACTTGTCTATTCAATTCAATCTTTTCATCAAGTGTCAACCTATGTGGTGCTTTATTAGGAAAACTAGCTCCAGGTATCAAATCCATACAGTGACTTATACTTCTCATAGGCAGTAAACCATCAAGTACATTATCAAAAATGATGTCATGAAATTCATTCAACAAAGGCTTAATCTCAGGCGCATGTTCTAACTCATCTTGTTTCTTAGTCTTTCTTGGAATTAAAGAAAAGAAAACATTCTATTCTTTCATTTCTCTTGCAAATTTTTTACCATCAACCAAACATACTTTGACTATGGTACAATGACTTTCATCAAAATTCTCTATCAAAGGAAACAACACTTGTTTCTTTCCATCCATCAAAATAGTATATTGATTCAATCTACCATCATGCAAAGCTTTCCTATCATACTACCAAGGTCTACCTAAAATAATATGACAACAATCCATAGGCATAATATCACACAAGACTTCATCATGATAATTCCCAATTTTGAATTTAACAAGGCATTGTGCACTTACAAGTAGTTTATGCTTCTTTCGGATCCAAGCAATATGGTAAGGCTTCGGATGTTTCAATCTCTACAACTGCAATTTGTTAACCAACTCTTCGGATGCCAAATTATCAGAACTTCCACTATCAATGATTACTTTGCAACATTTATCAGCAATCTTACATCTAGTTCTGAACAAACTTTTCCTCAGAATAGGTTCCTCATCAACTTCTTCATTCCACAAGATCCTTCTTAACATCAAGTTCTCACCATGTTCAGGTTCATTAGACATTTCCTCAACTTCTTCACAAGCCAAATTATTTCTACCATTACCCCCAGTCTTCTTTCCAGAGTTAGTACATTCAAAATCTCGATGTCCTTCACCATATTTGCAAAAAGTACCTTTAAACCAAGATTTATCTTCTCTTTTACCATTATTGTTATTACTAGAGTAACTAGTATAGCTACCTCTAGAGTAGTTACCTCTTTTAGCAAGTTCATATTTCCATCCTTTCTCTTGTGTGGCATTGTCAAATCCGCTACTCTATCCATAAGATCTTCATCTACTTCTCTGAAATCTGCCACCTCTTCCTCTTTGTCTTTGTTCATGTCTCTTTGTCAATCTCTCTTCAGCCTTCAAAGCAAATTGGTATGTTTCTTCCACACTATCAATCTTCACATAACTAATCTCATCTTGAATAGATGTCCTTAGGCCATTCAGATATCTAGCCACCTTCTCAACTTCATCATCCACATGTCCAGATCTGATATCCAATTTGTAAAATTCCTTAGTATATTCTTTCACACTCATGTCCTTTTGTCTTAGATTTTGCATTTTTCTCATCAAACTAACTTGGTAGTCAGCTGGAAGAAACTTCCTCTTCATCTTTCCAAACATCTTCATCCATGTCTTGATCTTTTCTTTTCCTCTCTTCTATTTCTCAGTTTGCAAATGATCCCACCAAAGAGATGCACGCCCTTTCAACTTTGTGACTGCTATCTTCACCTTCTTATTATCAGGAGTACCTTCATACTCAAATCTATTTTCCATCTCAGAGATCCAATCAAAAAATGTATCGGTCTCAAGTCTTCCATCATAGCAAGCAAGTTCAACTGCAGGTCTAGAGTTAGCCTTAGACAAAACTCTTAAGACTCTTTCCTCATCTTGTTCAACTTTAGGTTTAGCATTAGGTGCTTCTTCTTCTTCTTCATCACTAACATCTTCAAGATGTGCTCCTCTTCTCTGGGCTGTCTCTATAGCTTCAAGCCTAGTTGCAATCTGCCTCAACATATCCATGATAGCATTATCATTTCCTCTACCATGAACCATCTTGACAATTAGGTTCTAGCAAGATCATAACCTTGTAAAAGTTATAGGTCAAATCTTAGATCCACCACCCTATAACCAATCCAATAAGATTCTCCATGATCCAATCCACAAGAAAGAACTCACTCTGATACCACTTGACATAGGGGCAGGGTAGATACAAGCAGAATCAAGTAGAATTGAACCCACTTGAATCCACAAACAAGCCCTACTCAGAGTTACACAATGGAAGAAATATCATATCACATGAAAAAAATGAAATCACAATGGATACAAGATAATCAACTGGCAGAAATAATAGAGAATTATATTATTTCTTTCAACATGCCCGGTTGTGAGGCCTTCTAGGTTTCGGCCTTATACAATGAAAATTATGAATTCAGAGTCTTAGCTCTCATCCTATCTTTGTCTCTAATGATGTATCTTGATAATTATGTTCTTACTACCTTCTTCATTCCCTACTACATCAATCTAGACCCCTTATATAGCCAACTAAGCCACAGGTTAGCCAGTGAGGCGTTTAATTACAAAATAGGTCCAGTTTGGAAGATTTAAACCAAAACTAATGCTAGAATGAATATAAACTAATGAGCCTTTGGATTTAGGTCCTCACATGACCCAAGAACATTTTTTTAAGGTTTCAAGGTCCAATTTGATCATACGAAACATCACAAGAATAAATGCCACATGTTTCACCTAAAAACTGCCAAAAAATAGGTCCTGATGAGAAATGGGCATAAATTTTTACTCATAATGAATTAGGGCTTGCACTCTTGGTAAATGATATTAATTTAGGTCCTCTAAAATTCCTTAAGATTGAAAATTCTAATTTGTTATAGATTAAGATCACCAACATGAACAATCAGCACCAAAACTATAGAAAAATGTTGCTCCGACGGCAAGGAAAACAACTGTAACGTTGAAACTATCCATCCAAATTTTATGTGCTCATAGGATAAGGTTTCCAAATAGGTCCTTATCATAATGTAAGCTTCTCACACCATGAAACCATCAAATGAAAATATTATAAAGAAAACAACAGAAAATAGGTACATAAATTAGGAAATGTTTTTGGTTGATACAAGATTGCTCAAAGACCCAAGATGCTCCTACATCACAAATTGATACACAAGAATTAAGACCAGATACAAAAAGACATCAACAAGAAGTGAATAGGGATTCCATTATTCTTTTTTAAAAATTCATCTAGTTCAACATATCTACAAGACAAAGAAACACAAAGAAAATAAGAAAAAGGCCTAAATACTGCCTAGTAGCATAAATTTTCAACATCCTTTACAAATGAGAAGAAAAACTGAGAAATAGAAAATGAGTGTTAGTTGAGAATTAACTGATAGTTGTCTATCTTTGGCATGAAAATATCTCTAGGTCTTCCCATAGTTTTCTCTACAACAGATTCCTTCTCAACTGATCCACTAAGTGCAATCATTTCCAAACTGATCTGATTCTGATTCTGATCCTTAGACTTCAAACCTAGTATGCTATTTCACACTTCACTAAAATTGAAAATAATCATAACCATTGGATTCCTTGTCTTTTCCCATTTTTGAAAACACATAAAACTTGTATATTTGGACAAAAATTGAATTTCCAAGACATTTTTCAGTGAACAAGCTCTGTCTTTTAGATTTTTGGGTTTTAGCCTATAGTTTAAACTATGCCATTTTCCTAAATGCTTTTTAAATCTATAATTTTTAATCATTTTCACATTTTATACTTAGGATGCACCAGAACTTGACACTTGTCATGTCATGATTCATTGCTTGGACAAGCCTTAGGTTAACCATCTCATTGGGAGAACTGGAGAATGGCTTTGATCTCTAAATCTCTGAATGAATTCTTTAACTACGGTTAAGCCTAGCGACTTGGCAAAATAACCATTCTCCAAATCTCTGAATTCTACCTTGACCATGGGTAACATCTAGAGAATGGGCTACTGAGCCCATTCTCCCAATCTCAGAATGACTTCTCTTGACTGTAAATGATCTATAGAACTGGTGACTACAGGCTACCTCTGAATCTCTGAATGTTAACCTCTGACCGTGAACCATCTAGAGAACTGGCAAGTAGTTATCTCTGAATCTCTAGATGGTAGAGGCTTAACCGCTAGCATCTAGAGATTGGGCAACTAGCGGTTAGTTAACTACTACCTCTAGATCTCCAAGTCTTCACTAACTAGCGGGTTTGATCTAGTGACTTTGTGGGCATTCGCCATGTGTCCACCTGGGGCCTTGTCACCGCTATATGCTACCTACAAAATTTAATTACCACTGGGCCCACCAGAATGGAAACCGAGTCACCAACATAGAGGTTCATGTGGACATAGCCTCCAGTCTTCATCTTTTTCATTGTGCATGTAGATTTTCTTATAAACACTATATTTTCCCAATCTGAGATCAATGTGGGATAATTGTCCTGATAATTTTTAAAGTTTTCTACACATTTTCATTCAAAATTATGGACCCTACCGCACATAGAGAGCTCCAAAAAAGAAGGCCCACCAAGTAGCCTCTTGGCTCTTTGTTTCCAATACATGAGAGTGCCTTAGTATATAAATACTAAAAACTCCCCAATCTTAGTGAATGTGGGATAAATGTCATAAAGGTTTTATGGGCAGTTTTGATAGTGTTGTACTCAGTCGACTGTATCTCATGAACCCAAAAAAATTTGGAAAATCTCTCTAGTGAGAATCTAGAGAACTGTATTTATGACAACATATCTAAAAGTGAGCTCAATCCAATAGTTAAATTGAAAGTTGTACCCCCCGTAATATGACTATTTTTCTTTTTTCTGCAAATCCCTGTTTGCAAAATCCATTGTGTGGGCTATTTCATTTCAAATGCAAAGCACCAAAACTTGCAGCCTCTTTATAAAATACATATAGTGCACATTCCCTCCCATTTATTTTTAGTCTTTACTTACTTCCACAAACAAAGTATGCATCAGAAAGTGATGGCATGCACACATTCTCCATTTGATGACATGCAAGCGTAGAAAAAGAATGTGCCTCAAGTTCTTCAATACAGTGCCTGGAGGCTTGATTTTCAATTCAAAATCCTTAATCACCACTCGACATTCATCATCATCTTGTTTTAGAGTATCCATTTGGCACCCAAACTGAGCATCTTTTAAATATTTTCAAAGCACAAATCTGACACTTAGAGAAATTATTTGAAATATGGAGTCAAAACATACTCAAATTTTTGAGCTCCAACAATGGCTCTGATTGTGGATGCATGCCCCATGCGGACATGTAGAGAACCTCAAAATCTTATGGTAGAAGTAGACCACCCCAAAACAAGGAATCAAACTTTTCACTTTTCAGTTACATCTCAAAACTCCAAATCGGGAACCTCTCTCTTACTTCAAAAAAATTGGAAACCCTTTATTGAAAGCAGGGATGACACACAACTGAAGGGAAAGCAACTGTACATGAACTTACAATATTTACACAAAAGGCTCAAAGCTCCAAAATTCCAATCATTCTTTACCTCTATCAAATAAATGATTCTCATCTCCATGCAATGGAGGCAAACTAAGACTACATGTTTCATCCAACCGATCAGAAATAATATGATTCATCTTGAGCATGTCATAGAAAACTTGATCACTAAACTCACCATTATCTAGTAGAGGAGAGCCATCAGCATGCCATGCGTACTGATCTTCTTGTGATATCATAGCATCACACTCTTCATTGTCATTATCATACTGAAAAAGGAAACATTCTAAAAAAACACCATGGCTGGAAACATCAACATTCTGATCATTAGTTTGCAAGAAAGAATAAAACACTTCCATCTCATCACTTTGCAAACTAACATAAAACTTCTCAAAACAAAAGTCTGATTGCACAAGACTGGAAACATCTTGCTAATCATAAACCATATCAGAAACATTTGGAAGGGAACAAGCTCTGTCAATGAGTGACTCATTAGTCATTAGAAAATATGAGGATACACTTTCATATGTAACATAATCTTCAGCATTAAAATGTAAACCAGAACCACAGTCAACAAATTCTTGCAAATCTAAATACTCATCAACACACTCATCATTGTACTCATCAAATATAATATTATCAAAATTATCACAATGAAATGCACTTGAATCTTGCTAATTTAAAATAGGAGAAGAGACATCAAGATGTGTTTCACTCATCATGCCATCATCCAAATCACTTTCATCAAAACCTATTTTTACTGGGCATGGAATTCTAGAAACAAACTTAGGAGTATACCTTTGAAAATCAACATCCAAGAGATTTGAAATCTACTCACAACTTAGAGAGCATTGAACATCACATTTCATCTCTTCATTTTGACTACTGATGCTACAAATCTCTTCTCCATCTGAAATAGGGAATGAATTCACTTGTCTCATATTACCTTGTGTGAAGTAACTATTGCAGTAACTATCATCTACATTATATCCATGTTCTTCATGTTCACACAAAACACCATTAAGCTAAAACAAATAACCATCAACATCATGCTGAGAAAAGGGGAAAACTAGAAGCTCAAGGAAATCACTATCAACTAAAAATTCATTTTCCACTCCTTGACACTCATAAGTTTCAACATCAACACAATATCCAGTACCACTAGCATCACATGACTCAGCATCCTCAAACAAACTAGACTCGGCATCATTGAATTCAACATTTATAAAAGAGTATCCATTCCTTAACATTTTCTAGTGCTTCATCTTTTAAGGATGCAGTCCAACTAACCGATTCAGGCATAAAAAGTTCTAAAAACATCTCAGCATACTGGGATTCATGAAAATCTAAACCCACATGAATCTCACTATATGCCACAAGAAATCTCTTGTAATAAGACAATGTAGACTCCTCATTTCTTTCTCCTATTGCACATCTTAACATCTGTATGCAATTATGCTAAATCTTTTGATTTATCAAATGAAGTTCATTATTATAAATTTCTAAATCTGACTAAAAACTTTCAAATCTAAAAACACTCTCTTGATCTATCATGGCTGGGAACTCCATTTTAACTCACTGACAAAACAATAGAGCTTGTTCTAATGACAATATTTCTATCCAAACTTATGCAACCACTGACTTCATTAAACATCAACATATTTCTAATACTCTTTATAAATTGAATCTTCTATCCAAAAATATGGCATGAACTTTCAAACTAGTTTCCATTTTATTTAGTGACTGATTCACCTATTTAGGGACTATTTTTACTTTGATAAAAGATTACTTGGAAGTGTTGTTGCTAGTGTAAAATACCAATCTAAAGCCTTCCTCAAATCACCTTTCAAATCTTTGTAGAGCCACCACCTCTTTGCAGAGGACCAATCTTGAACCAGCTGAGAACCTTTATCTCACACCTAAATATTCTTTATCATCAAACATAAAACAACTTCACAGGATGCACTGTTTGTTAGGATCACAAAATACATTGCAATTTCATTTTACAAAACACTGATCAAATAGAGATTTAGAGTGGCCACTCACATTCAGTTAGATAATATAACAATTTTTTGAAAAGAATTAACTCTATAACCAAACTGGACTAGACCCTGGGATGATTCAGCCAAGAAAGGAATTGGACATCTTCAACTTGCCATCATTTATCTTTTCCCCAGAATAGTCACCAATCTATTAGCTTTTTTTCTTGTATTCCTCAAATCTAAAAGAGAAATATGAAAACCAGACCTGGGGATTTTTGTCTAGCAACACAAATCTACTTGTTCTTACGACCTGAGGGCCAAATAAAGACTAATTGATGAGGATTTGATCCTCCTTCTGCTTCAAGTTCCACACACTTAGGTAGGTACACCTAAAACATACTAAATCTACATACATAAACACTTACTCACTAAAACCTTTTATGCAGATATGAAAATCAATGGATAGTTCTCAGGCTTATAAAACATGGGAGCTCAACTCAACCAGTATTATAGAGGATCCCACCTGTATGATCTACTAAGAACTAGGAAAATGGCCAATGTGACAACAAGAATGAACTCCTTCTCTTTGAGCCTTGAGCTCAGGTAGGCTAATCCATGGATTCATTTCTTCAAAGAATCACTAACAACACTTGTATTCAGGAAACACAATTTATAAACATGAATGCTCTCAAACATGAAATTAAAGATCGATTGATTTAAAGATTTGATGATGAAACTGTAGGACAAGCAAGAGATCAGTGCCTTATCTATTGAGCATCAAAGTCAAACAAACATGCATTCCCAGAAAAACCTAACTCCAAACTCAAAGAAACCAAGTGAAGTGTCTTACAAATCACTCCTCTCACTCCAATTCCTAGACATCAAATTCATGTATAAATCTCAAATTCTCAGAACCTGCATTCAAGATTGACTCTCTCCTTGAAAGAAACTTAAAAAACAAGATCACAACTACCTTATAGCCAGTGCATCAAAATGCCTTACAAACTGATACATGAGAATTAAGACCAAATACAAAAAGACATCAACAAGAAGTGAATATGGATTCCATTATTCTTTATTAAAAATTCATCTGGTTCAACATATCTACAAGATAAAGAAACACAAAGAAAACAAGAAAAAGGTCTGAATACTACCTAGCAGCATAAATTTTCAACATCCTTTACAAATGAGAAGAAAAATTGAGAAATAGAAAATGAGAGTCAGTTGAGAATTAATTGACAGCTATCTATCTTTGGCATGAAAATATCTCTAGGTCTTCCCACACTTTTCTCTGCAACTGATTCCTTCTCAACTGATCCACTAAGTGCAATCATTTCCAAACTAATCTAATTCTAATTTTGATCCTCAGATTTCAAACCCAGACTTCTCTTTCACACTTCATTAAAATTGAAAATAATCATCACCATTAGATTCCTTGTCTTTTCCCATTTTTGAAAATATATAATACTTGTATATTTGGACAAAAATTGAATTTCTAGGATATTTTTCAGTGAACAGGCTCTTTCTTTTAAATTTTTGGGTTTTATCCTATAGTTTAAACTATGCCATTTTCCTAAATTCTTTTCAAGTCTGCAATTTTTAATCATTTTCACATTTTATCCTCAGGATGTACCAAAACTTGACACTTGTCATGTTGTAATTCATTGCTTAGACAAACCTCAGGTTAACCATCTGATTGGGAGAAGTGGCAAATGGCTTTGATCTGTAAATCTCTGAATGAATTCTTTAACTACGGTTAAGCCTAGCGACCTGGTGAAATAACCATTCTCCAAATCTCTAAATTCTATCTTGACCATGGGTAACATTTGGAGAATGGGGTACTGAGCCCATTCTCCCAATCTAAAAATGACTTCTCTTGACTGTAAATGATCTAGAGAACTGGCGACTACGAGCTACCTCCGAATCTTTGAATGTTAACCTCTGACCGCAAACCATCCGGAGAACTGGTGACTAGTTATCTCTGAATCTCCAAATGTTAGTGGCTTAACCGCTAGCATATGGAGATTGGGCAACTAGCGGTTAGTTAACCACTACCTCTAGGTCTCCAAGTCTTCACTAACTATCGGGTTTGATCTAGCAACTTTGCATGCATCCACCATGTATCCACCTCGGGCATTGTCACTACCATCTGCTACCTGCAAAATTTAATTACCATTGGGCCCATCAGAATGGAAACCAAGGTGCCAACACAGAGGGTCATGTCAATATAGCCTCCAGTCTTCATCTTATTTCATTGTGTGTGTACATTTTCTTATAAACACTATATTTTCCCAATTCAGGATCAATGTGGGATAATTGTCCTGATAGTTTTTAAAGTCTTCTACACATTTTCATTCAAAATTATGGGCTCCACCGTGAATAGAGAGCTCCAACCAAGTGGGCCCGCCAAGTAGCCTCTTGGCTCTTTGTTTACAATACATGAGAGTGCCTTAGTATATAAATACTAAAAACTCCCCAATCTCAGTGAATGTGGGATAAATGTCATGAAGGTTTTATGGGTAGTTTTGACAGTGTCGTACTTAGTCAATTATATCTCGCGAACCAGAACAAATTTGGCAAATCTCTCTAGTAAGAATCTACAAAACTATATTTTCAAAAACATATCCAAAAATGAGCTTGATCCAATGGTTAAATTGAAATTTATGCCCCCCGCAATATGGCTATTTTTCTTTTTTCTGCAAATCCGTGTTTGCAAAATCCATTGTGTGGGCTATTTCATTTCAAATACAAAGCACCAAAAATAGTAGCCTCTTTATAAAATACATATAGTGCACATTCCCTCCCATTTATTTTTAGTCTTTACTTACTTCCACAAACAAAGCATGCATCAAAAAGTGTTGGCATGCACACATTCTCCATTTGACGACATGCAAGCGTAGAAAAAGAATGTGCCTCAACTTCTTCAATACAGTGCCTGGAGGCTTGATTTTCAATTCAAAATCCTTACTCACCACTCGACATTTATCATCATCTTGTTTCATAGTATCCATCTAGTACCCAAACTGAGCATCTTTTAAAGATTTTCAAAGCACAAATCCGACACTTAGAGAAAATTTTCAAAATATGGAGTCAAAACATACTCAGATTTTTGAGCTCCAACAGAACCTAAAAGAAGAGCTTGGTGAATATGATGAGGAATGGGAATAGATACAAGAAGAGGAAAGAAAGATGGATGAACTTGTTGCACTAATTGCTAGAAGATAAAAGAGTACTAAAGGTAAATTTGAAGAAAAATTACCATTGAAATATTTTCCATGCAATAAGGTAGGTCATTTTTCATCTTGATGTCCTGCAAGAGTTCCTAAGTACAAGCCTAAGTTTTTCAAGTCTAAGTATTCAAAGGATAAGGAATGTTACTATGCTAGTGAAGGTATTTCCTTTGATGATGATTTAAATTATGAGGAGATTGGATTTTTTGCTATTAAAGATGAACCAATACATGAGGAAAAAGCCTTAGTATCACATGTTGATAATAAATCTGAATTGATAATTGATAATTGATAATGGTTGTTCACATCATACGACTATAGAAAAAAATAAGTTTGTTAAATTAGTGAAGTATGATGGTGGTGTTGTGAGGTTTGGAGACAATCTTCCTAAAGCTATCATAGGAGTAGGATCTATTATTCTAGATGGAAAAAATAATACTAACAATGTACTACTTGTTAATGGACTTAAGCATAATTAATTGAGTTTTGGATAGTTGATGGACAAAGAGTTTCAATTATAATTCAATGATGGTAAATGTTTTGTCATAAGGAAGGAAATTTGATTGCAACCAGTACTAAATATAGAGGTAATGTATTTGAATTAAATATATATGGAGCCTCTTGTTTTGTTGTGAAGGTAGATGTGATGCAGGAGCTCACGGGTCCTTGGCAATCTTGTGTCACCAAAAAAATAAGTTTATGTTTTCCTGTGTTGCTTGGTTCTTCTTTGACCATGTTGGCTTGGTAGTTGCTCAGTTTCCTTTGTTAACCGAGTTGGTGAGTTAATTATCTAGCACTCGGTTATCTCTTTCATGGTGGTCGGTTGTCCTTACTTACCGAGTTGTTTGCTTTATTTTTCTATTGAGGTTGACTTGTGCAATTAATTATGGTTGCAAATTTAATGTTGGAATCTATCATTAGGAAGCATGTGGACTTAGATTTTCTCGTTCCTTCTATTGATGGTGGATCTGAAGGCTGACTTCTTTGGTAGCCTCTCAATTATATATTGTAATATTTTGGTTATATTTTTAGAGAGGAATGAGGATATAAGTTTGATAGAACATAGAAGTTAGAAGCTTGACTATAGTTTCAGATCCTCACATGTTGGATGACTTATGTACTTGAATTGTAATATCTAGCCCTAACTGGGAAGACCTTACAACCTGACATGTATGAATCAATTTGAATGAATTTAAGAAGTTAATTTGCATTCTCTCTCTCATTTTGTATGTTATTTTCTTCCACGTGTGATCTCTGAAAGGTGGATCTAGTTAGGGTGTGCCTTTGGCCCCTCTCCTCATCCCCCTTTATGTTGGGTGGTATTAGAGTTGAGGTGAGATCTGGATCTAGATTTGTGAATGTAGGTTTGAGGGTTCCTTCTTGTCAAACCCTAGTTAATTTGTTGTAGGGTAGAAGATTGTGATCTGGCCTGCAATTGTAGAGGGTTTCAATATGGTTCATGGGAGGTGAGATGTAGATCCAAGATTGGTAGACATGTTGAGACAACTTGCTGCTAGATTAGAAGTTTTTGAGATAGCCCAATAAAGAGGAAGACATATTGAAGATGTTAGTGATGATGAAATTGAGGTAGAATAAGGTGATGTAGAACCTGCACCAATGATGGATCAAGGTGAGGAAACATTTTTGAATGCTTTGAAAAATCTAAAGTCTTCACCACATTTCAATCCTCCTGAGTATAGTGTAAAATTAGATTCGAATGAATTGGTGGACTGGATCACCGAGATGGAAAATTAATTTGAATATGAAAATGTCCTTGAGGAAAAGAGGGTGAAAAATACAAGAAAAAAGTTGAAGAGTCATGCATCCTTGTGGTGGGAACACCTACAGTTGGACAGAAAGAGGAAAGGCAAAGACAAAATTAAGGTATGAAATAAGATGGTCAATTAATTAAAAGGAAAGTTTTTACCTTGTGATTATCAGATTAACCTAGTTAGGTGAATGCAAAGTTTGAGGCAGAAAGATAGTTTGGTAAAAGATTATTCTAAGGAATTATTTAGATTAGATATTAGATCTGGACATGATGAAGATGATGTGGAAATAATTTCTAGGTACCTAAATGGATTAAGAGTTTCCATCCAAGAAGAAGTCAATTTGGTCAAGTTGGAGAACATTGAAGAATCTTATCAGTTTGCCTTAAAAATTGAGGAGAAATTGAACAAAAGACATGAAAAAAGACAAAGAGGTAGAGCTGGTAGATTCCCTATAGGAAGAGGTAGATCTTATGGTGAAAATGGTAGATTTGAACCAGAAAAAATAAATCTAGATAAAGGAAAGACCGAGTGGAAAGGTGAAACTTCATCTATAGAAAGAGGGAATAACTACTGAGGTGGTTATAATAGAGGTGATTTTTGAGGAATGACATATATCATTTGAGTATACACATGCAAGTAAGAAGGTTGGTAGTAGCAGAAATGCTTTGGCACAAGAAGAGTCACCGAACGAACCTGAGAAGGAAAAGAACTTGATGGTAAGGAGAGCACTTTGGAGTTAAAGTAATAAGGAAGATCTGGTAAGGAAAATTTTGTTTAAGACCAAATGTAGAGTTTTTGGTGAAGTGTGGAAGGTAATAATTGATAGTGGAAGCTCAGAGAACTTGGCATCTGAGGAAATAGTTACAAAGTTGCAGTTGAAAAGGTTGGAACACTTGAATCCCTATCAAATTTCATGGATCAAGGATGAGCATACACTCTTAGTAAGTGAACAATGTTATGTGAATTTTAAAATTGGGAAGTAATATGATATGGTGTTATGTGATATCATGCCTATGGATTGTAGTCATATTTTGTTAGGTAGACCTTGGAAATATGATAGACATGCTATATATGATGGGAGATTGCATAAATATAGTATTTGGGCTGATAGGAGAAGAAAAATCTTGTTACCTTTGATTGAAGAACTTGTTAGTAGTTTTTGTACATCTGTGAAATTTTTCTTGATGGAAGGAATAAAGTTTGTTAAGGATTTGAAGAAGAATGACATATGTTTTGTTGTGATTCCTAAAAAACTAACTGAGAAAATAGAAGATAACGTACCAGAAGAAATTGATAAGTTACTCACCGAGTATAGAGAGATCATTTCTGATAATGTACCTGATGGTTTACAATGGAAGAGAAGCATTGGTCATTGCATGGATCTAATTCCTAGAGATAGTTTACTGAATAAGGCACTACATTAGTTGACACCTACCGAGAATCGAGAATTGAACTAACAGATTCAAGAATTGTTGCAGAAAGGTTTGATGTGAGAAATTTTTAGTCCCTGTGTAGTACTAGTTGTATTGGTACCTAAGAAGAATGGAGAATGGAGAATGTGTATGGATTCCAAAGAAATCATCAAGATAACATTGAAATATAGGTTTCCTATACCGAGAATAGATGACATAATGGATAGTTTGACTAGAGCAAAGTATTTTACCAAAATTGATTTGAAAAGTGGGTATCATCATATCAGAATTAGAGAAGGTGATGAGTGGAAGACTTCTTTTAAGACAAAAGAAGGTTTGTATGAGTGGTTGGTTATGCCTTTTGGTTTAACTAACTCACTGAGTACTTTTATGAGATTGATGAATGAAGTTTTGAATAAATTCTTAGGTAAATTTGTAATTGTATACCTAGATGATATTATGATATTCAGTAAGACCAGAGAAGAACTTTTTTGCATGTTAAACATGTATTGCAGATGTTGAAAGAAGAAAAGTTGCTAATAAATATGAAAAAGTGTTCTCTCATGCAAGAGGAGATTTTGTATTAATATAGATTTGTGATTTCAACTGATCATTTGAAAATGGATCCTAAAAAGGTTGAAGCTATTTTTAATTGGCCTACACCTAAGAATGCTAGTGAGGTAAGATCATTTCATGGTTTGGAAAGTTTTTACCAAAAGTTCATTATGAATTTTAGTTCAATTTGTAATTCTATAACTAAGACTATGAGAGGAGATAAAAGAGAATTCAAGTCGACACATGGAGTTGATAAAAGTTTTGAGACTATATAGAAGAAGGTTGCTAAATTTCCTATGTTAGCATTGCCTGATTTCAATAAGGTATTTCAAGTGGAATGTGATGCAAGTAGTGGTGCAATAGGAGTTGTGTTGAGTCAAGAAGGTAAACCTGTTTCTTTCTTTAGTGAAAAGTTGAATGATGCAAAAAGGAAATATTTTGTGTATGATCAAGAATTCTATGCTATTGTTCAAGTCATGAAGAAATTGAGACATTATTTGATACCCAGTGAATTTGTGTTGTCTACTAATCATAAAGCTTTACAGTATTTGGGTAGTCAAAATAAGTTGAATCAAAGAAATATGAAGTGGGTTGAATACTTGTAGAGTTATACATTTGTGATAAAGCAGAAGAGTGGAGTCACTAACCGAGTTGATGATGCATTGAGTAGAAGATCTTTGATGAAAGAGATGAAAATTGAAGTTCTTGGTTTTGATGACATGAGAGATTCATATGAATTTGATCCTAATTTTTCTAAGCCATGGAGAAAGTGTAGAGAACCTATTCAAGATCAACTAAGTACCAAATGGGAAGACTATTTCATTCAAGGAGATATGTTGTTTAAAAGTATTCAGTTGTGTATACCGAGAGGATCAATGAGAAATAATTTGATAAAGGAGAAACATAGTAGTGGTTTAGTTGGATATTTTGGTGTTGATAAGACATTGAATTTTCTTAAGGAGAAATACTTTTGGCCACACTTGTATAAGGATGTTAAAAAATTTGTGAAAAGTTGTAGAATTTGTCAAGTTTCAAAAGGAGTAAGTTAGACTATTGGATTGTATACACTGATTTATGTTCCTGAGAAACCTTGGATTAATATCAATATGGATTTTATTCTTGGATATTGATTCTATATTTGTTGTTGTGGATAGATATTCTAAAATGACACATTTTATACCCTATAGAAAGACATCAGATGCAGTACATATAGAAGATCTTTTCTTTAAGGAAATTGTCAGATTGCATGGATTAATGAGCAGTATCATGTTTGACGAAGACAATAATTTTGTTGGATACTTTTGGAAGACCCTTTGGAATTAGTTTGGAACTGAGTTTAAATATAGTTCAACATTGCACCCATAGACTGATGGGAAAATAGAATCTTGGGTAATATTTTGAGATGTTTAGTTGGAGACACACTGAGTAATTGAGATTCTATGTTGCAACAACAAGAGTTTGCATACAATAATTCAGTGAATAGGAGTACTGGAAACACACCTTTTGAGATTGTAAATGGCATACAACTAAGAGGTATATCATATTTGAGGGATATTACTGATGAAGAGAAGTGTTGAAGCAGTAAAATTTGTTGAGTTCATGAAGACATTGCATGAATATGTGAAACATAAGTTGGAGAAAAGTAATAAAAAATACAAAGATAGATCTAAAAGATATAGAAGACATAAGACTTTTGTAGTCGATGATGAAGTAATGGTTCATTTGAAGAAAGGAAGATCTCCTGTTAGAATGTATGGGAAGTTGAAAATGAAGAAGTTTGGTCCTTGCAAGATTTTAAAAAAAATTGACAGTGAAAATTCTTAGGAGATTGAGTTACCTGATGACATGGATATATCACCTATATTCAACATTGCTGATTTGTATGAGTACCAAGAATCAGATGAAGAAATCATAGTACCGAATGATTATCCTAAGAAATAGACAGAAGAAGTTGAGAATATTTTTGAAAAAAGAGTTGGCATAATTACAAGAGGAAAATAGTATATGGAATATCTGGAAAAGTGGAAGAACATACTGATTGAAGATAATTTATGGATTTCACAATCTGAGTTGGTTTTAGCTTAGATTATACCTGCTTCATGATTTGGAGAATCATTTCAAATAACCCCAGGTGTTTGATGCAAGAATATCTCGGGTCCTTGGCAATCCTGTGTCACTAAAAAAATAAGTTTATGTTTTCTTGTGTTGCTCATTTCTACTTTGACCAAGTTGGCTCAATAATTGCTCAGTTTTCTTTGTTAACCAAGTTGGTCGGTTAATTCTCTAGTGCTCAGTTATCTCTTCCCTAGTGCTCGATTGTTATTGCTTACCGAGTTTTTTTCTTTAGTTTTCTATTGCAGCTGACTTGTGCAATTAATTATGGTCACAGATTTAATATTGGAATCTATTATTGGGAAGCATGTGGACCTAGATCTAGTTGTTTCTTCTGTTGATAGTGGATCTGAAGGCTGACTTGTTTGGTAGCCTCTTGTATTTATTGTAATCTTTTGGTTGTAGTTTTAGAGAGGAATGAGGACATAATTTGGATAGAAGATAGAAGCTAGAAGCTTGAAGATGGTTTCATATCCTCGCATGTTGGAGGACTTTTGTACTTGAGTTATAATGTCTGGCCCTAACTGGGAAGGCCTTAAAGCCCAACATGTATGAATCAATTTGACTAAATATAAGAAGTTGATCTGCATTCTCTCTCTCATTTTGTGTGTTATTTTCTTCTTCATGTAAGAGATCTACCAAAGATTATGAAACCATCTAACACTGTATGCAGAGAATATGTTATGGAAAATAGACTAGAAGAAATTACAAAAGCAAAGCATATACATGAAAAGGAAAGTTGGATCTGGTAAATACAAACCTATGTGGACCTACAAGGACAAAATCATACTATGGTGAAAGGTATTTCATACTTTTTGTTGTTGACTTTTCTAGAATGATATGGGTTACTTACTTGAAAGAGAAATCAAAAGCATTTGACAAATTCAATATATTCAAGGAAAACGTAGAGAATGAATTAGGTTTAAAGATAAAATGTTTTAGGCTGGACAAAGGTGGATAGTTTACTTTAGACTTATTCATTTCATACTGCAAAAAGCATGGAATATAGAGACAAACATCTACTCCCAGGACTCCACAACAGAATGGGATAGCAAAGAAAATAAAAAGGACTATACTTGATGCTGCTAGGAGAATGTTGCTTGAAGGAAATGTATCTCATGTGCATTGGAGAGAGGCTATTGGGACATAACTATACACATTGAACAAAGTTCAAATCAGAGAAGGTACAAGTAAGACTCGTTACGAATTATGGTATAATTGTAAAATATTTTAGAATATTTGGTAGTAAATGCTATTGAATAGTGTTGAAATTGAATCACCTCCTATTGATTGAAGTTTTAATTTGAATAGGGATAAGATGTATGATATAGGAGTGGAATATATGACCTATCCTCAATCCAAATTCCCAAATAGAAAGATCTAAATGGATTAACCACAAAGAAGTGATCAATGCATAAAAGAATCAAACAATGGAGAAAATGAATAAAGGAGAAAACCTTATATTTTGTTATGAAGATTATATGCTTGAAATCTAAAATAAATGGAAGGAAAATACTAACCTCAAAATAGGGTAGATCTTGAAAATGCTAATTTATGATGTTTGTGTATAGTTTTGGGCAATTCTACAACCTGTTCCAGATTGAAAATGCTGAGACAAAGAAAACCCATAAAAATTTTGTCTTTCTAGAAGTAGGTAGTCTTTGACCCAGATAAAAGGTCAAGGACTACTTCAGAATTTTGAAGGTCATCTTTGACATTGTTCATGAATCTTAGAAGTTTGCCGAAAAGGGTATCCAGATCCAAGCTCCGATTCGCTGTCCTGCACCTGTACCTACAAGAAAAAGAGGTTTTTGTTGTTTGGATGGGGGGTTTTCCTTGGTCAAACCCTAGTTTGGAATCAACCTTAATAATATAATTGAAATAGAGAATGCTAGCAAGTAGTAGAAGTAGATCTAACAATGAAGCTATGAAATTCAATAGATATGCAAATTGTATTTGAAATGTAATCAAATATATTGATATGAAAGCTTGAACATAATATTAACAAATGTAAATCAAAACCTCCATTATTGTATGCTTGGAATCCACCTTGAGGGAAGAATGAATGGATCTTGAAAATGAACAAAGGATCTTGAAAGAAGATCAAACCACCATGATGGCTAGATCTGGGGTTTTGAATGATGAATCTTGAATGTTTGAACCAAATCCCTTCAATGTCTTGAATGCTTAAATCCTTGATCTTCAATGGAGAACTTGAATGGATGCTTTCTTGATATTGCATTGAGAAAACCTTGAGCACTTGATTTCAAAACTTGATGCCTTGATCATGAAATTGCAAAACTTGATGGAGAAAATGAGAGAAAAAGGCTTCCTTTTATAGTGATCTAGGGCACAGTCCTCTAGAGGGGCCACCTTGAGGAATTAAATTCAAATTAGGCCTCAAACCTTTAGGCATGGATCTAAATTAAATATAATTTAAGATTTTACTATTTCAGAGACCAAAATAGCCAAATCGGAAGTGAGAAAACAATTCTTTCTGAAACCTGGCATCTGAAAATCATGGGACCTTGAAACTTGGACCCGGGGTCAAGGATGAGGTTAACCCTGACCTAGGTCAAGGAAAAGGTATTCCTTGACCCTCAAGGTTTTCCTTGATCCCTTCAAGGTCATCCTTGACCTTGATGTCATAGATGTAAGGGTCTAAGTCTAGAGTGCTAGGAAAATGCAGAAAGAAAGTGGAAAAGGGGACAAAATTAGGGGAGAATGCCATATTTAAGCTTGGGACCCATTCAAAGTTCTTGAAATGATCCCAAATCGCTTACTCAGAGGGATAAATTCTCTTAACATGGAATTACTTCCATTTTAAGATGATACAGCTATATCAAGAGAGATGATGACATAGGGAAGTTTGATGCTAGAATTGATGAAGGAATTTTCCTTGGTTATTCTACTAATAGAAAGGCTTACAAATGTTTCTATCTAATATTAAGAAAGATGATTGAAAGTAACAATGTGAGGATAGAGGAAAGGTTTTAGATACAAGAGAGAATGTATGACTGTAATTAGGTTACAAAGATCAAAAAGGCTGATGCTACAAAAGAAGAAGAAACTGTTGAGGTTGAATGTGAAAATGAGACTTTTGATGATGAAAAAAATGAGGCTACTGAGGTTCCTAAGACTCTGAGTTATGTAAAGAATAATCATTCTAAAAATTAAATTATTGGTAATTCTAATCAAGGATTAATCACTAGATCAAAGGCTAGAGAAGAAATTTGTTTGATTTGTCAAGTAGAAACAAAGACTACAGATGAAGCTTGTATAGATGAATCTTGGATAAATTCTATGAAAGAAGATTTAGTTCAAATAAAGAAGAATAACACTTGGGAATTTGTTCCTAGACCTAAGAAAAAAAATGTAATAGGAACTAAATGGGTTTTCAAAAACAAAATGAATGAAAAAAGAGTTGTAGTAAGAAACAAAGCAAGATTGGTATGTAAAGGTTATTCACAACAAGAACTCATAGATTTTGAAGAGACATTTTCTTATGTTGCTAGAATAGAAGCTGTGTTATTCTTGGCTTATGCTTCACATAAGAACTTCAAGGTATATCAGATGGATGTGAAATCTATATTCTTCAATGGGGATCTTGAAGAAGAAGTGTATATAGAACAACCTGGTGGATTTCATTTATGTGAAGATGGATACATGGTATGCAAGTTGAAGAAGACACTGTATGGGCTGAAGAAAGCTCCAAGGGCTTGGTATGCAAGGTTAGAGAAATACTTACTTTGGTTTGGATTCAAAAAAGGTAATGTTCATAGTAATTTGTATTTAAGAACTAGTGAAGCTGGGGTTTTGATAATAGAAGTCTTTGTTGATGATATAATCTCTAGAGGCAATGATGATCTATGTGAGAGATTTTTTAAAGAGATGGAAAATGAAATTGAGATGGCCATGATAGGTGAAATGAAATTATTTCTTGGATTGCAAATAAATTAGAGTAAAAATGGTATTTTTATTTCTCATACTAAATATCTTAAAGAAATGTTGAAAAAGTTTTGAATGGAAGACTGTAAACAAGCTGGTACACCCATAGTGACTGGTAATAAGCTGATAGCTGATGATCAATTGAAGTGTGTTTTCAGACCAAGTATAGACCAATTTTTGGAGGATTACAATATCTAACTCACACCAGACCCGATATTTCTAATGCTATTGGGATTGTGGATAGATATCAGGTAGAATCAAAAGAGACACACCTATCTACTTTAAAAATGATATTGAGATATCTAAAAGGAACAATAGACTATGTCTTATGGTATGATAGAAATGATAGCTTTGAACTTCATGCTTATAGTGATGCTGATTTGGCAAGAAATATTGATGACATGAAGAGTACTAGTGGTGGTGAAATTTTCCTTGGGAAAAATTTGGTTTCATGGCTAAGTAAGAAGCAAGATTGTATAGCTCAATCTATTATTGAATCAAAGTATGTTTCTACTACTATTAATTGCCCTCAAATTGTTTGGATGAAACAAATGTTAAAGGACATTGGAATAAATTTTGATGAGCCTGTGGTAATTCATTGTCATAACACTAGTACAATGAATATGTCAAAGAATCTAGTGATGTATTCTAAAACTAAATATATTTCTATCAAGTATCAGTTCTTAAGAGACAAGGTGGGAGAAAAAGAAATAAAGTTGGAGTATATTAGTACAAAGGAACATATTGAAGATATATTTACAAAGTCATTGCCAAAAGATACCTTTGAATATCTCAGAGGTATGCTTGGGGTTCAGCCCCCTCCTAGTTAGAATTAAATGATGCAAGGATGCATCGGTCCAGAGTTTTTTAGAGCCTTATCATATTCTAGACTTGATGTAGGGATCTACTCCTTAGGGGGAGTGATCATTGAAGGAAGTTGTGTAGAAAATTTGTTGACTCATGGCACCCTTTTCCATTGTTGTCAAAGGGGGAGTGTTGCTATGATAAAATCCCTACTATATGGGGAGATTGTATGGAGGTGTACTATGAGAGTACTATTTGTTTACATAACTTTGGATTGATAAAATTTTGGGATTGATTTTCCTATATGTTGACATCAATGCCAAAGGGGAGATTGTTAGATGTTGATAATGTATTGGGGAATGATTGATACATTTAATATGTTTAATTACTAGTAGTGATGGATCTATTATGGTTGTCATTAGTGTTTTATTACTCATGTCAACATAAGTTTTGTGAAGAGAACATATTGGTTATGACAGTGTACCAACATTTTACGGATGTTTCACGATGTGAAAAGACATATGAGAGTTCAAGAAGATGTTTTGATCTTATATCCAAGATCGCATCATGTAATGTTGCATATTGGTTGAGTTATAGATGTTTTGGTGAAGATTGGTTACTAGACTCTGATAATTGAAGTTGACAGAGTGAGTCTCTATGCTTCTAGTATATCTTACAAAAGGTATGGATTCATGCATGGGAGCTTAAGTGATGAAATAAAAGGTATTGAAGAATGTTGGATGGTCACCGCAAGGTACAAAATGCTAGATGACATCAACAGTGGCATGTGATCTGGAGAAGACTTATTTGGAAGCCGACTTCAGTGATGTAGCATGCATTTTGTTTAACGAATGTGAATTAAGGATGTTGGTCATTAAATATTGTAATGTAATCATTGTATACATGTTTTAGATACTGTGTGTATCTTAGCAAGGGTTTATGTAGTTTTTTATATAATTAGGAAAACCTAATTGGCCAACCTGATGATGTAGAATGCAACAGAGTATATATTTAAGATATTTTCTATCAAAAACATATGGGTGAGAAGCATGTGATATAAAGGATATTATGAATGTTTCGAGCTTGTGTCTACTAGATGTAGAGAAGAGGATTACTGGTGAACTTCATTGGAAATGATCAAGAAAATATAGTTGATGTTAGATAGTTCAAAAGATTGTGTATTTATTCATATACACTTGTGTTGTGAATAGTGAGTTCTGAAGGTGGATTTAACCTTTTTTGGGTAGTGAGCCCACCCTTCTTTCTTGACTCCTATCAGGGTCTATCCTCTAACAAGGATTGTGTACTATAATGTTTCAATAAGCTCTTAAGAAGGCTAGATCTTCTCACAAGGATACTATAATCACAGTACATCATTTGTGGGTGCTGATTCCCACCATGTTTTTTAACTTTAACAAGGTTTCCTCGAGACCAAAATATTGTTTTATTGTGTTGGAATTCATTGAGTTCATTGCATTTTATATTTCTGCTATTCAAAGTTTAAAGTTTAATAATCTATCATACAATAATTCACCCCGCTCTCAGTTTATTATGGACTGTTATTCCTAACAACTTGATGACTCAACTCAAAACACACATACAACCCCATAGAAGAAGTACCAACACACAATCCATAAAAGATAGAGCTCGTATACCACTAGACTGATGCAACAATTTACACCACTTGTCAAAAGTAGGCTGAGGCATAACCTCAAGCATACCTCTCAAATGATCAAATGTATCTTTAGGTAAGGGATTTGTAAATATATTTGAATTCTTCTCTTTTGTACTTATACACTCATGTCTGACTTCTTTCTCTGTAACTTTCTTCCTTACAACGTGATATTTGATTTCTATATTCTTTTTCCTAGAATACAACATAAGATTATTCAACATACTTACTATGTTGGTGTTTTCACAGTATATAATAAAAGGCTCATCGAATTTGATTCTAATATCCTTCAACATTTGTTTCATCCAAATTATCTAGTTATAATTATTTGGTGTTTCTACATATTCTACTTCTGCTATTCTCTGTGAATTATAATTCTATTTCTTACTAAGCCCAGAAACCAATCTTCCTCCAAGAAAAAAAGTTGCACCACTTTTAATCTTTGCCATAAACACTACCTCCCCAATCTACATCTATATATGCACATAGGGTAAAGTCATTATATTTTTCATACCATAACCCATAGTCAATTATGCCTTTAAAATATCTAAATACTCTTTTTACTGCTGCATAATGTGACTCTTTAGGATTAACTTGAAATCTTGCAACAATTTCAACTACATGTGATATATCTGGTCTTGTATGAGTTAGATACTCCAATCCTCCAATCATTGATCTATACTTCTTTTTCTCAACTGCATGAGTTTCATCTATGCTAGATAACTTATGACTAGTTACCACAGGTGTGGCAACCAACTTACAATTTTCCATTCCAAATATTTGCAACAAGTGTTTCAGGTATTTTTCTTGACATAAGAAAATACCATCACTATTCTATGCTATCTGTAATCCTAAAAAATATTTCATCTCACCAATCATGCTCATTTCCAATTCTATTTTAATTTCATCAACAAATTTATCACTAGCTTCATCTTCACCTCCAGTGATAATATCATCAACAAAGATAACTAAAATCAATAAGCCATTCTTGATCTCTTTCATATGTAAATTACTATCTGGTGTGCCTTTAGTAAATCCTAATTTTATCAAATGTTTATCCAATCTTGCATACCATGTTCTAGTTTCTTGTTTCAGTCCATATAAATCTTTGTTTAGTTTACATACTATATCTCCTTCATGAGTAAAGGGAAAACCTTCATGTTGCTCAATCTAGTCTTCTTCTACCAATTCTCCATTCAGAAATGCTGACTTCACATCCATCTAATACACTTTGAATTTTTTATAAGCTGCATATGCCAAAATCATTCTTACCGCTTCAATTCTTGTAACAAGTGAAAAAGTCTCTTCATAATCAATTCATTCTTGTTGTGAGTATCCTTTACATACCAACCTTTCTATTTTCCTTACAACTTCTCCTTGTTCATTCATCTTGTTCCTGAATACCCATTTAGTTCCTATAACATTTTTATCTTTAGGTCTAGGGGCCAAATTCCAAGTCTTGTTCTTTTAAATTTTATCTAGTTCTTCCTTCATTGCTTTAATACAACTTGCATCTTTACAAGATTCATCACTAGTTTTAGGTTCATTTTGTGAAATCAAGCATAGTTCTTCTTGTACCTTATTCCTTGTCAAAACTACTTTTTCTATGCTTCCAATAATCTGATCAACATGATGATTTCTTGCTAGATTCCTATTAGGTGTCACTGTCTTACTTCTTTCTTCAACTCCATGTTCTGCTCTAGTTTCTTCTCTTATTTCCTCAATGTGACTCTCATTATGCAAATCACTATCAATTTCATAAAATAATTGAACATTTTCTTGATCAATTCTAGGAAGAACTTCTTCATCGGATCCATAATCAAGCATTCTTTCCTGAATTTTGAAATTCTCATCAATTTTAACATTTGCACTCTCAATAATAGTATTAGTCCTTTTATTGAAAGATCTATAATCTTTTCTTTTCAATGAATAACCAAGAAATATACCTTGATCACTTATGGGATCAAACTTACCAATTTCATCATCTCTCTTAATATAAGACTTACTTCAAAAAAAATTAAAATACTTAACTGATGGTGCATGTCCAAACCATAGTTCATAAGGTGTCTTGTTTCTGTCTTCTCTAATTTATACTATGTTCATTGTACATAATATTTTATTCACTGCTTCTCTCTAGAATGTCTTCACCAAATTATTTTCAAATAACATATCTCTTGTTGCTTCAGTTACTGATCTGTTCCTTCTTTCTGCAATACCATTTTGTTTAGGTGTTCTAGGGGCTTAAAGTTGTGTCTTAATACCATTCACTTCACAAAAAGTATTAAATTTCTTCAAATTAAATTCTCCACCTTTATCAGACCTTAAACATTTAATCTTCATTTTCACTTCATTCTCAACTTTGTTCTTAATCAATTTAAATTTATCAAATGCATCAGATTTTTCTTTAATAAATGCAATCCACATCATTCTTTTAAAGTCATCAACAAGAATCATAAAATACCTTTCACCATAGAATCCTCTAGTCCTTGTGGGACCATTCAAGTCTGTATGAACAATTTCCAACTTTTGTGTTGACATGAACTTCTTACTAGGAAATGAACTTCTCTTCTGCTTAGCCATAACACATTATTTGCAAATCATGTTAGTAGGTTTCATAATCTTTGGAAAACCTCTTAATCCAAAAGTAGTACTTACTTTCACAATGTTATAAAAGTTTATGTGACAAAACCTTCTATGCCATAGCCAACTATCATTAATTTTAGTAATCAAACACATCATCTCAGTAGGATTCAACTGAAATACATTACCTCTGGTTCTTGATCTAGTTCCAATCAAATTACCATCCTTATCCTTGATAACACAAGTTTTATTACTAAACCAAACTTGATATCCCTTATCAACTAACTGTCCAACACTCAAAAGATTATGTTTCAATCCATCCACAAAGTAAACATCATCAGTATTAGTATTTCCATAAAGAGTAATGGATCCTATTCCTTTTATCAAACAAGGTGCATTGTTTCCAACTCTAACAATTCCTCTATCATAATTGTTAATTTTTTTAAATTTATTAATATGTCCACTCATATGATGTGAACAACCACTATCTATGATCCAATCAGTTTTCTTTTCTACTTGGGAAACTAAAGGTTTTTCTTCTCTAACTTCAATTTTAGAGTTTTCTTCTTTTATTGCTACAAATCCTATATCATCATTCTGTTTATCACTTTCACTTAATAATTTCTCAACACTAGCCTCAAGTTCTTCATCATTAGCATTGTAACACTCTTTAGATCTTCTAGGTTTAAATTTCTTCTTATATTTCTTTACTCTATTAGGGTAAAAGCACAAAGTTGTGTCACGTTTCAGGACAATTTAGCAGCACAACCAAATTTGAGTATTTCTAACTAAAAGTATTTTTTGTTAAACATATGGTCTAGATAGATTCATTCTAGCTAAGTTAAATAAGTTCTTCAACTTTTCCAATTGGAAATATCTATTAAATGAATGTTTTATACCAATTACTAAAGAAATAAAATTATTTCAGAAAATTGATGTTATAATAAATCCTACTCTTTTTAATGATATTTTTTTACAAATATAAAAATACCCTTTTTTAGAGCACAGAGTCAAGATTATCATGATATAGTTTTTATAGTATTTTAATTAGATCTAATTTATTATAATTTGAAAATACTGCAAGTTGGTATTTTAACATTCGAGAACAAGCTACTTCAAAAATAGAAAAAAATAGTAAAGCTTATCAAAAAAATCGAAATTTAATATTTAACACTAGAGGAGAGAGTTCTCTTCAAGAAAGTGTAATTTTTTTCTACATGGTGTAGATTTGATAGGGGAAATTTGGTGGGAGACGAAAACTGTCAATTTCAGGTATGTTCGACTTTCAGTAGTTATAACAGAGAAAATATACATTGAAAACTCATTTTTCTTCTTTTCTACACTAGATATACATTTCATCTATATAATATTTTGAAAAAAAAAAAAAGAGATTATTTTCATATACTTTTTGGGTGGGAACAAGACCCTCATTTTTCAACAAGTAAAAAATGGACTTCAAAAATTAAAAAACTATGTGAATTCTCATTCAAAAATTTTTTAAAAAATCATAGGCATAAACTTCATCCACTTTTACACATTTCATTAGTTTACATCATCTCCAAATTCTAAACATAAATAACATTTTTATGTCGTTAAAGTTATAAAAAATTGTGTGTTGTTGACCTTTTCCTTTATAAAAGTGTGACACAACTTTTTACTTTTACCCCTTTGACCATATTCTTGACAAGTCCAATATTTAAAGATTTTCTTACCTTTAGGTTCTCTTTTCACAAGCAAGGCAATTCCTTCCTCAATCTTTCTATCTTCTTCGATCTTAGATCTATTGCAACTAGCATAATCTCCATTGACACTAATACTTCTTGACAAAGTAGGGAGAACACTAAGTGCATTGAATGTTGTCTCAATTATAGGTAGATCTCCTAACTATCTCAAGCCTATCTCTACTTCTTCTAATCTTCCAAGAAGAGTTTCTGTGGTAAACATCTCAGTACAAGTTATAACTTGTTCAATCATCTACGTTGTCTGCTTAAATAAAGGGGTCCATGTCTTTAAGATCTTCCATATCACTTCATCCCTAGTCTCATTTACTTCACAAGCTTTGATACCTACAACAATCTTTGATATCTTACCAATATAACTTCTAACAGATTCATCTTCTATCATTTTTATATCTTCAAATGAACATATCCAATTCTGTAATTTGACTCTCTTTGCATGCACATCACCTTCAAAAGTTGATTGTAAAGATAACCAAATTTCATGAGATGTCCTTAGAGTTTTTACCTGACTGTATTCATTCTCTGAAAGTGCTGACAAAAATGCTTCTCTTGAAAGTATGTTACACATGAATAGATGTCTCTCTATATCAGTACATTCTTCAATTTTGTCTTCTTCAATGATAGTCTTCTCATTCTTTTTGATTAACCAGCATTTTGGTCCTAAACATAGAAAATGTGTCTTCATCTTCTCTTTCCAGTTGTCATAATTCACTCAATCAAACTTAGGGATTTCCTTCCTAAAATGAGTCACCATAGATCTCCTTAAGTTATTAAACTTTTCCTTCAAGGACTTGCCACTCTGATACCAATTGTTAGAAAGTAAAGTCCACCAAGATAACTGAGAGGGGGGGGGGGGGGGGGGGGGGGGGGTGAATCAATTATCAAATAATAACAACTTTTATTACCATTATCATATTTCAAGACTATAATCAATATAAGAAACAACCATAAAAAGATAAATATACACAATAACACAAGATATATTGACTAGGAGACCTCTTGATTAGAGAGTAAACCTCGGTGGGAATGATGCCCACAAAAGATGTACTAATATGAAAATTCCTTGTGAGAGGATGGACTTTGTTAGGAGCCTTATGAAATACATTTAGTACATATGAGTCCATGTTAGGAGACTTTGAATCCCTATTAAAAGATTCTAACCCAGTGAAGAGTTATGGAAGATAGAAGGACCCACTATCCAAACAACTTCAAGTGAAAGATCATTGAACTCACTGTCCAACTGATCTCTATATTATCCAAATAGAATAATACCAACAATTAATGATCTCTACAATTTATCTTTTCTCCTCTTCATGTCCCAAACCACACCAACTGCTTCACTTGATCTCAATACCAGATCTATGTAATTCGCATATCCTCTTACAACATATATTTATCAATTTTGCAATTCACATCTATATCTCATCATCATATCCTATTACAATTAAGGAAAAAAATCATTCCTTTATACTACACTCAAATAATTAAAAATGAGTTGGCCAACAAAACTTAAACAATTACAAAATATAAACCTTCACATGTTTCATAATATTCCACAATTACATAAAAATGTCAAAATAAAAACAAAATAACTCTTCGTACATGCAACCTTTGACCATGCTATCTCATCCAGGTCACCACAAAAAATGTCTACATCAACTGGATAACTTTGCATGCCTAGATTCTATTCTGATTAGGAGATATCATCCAGTTACCACAAGACGCTTCTTAGGAAAACTATTTGAATCTTTCTTTCACTAAATTACACATAACAATCATGAATAATTGAATTTTTGTATGCACTCTTGACCACAATCTTAGGACACAATATAGAATAAATCCTCAAATTCGCATAGCTTGATCTACAATACTCCACGTGCGCTAATTCAAACAATGTATTCTTTTGTGCTAATCTCCAGTAGATCACTGTGTGGACATCAATGCCAATCATAGTCATGAATGCAAAATACAACTAATACAGAATGACTCTCAATACTCCCCCATAGGACATATTCAGCATTCATTCCTAACATAGTCCCAAGTCTAGATGAGGATGTCCTCTATGTATCGATTAAAAGTATTGAATGGCAAAATTCAATTATCAAAGAAGGATATGACCGGGCTACCCATTTTTTGAATGAGTTAAAGGGACTAATAGATACAATGAAAAAGGATATGAAGTGTCTAAACATCACTCTAATGAGTGCAGGAAGTAAAAATATTAAATATGAAAAGGAGATAACTTGAGAATTCAAAAGGGAAATTTCAGCAATCTGGCATAATAAAGATCTCACAACTGAGGACTTCACATAGATGGCCAATATCAAAGTAATGCTAGTATTTTGTGTAGATCATCTGGAATCTCACAAACATAAAGCTATCCAGGTGTGCAAGGACAAGAAGGTTCTCAAATGTAGGATAATCCATATTACACTACCACATCATGCCACTATTATCGGTGTTTCTAGCATGTACAAGGAGTGGAGGAACACCTGCACCACAAATGCCTCTAATGGCCAGTCTATGGGGTCTAGCACATCCACCACTCTATGAATTTGTCCCACCAATCTGAAACTACTTCTAGTAATTTTTCATGTGCTTTACTTTAGTTATTCTTTTTTGAGCTTTAAAAGTGTTTTCATTGCAAAACTCTGGGAAAATTTTATGGATTCTAAGTTGTATGTTCTAAACTAGTAGCTATATATAGCCATAGAAGACTTTGAATTAGCTGATACAATTTTATTTTTTTTAAGTTAGATAGAATAGATTAGACCTTTTACTTTATCTTTTGTGTTTGGATTTTCTAGGAGATTCTTTGTAGTTAGTTTTCTGAATTCAATGAAAGAAAATTTTATGCTTCTATAAATTTTTTGGTTTTGTTAGGAATGAATGCTGAAGCCTTTGGCAGTCATTCTGTAGCAATGGTTGTTGCATTCATGACTATGATTGTCATTGATGTCAACACAGTGATATTCTAGAGTTTAGCAAAGAACCAGACACAGTTTTGTTTTGCACACATGTTATATTGCAAATTGAGTTATGCGCAATTGATGGTATGTTCTTTGGTGTGTTATTAACCTATGGTTAATAGCACAAAAATAAATTCATTCATTCATGAAAGTTATAAGCATTTTGATGGAAGTAGTATTCTTACAGTGTTCCTGAGTAGCGGTTTTTGGTAATCGGAGGATATCTCCTAACCGGGATGGAATCTGATTCTGCACACTTAAAGGGAAGTTTGAGAATCATTGGTAGTGATGTGGTTCATAGCACAAAATTTGAGGTCACACGATTGGAAATTTATTGTATCTAGAAGCCAACAGTTTTATGTAATTTTGGTGTAGCATGTTGAAATTATTATTTTGTATTTGCATGCCGACTCATTTGTAATTATTTGAGTGTGGTATAAAGGAAGGAATGTTTCCCTTGTTGTAAGAAGGGATTGTAATAGTTGTGATATGAAATTGTGAAAGTTGTGATGCGAATATATGCATGAGGTGAAGAATAGAGCTAATTCAGTGGTGAAGGAAGACTTGCGGAGTACAGAGATCTGGATTTGTGATCTTGTGTAGAAGAGAGTGTGGTTTTGGCACAGTGTGAAGGAGGTAACATATTTCATATTATTCTATTGAATAATCCTAAGATTTTTTGGATAATGAGTTCAGAGATCTTGCCTTGAAGCTGTTTGGGCAGTGGGTCCTTCTGTCTTCCTTAACTCCTAATAGGGTTAGAATCTTTTAATAGGGATTCAAAATCTCCTAACAAGGATTCATATGTACTAAATGTATTTCATAAGACTCCTCATAGGGTCCATCCTTTCACATTGAACTTTCATATTAGTACATCATTTTGTGGGCATCATTCCCACCGGGGTTTACTCTTTAATCAAGAGGTTCCCTAGTTAACATATCTTGTGTTATTGTGTCATTGTCTATGATTATCTTTCTATGGTTGGTTACTACATCGATTATATGGTTTAAAGTTGTTGAAGTTGATATTGAAGTTGATAAATGGTTTAATTATCAGATAACTGATTCACCACCCCCCTCTCTCAGTTATCTTGGGGATCTTTTCTTTCTAACAATCGGTATCAGAGCGGCAGGTCCTTGAAAGGAAAGTTTAACAACTTAAGGAGATCTATGGAAAATTTTAGGAAAGAAAGCCCTAAGTTTGATGGAGTAAATTTGGACAGCTAGAAAGAAAATATGAAGACACATCTCTTGTGTTTAGGACTAGGCTATTGGTTGATTACAAAGAATGAAAGGATTATAATTGAAGAAGATAGTCTTGAATCAAGTTCTAAAGATGAGGTAGATCTATTCATGTGTAACATATTTGCAAGAGAAGCACTTTTATCAGCACTTCTGAAGAATTAATACAATCAGGTAAAAGGTTTAACTAGATCTTATGATATTTGGAAAGCTTTACATTCTATTTTTGAAGGTGATGAACATGCAAAGAAAGCTAGGTTACATAATTGGATTTGTGCATTTGAAGACATAAGAATGATGGAAGATGAATCTGTTAGAAGCTATATTGGTAGGATGTCAAAAATTGTTGCAGGAATAAAGTCTTGTGGAGGTGAAAAGATAGAGAATGAAGTAATATGGAAGATTTTGAGAACATTGACACCGGTATTCAGGCAGACTACACAAATGATTGAACAAGTGATACCTTGTACGCAAAAATTTTCAAGAGAGACTCTTCTTGGAAGATTGGAAGTAGCAGAGATGAATTTGAGATTATCAGGAGAACTACCTAGAGTGGAGACAACATTCAGTTCTCTTAGCATCATACCTACTTTGTCTAGAAGTACAAATGTGAATGGATATTATGCCAGCAGCAACAGATCCAAATCTGAAGAAGATAAGAAGATTGAAGAAGGTATTGCCTTGCTTGTGAAAAGAGAACCAGATGGTAAGAAAATCTTTAAATGTTGGACATGTCAAGAATATGGTCATTTTGCATCTAAGTGTCCTAAGAGAGTTAAGAAGTATAGAAACAATTTCAAGCCTAGAAGACCTAGAGAATGTTATTATGCAAATGATGAAGAAATTGAAGTAGGAATTGAAAGACATTTGAGTGATAGTGATAATGATAATCTTGATGACATAGGATTTGTAGAAATTAAGGAAGAAAATTTTGAATCTGATATTAAAGAAGAAAAAGCCTTAGTTTCCCAAGTTGAAAAGAAAGCTGATTGGATTATAGAAAGTGGTTGTTCACATCATATGACTGGTGATAAAGCAAAGTTCATAAAGTTTAACAATTATGATGGAGGATTTTTTAGAGTTGGTAACAATGCACCTTGTTTGATTAAAGGTATAGGATCTGTTACTATTGATGGAAAGACTAATACTGATGAAGTTTACTTTGTTGATGGATTGAAACATAATCTTTTGAGTGTTGGACAGTTAGTAGATAAAGGATATCAAGTTTGGTTTACTGAGAAAATTTGTGTGATTAAGGATAAAGATGTAAATCTGATTGGAACGGGATCTAGAACTAGAGGTAATGTATTTCAGTTGAACCCTACTAAGATGACATGTTTGATGACTAAGATTGATGATAGTTGGTTATGGCATAGAAGGTTTTGTCATATAAACTTTGATAATATTGTGAAAGTGAGTTCTACACTTGCAGTAAGAGATTTACCTAAGATTATGAAGCCTACTAACATGATTTGCAAGGAATGTGTGATGGCTAAGCAGAAAAAGAGTTCATTTCCTAGAAAGAAGTTCACATCTATAGAAAAGTTGGAGATTGTTCATATAGACTTGAGCGGTCCTACTAGAACTAGAGGATTCCATGGAGAAAGGTATTTTATGATTCTTGTTGATGATTTTACAATAATGATGTGGATTGCATTTTTGAAAGAAGAATCTGAAGCATTTGATAAGTTTAAGGTCATGAGAAATAAAGTTGAGAATGGATTGTTAGTTATAGTTATTTTTGTTGATGACATTATTTTTGGAGGAGAAGATGAAGCTAGTGACAAATTTGCTGATGAAATGAAGACAAAATTTGAAATGAGTATGATTGGAGAAATGAAATACTTGTTGGGATTATAGATAACACAAAATAAAGATGGTATCTTTGTAAGTCAAACAAAGTACTTGAATGATTTGTTGAAAAGATTTGGTATGGAGAATTGTAAACTAGTTGGAACACCTATGGTTACAAGACATAAACTATCTAATAAAGATGAGACACCAACAATTGAGCAAAAGAAATACAAATCCATGATTGGTGGATTGCAGTACTTGACACACACTAGACCAGATATATAACATTCAGTTGGAATGGTAGCAAGATTTCAAGCTGAACCTAGACAATCACATTATGTAGCAGTAAAGAGGATATTGAGATATCTTAGAGGCACAATGGACTATGGATTGTGGTATGAAAATTTTGATGATTTTACCCTATGTGCATATACTGATGCTGATTAGGGAGGTAGTATTGATGATAAGAAAAGCACCAGTGGTGGAGCCTTTTTTCTTGGAGGAAGATTAATTTCTTGGTTGAGAAAAAAGTAGAATTGTATCTCACAGAGTACAGTAGAAGTAGAGTATGTAGCAGTAGCAAACAATTGTAACCAGATAATTTGGATAAAGCAAATGTTGAAGGATATTGGAATTAAGTTTGATGAGACTATTGTTATACATTGTGATAACACCAGTACAGTTAGTATGTCTAAGAATCCTGTATTACATTCTAAAAATAAGCATATAGAGATCAAGTATCATGTTGTAAGAGAGAAAGTTGCTAAGAAAGAAGTCAGACTGGAGTACATAAGCAAAAAGGAGCAGATAGCAGATATATTTACAAAGCCTTTGCCTAAGGATACATTTGAGTATCTAAGAGGTATGCTTGGGGTTATGCCCTAGCCTACTTTTGAATAATGATGTAGTTGGTTGCATCCATCCAGTGGAATATGGCCCTATCTATTTTCTAGATTGGATGTTGGTACTTCCTCTATGGGGGAGTATGTGTATCTGAGTTGAGTCATTGAGGACTCTAGTGAATATTTTTTTTTTTCTGAATAGTGTCTTTTGACATTGAGCTATTGATTGACATAGTGATGAAATTTCTATCATTGATGTCAATGGGGGAGAGAATCATGAAAAACATTGAGGAACTACATTTGTTGAAGAAACTGAATAGGAAAACAAAGCAAGATTTGATTGATGAAGAGCAGCAGAGTAGTTGAGCAGCAGTGATTGGATTTTTGGAACATTGGATGTTTTTCATCTATGTTGCTATCAATGACAATGGGAGAGATTGTTAGGAATGAATTTTGAAGCCTTTGGCAGTCATTCTATAGGAATGGTTGTTGCATTCATGACTATGATTGTCATTGATGTCAACACAGTGATATTCTAGAGTTTTTCATAGAAGCAGGCACAATTTTGTTTTGCGCACATGTTATATTGAAAATTGAGTTATGCATAGTTGATGGTATGTTCTTTGGTGTGTTATTAACCTATGGTTAATAGAGAAAAAATAAATTCATTCATTCATGAAAGTTATAAGCATTTTGGTTGAAGCAGTATTCTGGCAATGTTCCTGAGTAGCGATTTTTGGTAATCGAAGGATATCTCCTAACCGGGATGGAATCTGATTCTATGTAGTTAAAGGGAAGTTTGAGACTCATTGGTGGTGATGTGGTTCATAGTGAAAACTTTGAGGTCACATGATTGGAAAGTTATTGTATCTGGAAATTGACAATTTTATGTAATTTTGGTGTAGCGTGTTGAAATTATTATTTTTTATTTGCATGCCAACTCATTTGTAATTATTTGAGTGTGGTATAAAGGAAGGAATGTTTTCCTTGTTTTAATAAGGGATTGTAATAGTCTTGATATGAAATTGTGAAAGTTGTGATGCAAATATATGCATGAGGTGAAGAATAGAGCTAATTCAGTGGTGAAGGAAGACTTACGAAGTACAAAGATTTGGATTTGTGATCTTGTGCAGTAGAGAGTGCAATTTTGGCATAGTGTGAAGGAGGTAAAATATTTCATATTATTCTATTGAATAATCCTAAGATCTGTTGGACAGTGAGTTCAGAGATCTTGCCTTGAAGCTGTTTGGGCAGTGGGTCCTTCTATCTTCCTTAACTCCTAACAGGGTTAGAATCTTTTAACAAGGATTCAAAATCTCCTAACAGGGATTCATATGTACTGAATGTATTTCATAAGACTCCTAATAGGGTCCATCCTTTCAAAAGGAACTTTCATATTAGTACATCATTTTGTGGGCATCATTCCCACCAGGGTTTACTCTTTGATCAAGAGGTTCCCTAGTTAACATATCTTGTGTTATTGTGTCATTGTGTATGATTATCTTTCTATGGTTGGTTAATACATTGATTATATGGTTTAAAGCTATTGAAGTTGATATTGAAGTTGTTAAATGGTTTAATTATCAGATAACTGATTCAAACCCCCCCCCCCCTCTTAGTTATCTTGGGGATCTTTGCTTTCTAACAGGTTTATACTAGTGAATTTGTCTTTGTTGGGATATCTTTGGTTGATCATAATTCTTTCTTGAAGTGAATCTATTTAGTCTTAGTCTTTTCATTATTGGATTTTCATATTTTTATAGACATGCAGTAGACCAAAGTCTTTTGAGCTTTGTTGAATTTATTCATTCCTTTAATTGCAGTGATTTTGACATCTTTATGTGTAAATTACTGTGAATGCCTTATTTACTTTCTAGTTTAACGTATGTCTTTGAAAATACAATTTTGATTATTTAAGAATTCATTGAAAATCCAACCAGGAGTTGTACCACAATTTAGAGGGTCAAATATCATTTATACTTGATTGAACTATTAGTAAGAGATCATTTATCCTCTGAACGACTACATAGTAAATAATTATTAATATAAAAAAAGGATAAACTCATTTACTAAAATATTTTTGGTGACTCTATTGAGGAGTTTGAGATGAGGTAAACTAGTGCTCAGTTATATTATTTAATGATTAATCATGGTGTTTCATACCGTTGTGATACCCGGTCAACAAGAAATTCCCCCAGACTTGTAGTTTGATTTGCATTTATTAGATATTAAAGAAGATATTATTGCAGATCTTAATGCCCTTGCATGGAAAAAAAATGAGAAATCAACAATACTAGCAAGTTTGGTTAGTAATAGAAGAAGAAGAAGAGATCAATGAGTGGTTGAGAGGCCTCCCTATAGCCCAATAAGCCATAGTAGTAGATAGGGAAACACAAAGACCTTAAAGTTGAAACTTTGGATTCCTAACCTTATACTAGGTCCCAGAGAAGGGAGGGCTTACTTGATAGCTTTTTTTGAGAACTACAAGTTCTTTAGATTTCCATAGTTTATCCACCTAGGAGAAAAGCCAAAAGTAGACCACCCTCTCCCCCCAAAGCACCTCCCATTACATCATCTGCTTCTCACACTTTGCAAGCCTTGACCTTGTTTTGAATTCAAGCCCCACCTCTTATAACCATTTATCCAACAACAATCATGGCATAGCCTTGGGGAGTAGCAGTAGGACCTCTAAATCTTGGAGGAAACAATAATCTACCTAAAGGAGAAAGGGAGATCTTACCCAAATTTTATGGAGATGGGAAAGTCATGGTGAAGGATCATCTTAATGCTTTTAACAATTCCTATGGAATATTGGTAATTCAACATGAGGATGTTGTGGTTAGAATTTTTGTACAAACTTTCTCTGAGTCAACCGCTGATTGGTTCTACCACCTACCTAATAGTCACATCACTGATAGGAATAGTATGAAGAATTCCTTCGAGGCCCATTTTTTTGATGAATAGAGGCATTCACTATTAATAAGAAATATTAAAGTACAATATTCACAAAAAAAGGGGCCAGGGGAACAAATCACCCCGCAAGTTCACACGGCACTAAGGCTAGAAACAAATAACTATTCATAAAAACAAACAAAAGTGTGTCAGATGAAAAAAAATTTCTCACATAGTTGAATCAATTGAAAAAGGAGATACATGAGCCCATGAGGGATTTTATACAAAAATTTAATAAAATTATTCATAAGATCCCTCAAGCAAAAAGACAAACAACTAAAAATCAAAAAGACTTCTTTCAAAATGCTATGCCACCTGACATTGGATTTTACCTAAGGATGGAAAGGGTAGCTAACTTGCAAGCTTCCCAAGATATGTTTTTTTAATTATAGGTTGACTTAATCACAAGGGGAAAATGGAAAAAGGATGTTCAAATACCTAATGCACATAATGCTTCTTTCTCTGACCCCTTATTTAAAAGATTGGTAAATGTTGTGATCAAAATTAAAAGGCACTTGCCCAAATGGAGTGCTAATCCCTCTCCCCCATATAGAGACATTCCTAGGGGGATGATTGATCAAGCTAGTCCTAGCCATAGAACTCCATGGTACCTCTCATCCAACCAAATAATGCTAGAAGCTCCCCCTAGAAAAGCCAACATGTGCACTTTTCACCTTACTGATGACCATGATGGTACTTCATGTCATGAGATGATCCAGTCTATGCAGATGCATGTTAATAAAGAATTGGTCAAAGAATTATGTGGAGATGAAGAACATCCTCAGTTACCTGGCGGCTTCAGAAACTATTATCTGGAATATGAGTCTTACTCTGAGTGAGGAGGTAATATTATGGTAACCCTTGAGGACCCCACATGTACAATATTAACCATAGGTCATCATAATTATTAGACAAATGACTCACCATCAACTTCATAGTATTGGGAAAAAGGTAAGGAACCCTTCCCTAATAATCCAATCTTTAAAAACTAGAACTCTAAGAAGAATTGTTGAAAAAGTCTAACTCAAATTCTTCTTTAGATATTGTTAATTTTTGCAAAAAATCCAAAATCCAAGTCTCCCCCACAGAATACCTTAAGATGAACCTAAAAGAATTAGAGAAACTTGTAAACTATGTTAAATCAAGGAAATCCCTTTCAAACCATGCAGCTAATGAAACTACTCATGCATTCCTATTAGAACAAGCTACCTTGGCTACCCAATCTATTGAAGATAGAAGTCCTCCCTTAGGGCTAAAACTAGAACCCTTTTATTTTTCCTTGTTCATAAAAGGGTTTAAATTAAATAATTGTGTCATAGATTCAAGACCGTCTGACAACATAATGCCTACATCTATTGCAAAATCTTTGGACCTTCCCTTGACTGTAACTTTTGGAAAATGCTCTCCCATGAATTCAAAACAAGTCCCAATGGTAGGCCAGATCAAAGATGCCCAAGTGGCTCTTGCAACATATACTAGTAAGAAACTCAAACTCACCATCCCTATTGCTGATATCCCAGTGAGTTATGTGATGTTATTAAGTAGGATATTTTGTAGGGATATTGGAGGCAAAATCAAACTAGACTAGTCCCAAGTTACTATCCCTGTGGGAAATAAAAAAATTATCTTAGAATGTGAAGGAAAATCCAAATATATTATGTTTCCATCTGAGGATCCTAAATCTCAGATTCTCTATCAAGAATGTGATTTTGGAAACTACATGATTTGACTTGTGGTGGATGTAGACAGTAGAATAATAGAAGGAACCAATGGTCTTTGGTCTTTAGAAGTTGATGGAAGTTGCACCTCTTTTGGCTCTGGAGTAGGATTTTTATTGATATCCTCAGAAGGAGATATGTTCCCTCATGCATTCAAATTATAATTTAATAACACTAACAACACAACCAAGTATGGCTCACTTCTACTTGGCATTGAGGAAGCAAAGAAGATGGGGGTAAGAATAATTAAAGCTAAAGGAGAGGGGAATTAGTGGTAAGAAAATTAAGGGGAAGATATTAAGAAAAAAATGAAAAGATTAAACATTATAGGAATCATTTCTGGGATGAGATTGAAGAATTTGAAGCCTTCTCTATAGAGACCATCACTAGAGATCTAAATAGAAGAGAAAATTCTTTGGCAGTTTTAGCGTCTCTATTATTAGCACGTTCAAATTTCAAGGAGAGTTCCTACAAGATTGAAATGGTTTATAGGCCTAACTTTGAAGATAACACAAAACACTAGAAATTTTTTAAAGATGATAAACAAAAAAAAATTTTGAGAGATGGTTGAAGTGTTCAACACAACCTTCTTCAAGCGATCACACTAGATGTATAAAGAGTTTTTCCTTGATCTCGATAAAAGCACAGATGAAGGAATTATTCAATTGAAGGGAAATTACATCCCTAAGGGACTTGTTTCTCTTGAGAATTTATTTGATAGATATGATGCAACCAAAAAACCACCCTTTTCCCATGAAGACACTAATCAAGGTGATTTTGAAAAGGTAAATATAGGGGAAGAAGGAGATCCCAAATATTTGAACTTGGGCAAGTGTTGTGCACCTGATGAGAAAAGAAGGTTTGTTAGCTTGTTAAATGAGTATAAGGACACTTTTTATTGGTCATACCATGACCTTAAAAATTTTAAAGGGCTAAAATTTCAGCACCATATCCCTCTTAGACCTAAGACTATGCCTTTTAAACAAAAGCTAAGGAATTACAATCCTAAAGTTTCTGAAGCAATTAAAAAAGACATGGAAAAGATGTTGCAAGCCCAGATTATTTATCCTATTTACCATTCAACCTAGGTCATGAACATAGTATCTATAAGGGAAAGGAATGGAGAAATAAGGATTTGTGTTGACTTTAGAAATTTGAATTAGAGTAGCCTAGAAGAAAATTACGCCCTTCCTATCATGGATCACATTTTGCAGATTGTGGCAGGCTCAGAAATGATGTCTATGTTAGATGGGTTTTCTAGTTGAAATAAAATAAAGGTAGGTGATTAAGATCAACAAAAAAAAAAATTACCAAACCTTGGGGGACATATGATTACAATCAAATTCCCTTTGGGCTGATCAACAAGGTCATTGTAATTTACTTAGATGATTTGACAATTTTTTCAAGAAGGTAGAAAAACCATTTTAAAGATTTGAAGTCAGTTCTATAGAGATACAGGGAACACAACATCTCATTGAATCCTAAGAAATCTATTTTTTCACTCACCAAGGGGAATTTTTTAGGTCATATTCTATCAAAGGAAGGGATCAAGATTGATCCTTAAAGAGTAAAGGCCATTCAGTAGCTTGGGTTTCCCTCAAATAGGACTGGTGTCAAATCATTTTTTGAGAAAATCAACTTTCTCAGAAGATTCATGACTGAATTCACTGAAACAACCAAGCACATGGTCAACCTTTTAAGTGATAAAAATCCTTTTAAATGGAGTACAAAAGTCGTGAAGGAATTTGATGAGGTCAAAAAAGCCATAGAATCTGCTCCTACCCTAATAAATGAAGACTACAAGAAGGATTTCAAAATATATTTCTACACCTTAGAGAATATAGTATCTGGTCCATATTATTGAAAAATAATGATAAAGAGGAATAAGTTCCAATTGATTTCATGATGTAGGAGCATCTTGGGTCTTTGAACAATCTTGCATCAACCAAAAATATTTCCTTTTTTCTGTTGTTTGCATTATAATTTTTGTAATTGTTGGTTTCATGTTGTGAAAATATTTCATGATGTTGAAGACCTATTTGGGAACCTTCTCCTATGAGCACATAAATATTGGATGGACCGTTTCAAAGTTACATTTGTTTTCCTTGCCATCGGAGCCACATTTTCCTGTAGTTTTGGTGCTGATTGCGCGTCATGCATCTGTCGATCCTTAATGAATCAACATTTTAACTCTTATGGAATTCAAGAGGACCTAAATTAATATATTCACTTAAGACTACAAGTCCTAATTCATTATGATTAAAAATTTATGACCATTTTTCTCAGGTACCTATTTTTAGCTAGTTTACTTGTGAAACGTGGAGTGTTTCTTCTTGCATGGTTCTGTGTGATGAGATGAGGCCTTGCCAAGTTAGGGACATGTTATTGGGTCATGTGTGGACCTAAATTTAAAGCCACATTAATTTTTGAGAATTCTTTCATTATTTTTTTTTAATCTTCTAGACTGGACCTATAATGTAATTAAATGTCTGACTGGCCGACTTGTGGCTTAGCTGGCTATATAAGGAGTCTAGGTTGATGTAGAAGGGAAATTAGGAAGGATGATTATAAAGATACATCATTGGAGATAATATAGTATGTGAGATGAGACTCTAAATACATAATTTTCTTTGTATCAGGCTAAAACTCGAAAGGCCTCACAGTCGTGCATGTTGAAAGATATAATATAAATTATTTGTTGTTGCTGCTAGTTGCTTGTCTCATATCCATTGTGTTTTCACTAATTTCATATGGTATTATATTTCTTCCATTGTGTAACTCTAAGAAGGGCTTGCTGATGCTTGTATCTACCCTGCCCTTGCATCAAGTGGTATCAGAGCGAGTTCTTTCTTGTGGATTGGATCATGGAGAACCTTAGTGGATTGGTTTTAGGGTGGAAAATCTAAGATTTGACCTATAACTTGTAGAATGTTATGATCTTGTTGTAACCTAATCATCAATCTGGTTCATGGTAGAGGAAATGATAATGCTATCATGGATATGTTGAGGTAGATTGCAACTAGGCTTGAAGTTGTAGAGACAACCTAGAGAAGAGGAGAAAATCTTGAAGATGTTAGTGATAAAGAAGAAGAAGCGGCACCTAATCCTCAACCTAAAGTTGAATAGGATGAGGAAAGACTCTTGATAGTTTTGTCTAAGGCTAATTCCAGACCTACAGTTGAAGTTTCTTTCTATGATGGAAGACTTGAGACCGATACACTTTTGGATAGGATCTCTGAAATGGATAAATATTTTTAGTATGAAGGTACTCCCGATAACAAGAAGGTTAAGATAGTAGTCACAAAGTGGAAAGGGTATGTATCTCTTTGGTGGGATCATTTGCAAATTGAGAGACAAAAGAGAGGAAAAGAAAAGATCAAGACATGGATGAAGATGCTTGGAAAGATGAAGAAGAATTTCCTTCCAAATGACTACCAAGCTAGTTTGATGAGAAAAATGCAAAATTTGAGACAAAAGGACATGAGTGTGAAAGAATATATTGAGGAATTTTTCAAATTGGATATCAGATCTGGACATGTGGATGATAAAGTTGAGAAGGTGGCTAGATATTTGAATGGCTTGAGGACATCAATTCAAGATGATATCAGTTATGTTAAGATAAAAAGTGTAGAAGAAGCATACCAATTTGATTTGAAGGAAGAAGAGAGATTGACAAAGAGAAATGAACAAGGACAAAGAGGAAGAGGTGGTAGATTTTAGAGAAGTAGATGCAAATATTATGGAGAAAGTAGTAGATCTAAAAATATAGTACAAGATAAAGGATGGAAAGATGAACCTACTTGTAGAAGAGGTAATTACTCTAGAGGTAGCTATACTGGTTACTCTAGGAATAAAAATAATTGGAAAAGAGAAGATAAATCTTGGTTTAAGGGTACTTGTTACAAATGTGGTGAAGAAGGACATAGAGCCTTTGAATGTACTAACTTTGGAAAGAAGATTGGAGGTAATCACAAAAATAATTTGGTTTGTGAAGAAGTTGAGGAAATGTCTAATGAACATGAACATGATGAGAACTTGATGTTAAGAAGGATATTGTGGAATGAAGAAGCTGATGAGGAACCTATTCTAAGGAAAAGGTTGTTCAAAACCATATGTAATATCACTGAGAAATATTGCAAGGTAATCATTGATAGTGGAAGTTCTGATAATTTGGCATCCAAAGAGCTAGTTAACAAGTTGCAATTGTAGAGATTGAAACATCCTAAGCCTTACCATATTGTTTGGATCCAGAAGGAGCATAAACTACTTGTAAGTGAACAATGCCTTGTTAAATTCAAAATTGGGAATTATCATGATGAAGTCTTGTGTGATATTATGCCTATGGATTGTTGTCATATTCCTTTGGGTAGACCTTGGCAATATGATAGGAAAGCTTTGCATGATGGTAGATTGAATCAATATACTATTTGGATGGATGGAAAGAAACAAGTATTATTGCCTTTGATAGAAAAATTTGATGAAGGCCACTATACTATAGTCAAAGTATGTTTGGTTGATGATAAAAAGTTTACAAGAAAAATAAAAGAATAGGATATCTACTTTTCATTGAAGCATAAGAGTGGACAGTAAAATAAAGTTGTTGATGCCTTGAGCCGAAGAAGAATTTTAATGACAAAGATGAGGGTTCAAGTACTTGGTTTTGATCATTTTAAGTGTTTGTATGAAACTGACCTTGATTTTGCAGAGCCTTGGAAAGCTTGTAAGGAACACATAGTCACTGATAAGTGGACTGATTATTTCATTCAAGAAGACATGTTGTTTAAAGGAGTTAAGTTGTTCATACCTAGAGGATCTATGAGAGAGAACATAATAAAGGAGAAACATAGTGGTGAACTTTTTGGACATTTTGGGATTGATAAGACTATGAATTTGATTTCAAAAAGATACTTTTGGCCATAGATTTACAAAGATGTATAGAGAATGGTTAGAGGATGCAGAATTTGCCCAACAACAAAAGGAACTAGTCAAAATTTGGGATTGTATACACCTTTGCCTATACCTGATAGTGTACACTCAAATTGTGTACTTCTCTAAGTCGTTACTTCCAAGGAAATCCATGGATGGGAAACCTTGAGAAAGTGACCTAGAGCTCCCTAGGCATGGAGTCACAAGAATGTTTGATAGTGCTCTTAGCTAGAGCTATTGAAGCATGCAACCTTGCTAGTAAACCACTCAATGGGAGATTCAAAGGAACAAGGGCAAGAATGCCAATATCCTCAAGAATCAACAATGAGGACGCAATGAAACTATGCTAAGAATGAAGATGCAAGTAAGCTATAGAAATGAAAGTATTACAAGCCTTGCTAATTAATCTATGTGAGCTAATCTAGAGCATAAAGAAAACTAAGCTAGATGCCATGTAAGCTTAAGCTAAGAATGCAAGAATGAAAGTATGAATGCAAGAAGATCTCCAAAATCTCCAAGAAATCCTGTAGCATAAGATTAGTATTAAAAGTTGGGATCCTAGAATGAGAAAAGAGCTCTCCTTTTAAAGGAATTGAAAGGCAATGGACCATGGAGATTAAGAGGCAAAAGATTTAATCAAGGGTGGAGCTTGAAAGAGGAGCAATCCATGTGCACAAATCTCCTCCAATGAGAAAATAAGAGTTGACTTTTGTGTCACATATGAGACAAAAAGGTCTTTTCTTCTTTTTATGAAATAAGAATAATGCTTTATTTTTGCAACTTAGGATAAGAGGAAAAGTGGGGGCTTTTTATTTAATAAAAGGGGAGGGAATTCCTTTTAAATAAATAAAGAATTTAAGATAAAATGGTTAGCCCATAGAAAATAATTGAATAAATGATAAAAATAGGATTTGATTAAGGAAATTGATATTGAATTGAAATATGTTGATTCAGGAAATTGATAAATTACAAGAATGGGGCCCAAAGTCTAGGCGACCATTGTAGGGTGCATACATTGGCCCCTCTTTGACTAATGTGAGATCGATTTGGGATTGCATGTGGTCAAAGAATGGAATTGAAGTGTGAGATCAATTTGGGATCAAAAAACAATCCAGACATGTGTTTGATGGATGGGAACACCTCAGGACAAAGATAAGTTGATAAAGATAAGTTGAAAGACAAGACCAACATACCTGTAAATAGGTGATTGTCAAGTCTCAAATAAGAGATAAGAATCTCAAGCAAGGTTTGATTGATAAGATGATTCAAGGATTAAAATGGATAGGTACTGCCCCCTTAGAATTGAAATCAAAATCAGGTAGAGGAGAAACAATAAATTGATAAATCTGATCAAATCACTAGAAATCATAAGCGAAGATGAAGAACGATAGGATAACCATCAGGCAGTGAAGATACGCCCCAATTTGACTAGGTTTGACTGAGAAAGATATAGGATAAAGATGAATTCAAACCTTAGAGAGATGAAGTGAATGAAAATGAATGAAAGACTAGAAGGTTGAAAGAGATGGGGATGAAGAAATGAAGATCCCCTAGTGAAGATCGAAGGATTAGGCCTCAAATGGTCAGCCAACTGTGCAGAAGGAGGAAAATTTTTGAAATGCAATTTTGACTATCAAGATCAACTTAGATTTCAATTTCAATCCTGAAAATGGATCTAGGACGTCGAAATTAGCTAGGGGTGCAATTTTCATGAAATTCTGAGATGTTTTCAAAATTGGTCAAAAAGTCAAAATGCTATAAATGGGGGTAAAAAGGTCATTTTCAAATTCATTTGTCTTTTGTGATTCTAAGAACTTTGAGAGCTTAGAGAGAGAAAATGTCCTAGCAAGCAGTGATTTTGATTCACAAACATCAATTCAAGAATGGTCGATTGCACAACCAGCCTCCTCAGTATGGTGCCTCGGTAAGTTTTCAGAAAAACTCACCCTTTGAGTAATTAATGAGCCATTTATTGCATTTAAAAAACATTTAAATTTTTTTTTTAAATATTTCAAATTTCACTTGTGCGAAAGTTTGTACGATACTTATAAAGTATCGCACCCCTTTGATACTATTTATCATGTGATAGTTCACAGATCCAGAAAGTATCATAGAGGTGTTCAATCCAGTATCACATGATACCAGACCAAACATCGTGCAATCCTATGTGAACTATCATACTTGAAAATATTATCACACTGTTATTAAGGAAAGTATCACATGATACTTTATCAAAAAATAGTATCGCACTAGTGTAATAGGAAATATCGCATGCTTTAAAATTTGAACAATATGACATGAGTCTAAACAATTTTTTCATTTAAGATTATTGTACTAATTTTAGACATCCATCATGATATGTTCTAACATCTAGTTTGGGGTTATGTCTTGTAGGAGAACTTTCCAGTGCTCCTCATTAGAGTGCCAAGAGTGACCAGACTACATTGTGTCAGAGATCTTGATACTCCTGGCAGAGATGACTTGATCACTATGGGATTTAGGTTCTTTCTAGATATGCCCCATATTCAGGTAGATCACGGGCTGCTAATAGCATTGGCTGAGAGGTGGCATAGTGAGCACAACACATTTCATCTACCTACTAGAGAGCTGACTATCACCCTAGAGGATGTCTATTAGATCCTCCGAGTATCTAGCCATGGCAATCTAGTGAGTATAATCATGTTGTTAGATGTGCATAGATGTAAAGTTTCCATATGATAGAAATTGACATGATTTTCTAGTGACACAGGTATACTATGATTAGCATCCAACCGAGGGGCGACAAGCCATCTAGGACATGTTCCAGGATGTCACTATTATTGATAGACACCTCAGTTGGGATCAACTTCCTGATTCCATGCACAGTGTGCTCAATAGTGGCACAGGCACTAATCACAGATAGGAGCCAAAGAGGGTTTCCATTGGGCTAGGATAGATTAGTTGCTGACTTGATAGCACACCCTCAACAGATGGCATGGGGCCCAACCATCCTAGCAGACATATACCATGAGTTACATGAGATAGTCTATAGGGAGAGCAGGACATGGGCATGCAGTGCTATTCTAGCACAGGTATGGGCATGGGAGCACATCATCGTTGTGCACCCACATGTGTAGCCTAGGGAGTAGAGATGCCCCTATATCTATAGGTACATAGGATTCATTTCATAGCCCCACAATGGAGATTTTACATACTATAGGAGGTTGTTGGATGAGCTCACATCATTTGAGTGGACACCACACAGGGCCTGTGAGTTGTGGAGTGATCGAGAGTGAGAGCTAGGATACATGCTATGTATTCAGCCACTATTAGGCCACCACTCTAAGATTGTGGAGAGATTCATGATCAGTCAGGTCTAGAGATAGTTTGGATGGCAGCAGAGAGTTCCCACAAAGACCACTACATATGCCTAGGGTAGGGATGAGGAGGGACAGGGATGGCTACCAATGCTAGACTACCAATAGGTAGCATAGGAGACTACCAAGATACATAGGGAGACATGGGATTACCTTCTTGATACAGTAGATATAGGTGTGGATGCAGCTTATAGGGTAGAGCATAGGAGACAACCCTTCCCTAGATTTACAGTTCCTTATGCACAACCACTAACATAGGGTGGTGACAGAAGTGATGGAGATAGGGGAGATGGGGGAGACAGGGGAGATGGAGGGAGGGTGAGGAAGAGAGGACATGGATCTTGATCTAGTGACCAGAAATGGTCACAGAGATAGGTTTTGGATGATGAGGGAGATGATGCGATGAGATTAGTGCACCGATGGGTGGATGTTGGGTAGGATCATCCTATAGGGGGAGGAGGAGAGGATCTCAGGGCTAGAGTACAAGTTTTGGAGACTAAGATCCAGTAGCTCAAGATCATGGTTGTTGTGTGAGATCAGTAGCTAGCAGATGCACGAGCTAAGATAGATTGGCAAGAGAGGGCAGCACAGGGTGATGCTATAGAGATCCGAAGAGAGGTGGCATGAGTAGCCTATTATCATGAATTATACATACAAGTCATACCCATAGCATAGAGAGCACCACTCTACTTTGAGAGATCTAGGAGATTTGACATGGTACTAGATAGAGCAACAACACCACCTCCACCACCACCACGTAATGGAGAGAGTCAAACTTAGGTCTAGGGTGTTTAGATGTATAGAGACATATCCTGGGACATTATCTAGATTTTAGATCCCACATTGTATTTTGTATCATGACATACATATATATATGATATTTACTGGATTTGTGATGTATCTTGTGTATTTGTCCCACTTGTGATGGATGTTTTAGTTTTATTTTCTTGTTATAGTGCTCAAAATGTATGATATATTCTTATGTATGCTCATGTATTATCTATCTCATAGATGTATGTTTAGTTCTCATGTTTTATGATATAGACTCATGTTTCTAAAAATGATCTCTTTATGATATATATATATATGATGATAATATTAACCCCTTGTGATGATAGGAAAAGGATGTGATGTGAAATATAAGGAGCGAAAGACATGATCAAGAAAAGGAAAAAGGTGAGCGTAGTTGACCGACAAGTCCACAAAAGATGAAATGAGAGCTCTCTCCATATGCAAGATGCAAAAATAAACTAACATGAACCTAAAAATGCAAGCTACTATGAAAAGTGGTTTACTTGCAAGGTCACAAAGCCATTAGACTCTAATATTCATCATCAAGCTTTATTGGTAGCATCAAAAGATCATACAATGCACACTAGTATAACTATGTGAATCAGAATATGATCTATATCAGGTAGGTATGTGGGAATCTCACCTAGGCATCAAAGACATATAGGTCAAGATGACTAGTGCAGTGACATTTCCTAAGTTTAATATGGAAAGATTATACTCACATCGAGACACAAGGAAAGTCAAGATGGGTGTAAGCATGCACTTGAAAAAATAGTCAAGGATAATACATTGTAGATCCTAGAGTCAAGCGGAACAAGCATAAATGCTTCATGACAATTAAGATCAAAAAAATATACCCACAAGAAGAAAAAAAATAAAACATGTCCTCATGCCCCTAGTCTTCTAGCTCGGCATCATCAAAAACTATTAGAGAGAGAACACTCATCAAATAAATAATCATAGACAACACACAAAGAAATAAAGTCAAACAAGTCTCATCGAGTCGATTGTTTAAGTGCGTGTGTGTAGGTCATAGAGTCAAACTTTGAGTATCACATCTGCCAGTAGAACATATTGTATCATTGCTAGACTACGAGTAAGATATCTGATAAGTGTTGAGAAACACTTGATGCTAGGGCAGTGTTGAAAAACATAATTGCGGTGGTGTTGAAAAACACCATTTGCAAGATGTCCTAAAGACCAACGCATCCTAGAGACCAAAGCTAACATAGTTATGCCCCCTAGATAGACAAAGACCAATTCCAAACCAAGGCAACAAGGACAAGGCATGATGGAGAAAGGCTAAGTGTTGAGGACGCGTGCTAAGAAACAAGGGTGCAAAGGCCTCAAGTAGCACCTGTTTTCAAGTTTTCACTACTTGGAGATTTTTTTACTTTCATTTATTTTCAATTTTTTTGTATTTTTGCTACCAAGGCACCTGTTTCCAAGTTTTCACCAAGACACTTTTTCTTTTCTTTTTTAAATTTTTTTAAATTTTTTTATTTTTTTTGTATTTTTTTAGGAATTTATATGCTTTTTAGGATTTTTTCAGCATCATATATGAATTTTTTTGGAATTCTTTTAGGATCAATAAATATGTACAAAGGATGCCCCTAGATAGAATATGCATCATGGATAGAACTTCTTCAGGTGCAAAACATTGATAGGATCAGGGAGCTGTTCTTTTTCTTCAGTAGATAACAAATAAGAACTTGTCCCAAAAGTAGCAGTAATGATGTATGGTCCAAGCCAATTAGGTTTGAATTTTCCCTTTTGCTCTCTATGTTGTTGATTCTTAGGGTTTTCTCATAAGACAAGATCTCCCACTTGAAATTCTCTAGGGAAAACCTTCTTGTTGAATGCTTTGGACATATGCTTTTGGTAAAACCTCATGTGATCAAATGATGCTTTATGCTTTTCATATAGAAGTTCTAATTCTTGGAGCCTCATGGCATGGTAGTCTTCATCCATAACTAAAACTTTGAGGGAAACTCTAAGGGAAGGAATCTCCACCTCTAAAGGTAACACTGCTTCAACACCATAAGTAAGGTCAAAAGGAGTAGCCCCTATTGGAGTATGAATACTCATTCTATAGGCCCATAAGGCTAGATTTATCTATAGATGTCAATCTCTACCATTCTTGTGAACTATTCTATGGAGAATTTTGAAAATGGTTTTATTTGAAGCCTCTGGTTGTCCATTTCCTTGCGGGAAGTAAATGGAGGACCAATGATATTTTATCTTGAACTTCTTGCAAAGTTGTTTAAGGTCCTTTTTTTTGAACTGACCTCCATTGTTAGTGATTATTTCAAAAGGTACTCCATAGCGACAGATGATATGGTTTAAAATGAATAGAGAAACTATTTTTCCTGAGGCAACAAAAAGTGGAACAACTTCTACCCATTTGGTAAAGTAGTCATTAGCAATGATGATAAATTTGTGTCCACCTGATGAGTTGGGATGAATATGCCTAACAAGGTCAAAGGCCCAAGGCTGAAATGGCCAATGAGATATAGATGAAATAAGCTCCTTTCTTGGAGCATGTATCAAGTTACCATGTTTCTGAAACTTTTTGCATGATTTAGCAAAACCTACTGCATCTGTCTGCATGGTAGGCCAATAGTACCTAGCCCTAAGAAACCTTCAGGCCATGGAAAGACCATTGGAATGTCCTCCACAAATTCCCTCATGAATTTTAGCTAATGCTTGATTGCACTCATCCTTTTCCAAGCACCTAAGAAGTGTCCCATCTAAACCCCTCCTATACAGATCACCAGAGATAAGGGTGTGGCAAGAGGCATTTCAAGTTAAGTTTCTTCATTCAGAATGGTTGACAATTTTGGGAATAATTCCATCGTGGAGATATGAGTAAATTGCACCATAGTGGGATGACTCATGGCCAACAAGGGTACAAACAACTTGGCTTTCTTGGGAGTCATAGATAGGATAGTATAGCTCTTCCACCAGGAATTCAAATTTGGACTCATGTTGTTTTAGATGAAGAAGTGAAGCCAATGTAGCCATAGCATCAGATGCCTTATTCTTTGCTCTAGGGATTTGTTGAAATGTAACAAAGGTGAAATATCGTCTCAATGAATCAACCATTTTCTTGTAGGGTATCAGTTTTTCATCCTTTGTTTGGTATTCTTCATTAACTTGGTTGATTATTAATTGTGAATCCCCATAGATATGCAGCTTTTTGATTCTCCATTCTATTGCCAGTTTTAGTCCATTTGTCAAAGCCTCATATTCAAAAATGTTATTTGCACATGGGAACAATATTTTGTAAGACTTAGGGATTGTGTACCTGTGAGGAGAAACAAATAACACTCCAGCTCTTGAACCATTTTGCATAAAAGAGCCATCAAAGAACATCTTCCATGTTCTTGCAGTCATGTACATTATGTGCTCATTTGGAAATTCAACTTGAATAGGCATGTTGTCTTGAATTGGAAAATCAGCCAATTGATCTACAATGGCTTGTCCTTTTATAGCTTTACGCTCAGCATACTCTATGTCAAATTATGATAAGATCATCATCCACTTAGCAAGTCTACCTATGAGAGCAACCTTACCAAGAAAATATTTGAGAGGATCAATCTTTGCAATGAGGTGTATTGTATGCACAAGCATGTAATGTCACAACTTTTGGGAAGCAAACACTACTGCAAGGGAAGAATTTTCAATACTAGTGTAATTAGCCTCATATGACATGAGAGTATGACTAATGTAATATATAGCTCTTTCTTTTCTAGTATCATCAAGTTGAGCTAATAATTCCCCTAGGGAAGATTCTATTGCTGACACATACAATATGAGTGGTTTTCCTAGGATAGGAAGCATTAAGATTGGAGGATTGGCCAAGTATTACTTGATTTGGTTCATGCTTTTCTGACAATCCTCATTCCAGAAACATTTGACCCCTTTGTGAAATATCTTATTAAAGGGTTGAGCTCTATTAGCTAGTTGTGAAATAAACCTCCTTATAGATTGAAGACATCCCTGAAGACTCCTCATTTGGCTAATGTTTTTGGGAGGTGACATATCCAAGATTACTTGAACTTTCTCTAGGTCCACCTCTATTCCTTTGGCTAAAATGATAAATCCTAGAAGTTTTCTAGAGGTGACTCCAAATGCACATTTTTTTGGATTTAATCTTAGTTGAAATTGCTCCATGTGATGTAAGATCACTTCTAAATCTCCTAAGTGTGTATCCCTTTTTTTAGATTTTGCCAAGGTGTCATCCACATAATCTTCCATATTCTTATGCATCATGTCATGAAAGATAGTTGTCATAGCTCGTTGGTAAGTAGCTCCTTCATTTTTTAATCCAAATGGCATAACATTCCAACAATAGGTTCCCCATGCGTAAGTGAATGTAGTCTTTTCCTGGTCTTCGAGAGCTATTTTAATCTAATTATACCCAGAAAAACCATCCATTAAGGAATAGATCTCATAATCTGCGGTCATGTCCACTATCATGTCTATGTTTGGAAGTGGAAAATCATCCTTTGGGCATGCTTTATTAAGATCTCTAAAATTTGTACAAACACAAATGGACTTGTCATGTTTTGAAACTAGTACAATATTGGATATCTATTCAGCATAATCAATGGCTCTTATAAATCCTACACTAAGGAGTTTTTCTAGTTCAGCTTTGAGGAGAAGAGCTATGTGAGGATGCATTTTCCTTAATTTTTGTTTCACTGGTTTTATACCTAGAGCTATGGACAAGTGATGCATAATGAGATTAGTGTCCAACCCTAGCATGTCTGAGTAAGTCCAAGAAAAATTAATCTTCTTGCTCTGTAGGAACTTGGTATATGCTTCTTTTTCTTGTGTTGATAGAGACTGAGCTAAATGTACTATTTGTGGAGCCTCTTCTATATCCAAATTAACTGGTTGTGTAGGCTTGCCAAGCACTGACGATCTATCTTGAAAGTAACTTGGGAGATGATCAAGTACTTCATCCTTAGGTGCCTCAAAGAGGTTTTCACCCTTGGATACATCCTTTATTTTTACTTTTTTAGGTTCTGACACCGCCACACAGTGGTTTTCACCATCAGAATTCTTGTTCTTTTTTTCTTTTCTTTTCATTTTGTGACTAAGGTACTTGATATCTGGCTTTGTCATGCTTGTAGTTGGTTCGCTAGTGGAAGAGACTATGGGCTCAAGGGCATTTAGGTGACATGCTATCTCATATTCATTTTGGAATGTTAAGAGCTGAGGCTCTTGATAGCATTGAGAGCAATCAATTAGGTGGGGATTGGAAAGTGGTAGGTCAATGACAGGTTCAATATTGTGGATATGAATGGTATCATCTCTAGTGATTGTAGAGTTAGGGTTTGTCAAGTATCCCTCTAAGGTACCCAAATTAGGATTTATCCTACCAAGCGAAGCATCGTCCACTAAAGAAAATTGCAGATTTGAATTCTTTAATCCTACACTTGACTCGTTAGCTACCTTAGGTTGGGAACTATATGTATGGACAACATCAATGTCCATGTCAACTATAGAAGAATTAGAGAGAGATTCCCACTCATTCTCATGTGAGTCTGTATCTGAATCTCGATTGGGATTTTTACACCAAGCATATTTACAAGGCCTAGATGTGTAAGCCCTAATGTCACCAAGGGTAACACCTTCTTGAATTCCATTCATGTATTGATGTTCTTGAATATGATCCTCAACAGTGGATTCTTCTTGTTCTAGGCCTGAAATTGTTGGATGGGCAACTGGAGTATCTAAATCTTCCCAAAGGAGATTAGTGGAAGGGACCCAATCTTCACACATGTCCTACTGGTTTGTCAAATTAGGCATATACTTTGTTTCATCCTCACTAGTCATCTCACCAAGGATAGGGATAGGGTTCTTGTTCTGATTTTCAAAACCTAGGCAAACCATTTTTTTAGACCTGCGGCCAAAAAGAGCATGATTGAGTGGTTCAACTCTAGCATCTAATCTATGACTGAGAGGACCATGTCCTAGATAGCTGATACTTTTGACAATATTTTACCCTCTTCCATAGGCCTTAGGAGAGGGAGAGAAGTTCTCATTGTGCATGTATTTGTCTTCTCTATATATCTAGTCCTTGATAGCCACCTCTTCTTTTTCATCCTGGATAGGCACTGAGGACTCTACAAATGTACCAAACAAAGTCATGGTTGAAGATGAAGGTCACATCTCTTGTGAAGGTTTTCCATAAGACCTAGGTGAGACTGGTAGTTTTGTTAAGGAATCAAGTTGATATCCCCCCATACCAAGGTCTATGGACTTGAACTTATTCTTGCACTATGCTAGAGATGCATCTAAATCCTCTGCTTCTTTGTTGAGAGGAACATGCATACCTACTGAAATTGCATTTATAGATAATGTACTATCCTTGGGTATATAGACTTCTACTCCATTATAGGGGAACTTAACACATTGGTGATAGGTGGATGGCAGTGCCTGCATGTCATGGATCCATGGTCTACCAAGTAGGATATTATATGCTAGAGGACTAGCATCAACAATTTGGAAAAAAATGTCCTTTTCAATGGGGCCAATCCTGATAGGAAGGATGACCAACCCTTTAGAACTTCTCTCTGCTTCATCATAGGCTTTAATGGTAATTTTCTTTCAGGCATCAATAACTTGCTTAGAATAACCCAGTATCTTCAATAGACTCAAAGAACAAATGTTGAGCCTAGCACCCCCATCAATCAACACACGCCTGACACAGGTCTTGTGAATCATAACTTGGATATGAAGGGAAAGATTATGTGGATGTCTCAAAGCTTTGTCATCTTCTTATGAGAATGTTAGGTAATGATGGCTGGCAAGGTGGTTAACCATGTTCTGGAATTGGTTAACATCTATGTTGTTAGGAACATTCGCTGCATGCAAAGCATCCTCTTGGAGACAATTATAAGAGTTCAAAGATTGAGATTTGAGCTGACGTTCTTTGTAGCTGATCAAAAAGGTTATAATTCAACCAAGGACTCACAACTAATTTGGTAGTGACATTCTTGGATGTCACTTGCTTGGGTTTGTTGGACTGGTTGGAACTAGGACCTCTAATAACCACAAGACCTTGGCTTTGACTTCTTGTTACAGTGTTAAGAGCTTGGGATGACCTTTGAGAGTGAGGACCCCTAAGCACCACCATAGGTTCTTCATCAAATACATGAGGAGAGCCCACATCGTAACCATAAGGATCTTTGTCTCTCATCATGTTGACACTTTCCTCCACCACTTCAAGCATATTGACCATGTTTTCTATAGTTGTGTAGGTATAGTTGATTTTGGCCTTGCCATTCTTGGGTTTAGAATTTTTCCCCTTTTCATATTTGGTCAAAGGCTCCTTGAATGCCTTATGGTCTGCATTGGTGTTCAACCCATCAATCTAAAGTTTCCCACTCTCAATAAGATCCTAAATAATGTGCTTTAGTTTCCAACAATGTTCGATGTCATGTCCAATGCCATTGTGGAACTTGCAGAAAGCTTTTTCATCCCACCAATGTGGTTTTACATTAGGAATATGGTGCTTCATAGGATCTTATGGTTGTGCAAGGTTATTGGTAATAAATGTCTTGAAAAAATCCTCATACGAGTCACCAAGTTTAGAAAATTTTCACCTCTCCTTTTTAGGCTTATCTTGATACTTTGGTTTATGCTCATGTTGGTTGGAGGATGTGTTGAGCTTCATAGCTTGAACTACACTAGACAAATGAAGGAGACCTTGATCCTTGGGTTGAGAAGATTTTACAACTTTGTCATTGACTACTTGTTTGTTCTTGTTCTAGTGCGAGTTCCTGCCTTTGTCCTTATTAGAGTTGTTAGTATTTTGACCATTGTTGTTATTGTTATGTTTGGTCAAAATGCCTTTCTCTTTCAAGACATCCTCAATCTAACATGCATTTTTGACCATAGTGTCTAAGGAGTCAAAGACCATCTTTCGAACCTCATACCACATTTCAAGCACCAAATTGCTAACAATAATATCAATCCTTTCATGCTCAGGAATAGTCCTAGAATAGTGAGAGAACAATCATCTCCATCTTTGTAAGAAGGTAACAAAGGATTCCCCTTGGTTCTGCTTCAAATTGCACAAGTCTAACATAGTGACTGATCTTGACAAGTTGTATGCAAAATGTTGAACAAATCTATGGACAAGTTCTTTGAAAGTTTTGATGAGAGGGGTTATGTTGGTAAACCACTCCATTTCTTGGCCCTTGAGACCCCTCAAAAAGAATCTCATAAGATAGGAGTCATCTTAGTGAAACTCAAAAATCATGATGTAGAACTAACACACATGATCATGTGGGTCGTCATTGCCATCATACTTGTCATATTAAGGAATTTCAGCTTTTCTAGGAAAATCCTTCATACTCACACTTTTTTGGAAAGGATTGGGACAAATAGAGTCAAGTGAAAAGGAACTTTTAGGTGCCAACACCTTTTCCATCATACGCTTGAGTTTTTTGATCTCCTCTTCTTGGGATGGACCTTGTTTCTTGATTTTTCTATCCACATCAAAGTTATAAGGGACCCTGGCACCCTTGTTGATCAAGCTCTCTAGGAACTTATCCTTGTTTTTATCTAGATACTTCTCCACATATTGTTGGAATAGTGGTTCTTATTGCATTCTCATAAAATCTTGATCATCAAAACTTGTACTACTCCCTCCATGTTGAGAGCCATGATGAGCTTGTTGGGAGGGTTGTCTCAAGTTCCTAGGAGGTGTTTGTCTCCTTTGTTTTGAAGTCTTTATTCCTCTAGGAATAGGAGATCTTGAAGGGGTCCTTGACCACCTTCTGCATTGTGGGGTTCTTGAGGGAGTAGATGGTGGAGAGTTGTTTCCACTATTGGTACCTCTGTTGTTAAATTGGTCATTGAGTTGTTGGGCTAAAAGCCTATCTTGTTCTTGAAATGCTTTTCTTTTCAATTCTAACAAGGCTTGTTGCTCTACCTCTAGGATTCTAAACCTTTCTTCTTTAGCAGCTTGTTCATCCAAAAAGGCTTTATTTTCATGTTCGATTATTTTAAGCCTTTCATTCGTATACCTTGAGGTTATTTTTAGCGGAGAGTTGGGCCTTAAATGTTTGAACAAGTCGTAGTAAATGTTGTATTCACATGAGCATCACAAGATTCATTGTTTTGGTCTTCATGTTGTGACTATGCATCTTGGTGAGCTCATCCATAATGTATTTCAACCCTTTAATGGGCATCTAAATATATTGAGTTGATAGGGGGTGATTCTAGTTGATTGTCATCACCAAATAGCATGTTATCCCTATGTCTTTGGAAAATGTCATCAAAATTTTGATCCATCACTTCTTTCTCCTTTCTAGTCATCATGTAACTCATGTCCATATCTGATTGAGAAGGTGCTAAAGAGGTACTCTGTTGGAATTAGGAGAGATAGGTACTAAGAGGGGAGGGGTGAATCAGTGCGTTCAAATCTTTTACTTGTAAAACCTTTTAGATTTATAACTGAATACTGTGATAACTGATCAAAATAACTTGAAAACAATTGTATAAATCAATCATCTAGTTAACTTAAGAAAGTAAACAACATGAAAATAATATGACAATCACATAACACAAGTATTTTGGTAATGTAGAAACCCTTGTTAGAAGGTAAAAATTGTGGTGGGGATGACACCCACAAATTCTTCACTACTGTAGATAGAAAATGTTTCCCTATTAAGGCTACAAGTTTTGATCACTTCTGGTGATCTTACCCTATTAGGAGTAACATATTAGATCAGCTAGATCTACCTAGTTATAGGATTTAAACAACACTAATGAAGTGTGTGCTCAGTTAAGAGATTTACATAAGATTATTAAGTCTACTCTGTTAAGAGATTTATCAAAACTCTATCACAATTGTCAGAAAGTAATAGGCAAATATCTGCTAGTTGACAACTTAATTTTCTGAAATAGATCTATAAGTGCTCATCAAAATATCACCTTATCTGTGATGGTTCTCTACTTTCTTCTGCTCGGTAGCCTTCTCTGATTCTACTCAATCTGATATCCTCTGTGCTCTAATCTGCTCGATAAACTAATTGTCTTGAAGATAGGCAATTTCTTCAAGTGCTCCGTGATTCATATATATTAGTTCAGCCAACCTCCTAAAATGGTGTGAACAAACAAAATGTATAGTGTTTTATTTTTCCACCTTAGCAAAAATTAGGTTACAAAAATAATCATAACCCTAAGATCTACGGTGCAAAATAACCTAGATCAACTATTACAGTAAGATAAAAATTACATTTAATGACTATCTATTTACAATAAATTCTCCTCGATCTTGGTAAACCATTTTAAGATCTGTTGTAACTATTTGCATAGAATAATGTGCCATTTTAGATTACTATGCCATTTTCTATGATCATTGGTAAACACTTTATAATCTACTTGGTGTATACTGCGATGCTTGGTGTTTACTGACCGTCGGTGTCAGTGTCGCTGGTGCTCAGTTAACTGTGTGATGCTTAGTGTAAAGGCTTTACTAACTACTCTGTCTTACTTCTTGTTACTGACCAACTCAATATAAGTAACCGACCAACCTATTTACTATCCTTTGATACTAATGACAACCTTAAATGCTCAATAGAGATTAACAATCTCTTCCTTTGGCATTAGTATCAAAACTTTGAATGTATATGGACAAAATGTTTCTATATATGCCTTATGTCTCCATCATATACATATCCACAAAAAAATTCTAAGTACAAAGTACTCCCCCTCAGTGCATGCTCCAAGTAGTGTGTAATATACATATCAAAGTATACTTATTTGACATATACATGGTTTTCCCCATTTTTGATAATAATGCCAAGTGCAAATATATATATATATATATATATATATATATATATATATATATATATATATATATATATATATATATATATATATATATATATATATATATATATATATATATATATATATATATATATATACCTACATCTTATCAAAAATGTGTGGATGGGTTTTTTGTACAGACTCCAAGAGGTTGTCCCATTCCTCTTTCAAGTTGGTAAGAGCAATATGCTCAAGACCGACTTGGGCATGCATGTCAAAGATATTATCCAACAGCGAAATCTCTGGTGTTGCCACAAGTTGTTCAACTTTGACAATGTGTGCTTAAAAAATTTTCAAGTAAGGTGTGAGTTCTTTTTGTAACTCTATAACCTGATCAGTGATGTGCACTTCTTGTTTCCTTAAGTCTACTATCAATCACCAGAGTTCCTAAACTAGATTAATATGATTTAAGAAAGTAGTTGGCTCGACGATAGCTACTTGTGTACTCAACTATATCTCTACTTCTAAACCTTGTATCTTTTCACTGACTTCTACAGTGAAGGTGTCTGAAGTACAAAGCTTGATTAGAATTTGACAAATTATCTGGGTGATAAATTTTACCTCGGTAATGACCTCAGATAATTTTACCTTTTTCAATGCCACTTCTGTGCTAATCCTTTTTGCCAATTTGTTCTGAATCTTTGATTATGCCCTTTCTTCTATTCTTTTATCTGCATTTGTATCAAGGGCATTGATTTTGTCGGTGAGTGTGGCAAGTTGATCTAAGATGGGAGTATTCTCATCAATAGTTGTCTCTGGTACTATCTATTGTAGAATATCCCTCACATCATTTAACACTTCCTTACATTTGTGTTCTTGCCTTAACTTTTCTTGTGCCACTTTCCTTGAACATAATTCTCCATATCTACTTAGTTCCATGGGGCTTAGGGTTCTCGGGTCACATTTTGGTATAATGATAACTTCATCAATAGTGACTGACCCTTTGGCTTTCTTCTTCTTCTTCTTCTGGGAAAGACTAGGTGACTTCTTCTCACTTATGATAGTATCTTTTTCTTCACTTCTCAAAGTATCCTTCCCAGGTGACACTGTATCATCCTTCTTCTACTCCTCGGTAGATGGTTTGGGAGTCTCAGTTGTAGTGTCAGGTGGGTTCACCTCAGTTGACTTTGTTTCTTCTAGTTCCTTTGTTTTTGTAGACAGTGCCTCTGGTTTGTTAGGCTCATTTGTATCTTCAGGTTGTTCAAGTGCTTGAATCTCAGTTGTATCTTTATTTGGCTCAGGATGAGACACATCAGGTTGTACTTGTGAAATTATTTCAATTACCTTTGCAAGTACAGGTAGTTCACCCAGTAGAGATGTGAGCACACTATCAGTGTCTAGTGCTTCATCTTTGTATGGTGCAATTGTCATATCTTCATCATCCTCATCATCAGGATCACCATTAGTGATGTCCTTAATGAGTGCATCATCATCAGTTTTCTTTTGCAAGTGGATCTTAACTTGATCCGGTGCATCATGTGAAATTTTGATTTCTTCCTTTTGTTCGGTGCTATCAATTACCTCGGTAACTGATATACTAGTGTCCTCTATTTTCTTACCTTTGTTATCATCAATGAAAATACCTTTATCTTTTGAACTATGTCTCTTCTTAGATAGTTTCAGGAATGCTTCCTATTCAGCTTTCTCTTCTGCTTTCAAAATTGATGTCCATAGAGAATCACATATGACATCCATATCATCCACATTCTCATCCATGATTTGTATAGCTCTATTCTTGACTAGAAATCTAGCGTGATACTTTGTCATGTATTCACTTACCATAGCATAGCTAAAGTGTGAGGCTGCACAACTTAGTGACCGTTCTCTTTTTCCTTTTCTCTGTATCTAGTGCAATAGCCCATCTCTCACTTATTTTTTCATCAAGTTCCTTTGGCAATTGACATGTGAATTCCATCAGTACTCTCTTTAATTTAATCATCATTTGGATGATAGCATGTTCTATCTTTGTCTTGTCCTGAATTGACATTTTGTCAAATTTGCCTATGCATGGATCTGTAAGATTTCCATTCTCAATTATATCTTCAATTATTTCTTCTATAGTAATTTCCCTATTTCAAACTAACTTGAATTGATTAGGATCATTTTTAGTTTCTATATCCTCTAAATCTTCTTTGTTTCTTATGTATGTCCTCTTTTTCTTCAGTGTCATGGCTACTTTCTTAGTCTTTCTCTTAACATATTTCCTGGTAGGTGTAGCTGCTCTTATTTTTGCTACTTTTACTACTTCTACTTGCTTGGTAGATTGTGTAGCAGTTGACAAACGTGTCTTCATTCCTTCAGGTTTTGGTAGCTACATATCTTGTTCATCATTTGTGGAGGAACCGGTGTGTGATCCTTTTCTTTGTCTAACTTGATTTCCTCACTATCATAGGGCTTGTCAGCCAACTATAATTGACCTTCAGTTGCTTCTTTAATTGGTGACTCCTTAGGTGAGTCAGATACATTTCCATATTTTGTTGAGAGATCTTTTCTCATTTTCTTTGCCCTTCTTGACATTTTATCAATCTTTATGTTTGTTGTGATTCTACACTTAGCTTCCTCATATACACCAAACCTACTGGTAGTGATGTCTATCAATAATGCCAGCAATGCATTGATAGATTGCAAAGTGAAATCATGATTCATTTCATATCCCATCGGTGCTAGCCATTTTGTTCTCAGTTCTACTGCCTCTATCATTGAGTGGTCTATGTTGACTACAAAGCATATATCATCTTCAAATTTACTTACTGAATCTCTTGGAATTCTACTCCTTTGTTGCATTTTTTTTTTAAATTCCTTGAAATATGCATTAAATTCCTTATTCAGATTGTCTCCTAAACTTTTCATCATTTCACCGATTTGAGCAGTTATCGGTTTGTCCGATTTCCAGTTTACTTTACTAATACCCGGTACACATTTTTGTAGATAGAGAAATGTATAGACAAGCAGTGATTCATACTTACATGTATTAGACTTCTTTTCTTTTATTGTCTTCATATTGTCATGCAGTTGGTGTAGTAGTAGCTTGGCAAGATCAACCTGGTGATCTTTCTTCACAATTTTGTAAGCCATGTCCATGACACTATAGGGTACACTATTTGGTCAGCTAGATTGGAATAGCTTGTACCCAATGACATGAGCTATGAATTTTACCACTGGATCTTTGATAGTTGATATTTTCAGTGCCCTACTATCCCATTAAGCTCCAGTGTTCTTTTCTAGGGACGAGATGAACTTCGAAAGGCTTTGGCTTTGTCAGTTGTAGGGTACCTAGTAACCCTACTGATAATCTTCTTAGTGACCTCAACAGGTTTATCCAACCAAAATTTTCCATCATGAAATCTGCTTAGCACAATTCTTATCCAGTCATTATGGAAGGATTGCGGGAAGAATGTGAAACACTGTAACCCTGACTCCTCAATCTTCTTATATTCAGATTTAATCTTACCATCCGGTCCACAGACTTGTTGATAAGTAGCAATGGTCTCAAAATCACATACTTCACTGATATTGTAGTGAATGTAGGCCCTAACATCTTCTGTTAACAAAACCCTATCTGGAATACTAGAAAATGTACCCATATCATCTGTTTGTGCTGCTACCTTGGGATGAGGTTTGAATTTCTCATCAGCAAAATGTGCCCTAACAATTAATTCCACTTCCTCCTCAATTTTTTGTGATTTTCTTGTAGTCAATGTTGATGCCATAAATTGTTTCTAGGGTTTTGGAAAATAATAAAATAACCAGTGTTCAGTAGGCAGATGAAATTACTTTTTATCATCAAAGATTTGTCACCGGTTCAATCTACAGTAGCTTGGAATCTTTTCTAAAAATCTCTAGCTCGAACTCTTCTCTGTAAAATCTCTATTCTTCGAAGTCACAATGTAACAATGAACTTTGTTTCCACGTATATATAGACTTTTCAATATTCCTGCTCAAACTTTGATGCATTAAATGTGTGACATAACTTTTGATATGAAAAAACTGTCAGCTTGGTAATGTCTACAATTTCCTTTTCTCGATTAACATAGAGTTTCTTCATCAGTTTGCATTATTGTTGGTTAACCTTGTATATTGATTACCGATGGGTAACCAAATCACGTTTCTTCTTTTAGTAACTATATGACATTTGTAAACTTATAACACATAAACGATGGTGCATCTTTATTCATGAAGATTTGGTATTTGTACATCATATATAAGGATCTGTATGTAAAATGTGATCATTTAAAATGTCAGTTCCATACATACCTTTGTCATCTAAAGCGGAGGTACCGATGACACCCAATCCAATCGATGAGGTTTCACCGATAGTGTTACTTGACTCAACATCCTCATTAGATGCCTTCTTCCACATTGTGTTCCTTAACTTCTTAATATCTAAAATGTTATATCCACTCTCAAATATATGGTTTTCATCAAGTGCTCAATCTCTGCAGTTCTTTCTTACATGACCAACCTTGTGACAATGCATACATGCCATTCCTTCATTTGTCCAGTTTCTTGATTGTCCAATCCAATTCTTTCTGTAATATTTTGCTGCAATATGTCCATACCAACCACATATAGTACAATTAGTCCATGTATTATAATCCCAAACATATGAGTTACCTTGTCTCTTCGGTTGATATGGCTTTCATTGTAGTTTCTCTTTAGGTGTCCAGACTTGTGTCATTTTCACCTTGTAGTCCCTTGCAGTGTGTCCATGCTTATTAAAAGTATAGCATATTTTCTCCTCAGTAGTATTATTAGCAATGTCATTCTTCTTAGCTCTACATTCATAAGCTAGATGTCCAAACTTAACACAATAATAACAATATTCATTGAATTTAGGAATGACAAGAGGTTTACCTTGTGCTTTGCTTCTGCACACATTAGATGTATGTCCTAGTTTTCCATAGTAGTAACATGTCATCACTTTAGGTTTTTGAGTTTGATTGTTGTTGACATTTTTTAATCTTGTTGTGATGATTCTCCTTCACCAGTGTAGCCTATTCCGGTTCTACTTCTGAATCTCCTCTGATTAGTCAGGAAATCATCAATCTTTTTAGAACTATCCTCAGCTATCTTCATCATTTCATTGTGTTGTTTTTGTGTCTTTATTTCATTTCTTAGTTTTTCATTATCTTCTCTGAGTACTGCAACATCTTCAAGTCTTCTTGATAATTCTCCATTTACTCTGTTCATTTCTTGATTAACTGTCATCATCTGATTTGATACTTGGAAGTGACAATCAGTGAGTCTCTTTATTTCACTTTCTTTTGCTTGAAGTTGTTCAGTCATTAGTCTTTGATCTTCAATAGCCAGATTCTGATCTTGTTCAGCTTGTCTAGCATTGTTCATGATTTCCACCATTCTCACCATTTGAGATTCATGACCAATTTGAAGTTCTTTCACTTGCTTAGATAGATGTTGATTCTTTTCAGATAAATTAGAGATTATGCTTTTAGATCCATCAGAGATGCTTCCAGAGCTTGATCCAATATGATCAAATATTTCATCAATAGGTTATTCATGATAACTAATTTCATTCAGCTGAATTGCAAGGTTCTTCCTTTCAACCAATAATTTCTTTAGATCTTCCTTGGCTTGTTTATACTATTCCACAAACATATATATTTGTATCTTCTGATTCTCAATAGTCTTGTCAAGTTTGTATCTCTCCATCACTTAGATCTTTATCCTTTAGTGGTTAGACTATTCAACAAGAGAACTAAGCTCTGATACCAATTGTTGGAATTAGGAGAGATAGGTACTTAGAGGGGAGGGGTGAATTAGTGCCTTCAAATCTTTTACTTGTAAAACCTTTCTGATCTATAATTGAATACTATGATAACCGATCAAAATAACTTGACTAAAATTTTATAAATCAATCATCTAGTTAACTTAAGAAAGTAAACAACATGAAATCAATATGAAAATCACATAACAAAACTATTTTGGTAACGCAAAAACCCTTGTTAGAAGGTGAAAACTATGGTGGGGATGAAACCCACAAATTCTTCACTACTGTAGATAGAAAAGGTTTACTTGTTAAGGCTACAAGTTTTGATCACTTCTAATGATCTTAACCTATTAGGAGTAACATATTAGATCAGCTAGATCTCCCTAGTTATAGGATTTAAACAACACTAATGAAGTGTGTACTTGGTTAAGAGATTTACATAAGACTGTTAAGTCTACTCTGTTAAGAGATTTATCAAAACTCTATCACAATTGTCAGAAAGTAATAGGCAAATATCTACTAGTTGACAACTCAATTGTCTAGAATAGATCTATAAGTGCTCATCAAAATATCACCTTATCTATGATGGTTCTCTACTCTATTCTGCTCATTAGCCTTCTCTGATTTTGCTCAATCTGATATCCTTTGTGCTCTAATCTGCTCGGTAAACTGATTGTCTTGAAGATAGGAAATTTCTTCAAGTGCCCCATGATTCATATATATTAGTTTAGCCAACCTCCTAAAATGGCGTGAACAAACAAAATATATAGTGTTCTATTTTTCTGCCTTATCAAAAATTAGGTTACAAAAATAATCATAACCCTAAGATCTATGGTGAAAAATAACCTAGATCAACTATTACAGTAAGATAAACATTACATTTAATGAGTATCTATTTACAATAAATGCTCCTCGATCTTGGTAAACTATTTTGTGATCTGTTGTAACTGTTTGCATAGAATAATGTTCCATTTCAGATACCATTTTCTATGATCATCTATAAACATTGTATAATCTACTCGGTGTATACTATGATGCTTGGTGTTTACTGACCATTGGTGTTGGTGTCGTTGGTGCTCGGTTCATTATGTGATGCTCGGTGTAAAGGCTTTACCGACTACTCTGTCTTACTTCTTGTTACCAACCAACTCAATATAAGTAATCGAATGACTTGTTTACTATCCTTTGATACTAATGACAACCTTAAATGCTCAATAGAGATTAACATACTCAACTCACTAGGATTCCTCTTTGGGTGAAACCAAGCTTTGGACTCACTCCTAGGTGATTGATCAAAGATGAGCTCTTTTCCCTTCTGCTTTTGATGAGTTTGGACTAAGGGTAATTGATCAAAGACAACTTGAGGTCATTTTCCTTGACTAACTTGGTACCTTGTCATAATTGACATGAAAAAAAAGGACCCTCAGTGATAAGATGACCCTACAAAATGTCAATACCAAACTAGGATAGTAAAAGTGTTCAATTGTCCAAAATGCGATGGTAAGATAGAAAGCTAACAAGAGGTATAAACCAACATTTCCATAGAGGTGTATAATAAAAGGATAAGTATCCTAACACATATGGATCAGGAGGATGGATTTAACCAAATATATTCTTGATTGAAATTGAATTTATATGGAACTGAATTTGGACAAAAGATGACTAAGACTCTCCAAGTGTGTTACCAAAGAATCTAAAGGTTCACTTTTTCAACAAGGATGACTTCTAACTTATCAATTCCAACCAAGATAACTTGGGAAATCAAAGAATACTAGTTCAAGGGATCAAAACACAAGAACCCAAGGTACAAACAGGCTTCCAGTGGCAGAGTGAATAACCTACTAAAATCTAGTTGACCAAAGAAAGACTGAAAATGGCATAAATCAGACAGACAACAAAAAGACTTTGTGTGACAATTTCCAAGCTAACAGAATGACATAATCTTTCAAAATGATATTTCCCATGAAGTAGTGTGACAATTTCCAGGAAGCCTGTGCAATATAATCTAGGCAAGCTGTGCGACAGTTGTGCAGCAATGAAGTATCACATGATAAAACTCAGAACAACATGCGATGATATTTCAGGATCGTACGACTCTTAACCAGTGAATGTTTAAATTTCAATTTTAAAGGCAATTTGGTCAATGTTTCAATCTGATGGTTAGATTTTTTGATTTCAAATATAGTACTAGTAGTAATCAGACAAGTTTGAAAATAGTAGGTGATCAAACATGTCATAAAACACTTGCACAAGGGCAAAAGAAACCTTTCCAAGACAAGCAATTGTGATATCAAAGAAAGAAAATCCTATGAATGCTATCGTGATGTTTGATGTTTGAGAACATTTACATGGGTAGATCACATTGATAACACTTCAAGCACTTACTAGCCTAAAAATAAAATGGCTCAATACTTAACAACTTGGCCCACGCTTGATGTCCCATTGCCTCACACAAAGTGGTTACCCATAATACATATTGGCTTTGTCGTGGAAGTTCCAATGACACAACCAAAGGAACACATATGGTGAGTAATCTTGGGGTGATCTAGGTTAGTCCACTAGGATCAATCCTTGCACCAAGAAGCTAAGCAGCAAAATAGGGTGGCTTCTATCTATGGTTCTTAGTAAGGGCTTCCATTCATAATACCCCTCTTGCTCCCCAAAGGGACTCCTTACCTTGCAGCAAGTAATGGACCTTGTGGCCACAAGAGTACCTTAAGCATTCTTGCTTAACATTTTCCTCATGGTTGCAATCCCACAAGTACTCCCATCAAGTGAAGACAAGTACTACATCTACCAAGGTTTTGTGTCCTTGATAGCCTTGAGTTTATAGTAGGTTGAAATAGCCGGTGAAAAGCTTCTCCCCACTTGGGTTGTTCCTCTTGATTGCTCAAGAGTAGGACCGCTAAAGGATTCTAAAACTAAACAAAGAGTGGATCAACCTTTGAGTTTCAAGATTTTTGGTTCACCTCAAGGGTGAAGAGAATACTCTCCTAGCTCAAAAATTTCTCCCAAACACACCAAGCAAAGGTTCAATTACCCTCTTGCCTTGAAAATTCAAAGATGGGTCAAGATTTATGTTTCACCACAAAGGTGAAGAGCATACTCTCCTACCACAAAAAGATTCCTACAACAAGATATTAAGTGCCTATGAAAAGAAACAACTAGTATATGCCGTACTTAAAATGAAAGCAATTAAACAAGCACTTGATTGGGTTTTATGCATTGGGCAGCCCTGAAAAAATAGTTAGTAGCCCTTGTGCATTTGGAGCTTTGACATGCATTCTTTTAAGAAAATATTTCAAATAATGAAGGCACCTACAAGCACAACTTGTTAGCCCTAAAAAGGTTAGCACATCAAAACCAAATAAAATCTGCAAATCAAACTCTATTCTACCACAACAAACTAGAAATCCAAAGCAAATAAATCAAATCTTGCAAAGAAATGTCCAAAATTACTCACTGCCAGGCCTGCGTGATAGTTTTGTCAGAGAAAGAATCATATGACACTTCTGAGTATACTAGTGTGATACTTTCTCTCTGTACAATACTTTGTGCTACCTACATGTGATAGAGTATAAAACATTGGTGTGACAGAGTCCCGTATAACTGAATGATACTTTTACTAGAAAAGTATCGCATGGGTATGTAATAAAATATCATACGATACTGGAAAACTATTGCACGATAATCTATCATAAAAATAGAGAGCTGAAACAACAAGCAAAAATGATGAAAAAAATTGACGGAAATGCATAAAAAGAAGGACAAAACAAGAGTGTTCTGCCCAATGATGGGCACCAAAAATGTACACTCAAATTATGCACTTCTCTAAGTCATTACTTCCAAGGGAATCCATGCATAGGAAATCTTGATAAAGTGACCTAGAGCTCCCTAGGCATGGAGTCACAAGGATGTTTGATAGTGCTCTCAGCTAGAGCTATTGAAGCATGCAACCTTGCTAGTAAACCACATAATGGGAGATTCAAATGAACAAGGGAAAGAATGCCAATATCCTCAAGAATCAACAATGAAGATGCAATGCAACTATGCTAAGAATGAAAATGCAAGTAAGCTATGGAAATGAAAGTATTACAAGCCTTGATAATTAATCTATGTGAGCTAATCTAGAGCATAAAGGAAACTAAGTTAGATGCCATGAAAGCTTAAGCTAAGAATGCAACAATAAAAGCTAGAATGCAAGAAGATCTCCAAAGTCTCCAAAAAATCCTGCAACATAAGATTAGTATCAAAATTTGGGATCCTAGAATGTCAAAAGAGCTCTCATTTTAAAGGAATTGAAAGGGAATGGACCATGGAGATTAAGAGGCAAAATATTTAATCAAGGGTGGAGCTTTAAAGAGGAGCAATCCATGTGCACAAATCTCCTCAAATGAGAAAATAAGAGTTGAATTTTGTGTCTCATATGAGACAAAATGGTCTTTTCTTCTTTTTATGAAATAAGAATAGTGCTTTATTTGTGCAACTTAAGATAAGAGGAAAAGTGGGGGCTTTTTATTTAATAAAAGGGGAGGGAATTCCTTTTAAATAAATAAAGACTTTAGGATAAAATGGTTAGCCCATAGACAATAATCAAATAAATGATAAAAATAGGATTTGATCAAGGAAATTGATATTGAATTGAAAAATGTTCATTCAGGAAATTGATAAATTGCAAGAATGGGGCCTAAAGTCTAGGTGACCATTTTAGGGTGCATACAGATAGACCTTGGGAAGATGTGAGTATGGACTTTGTCCTTGGATTGCCTAGAACTCAGAGAGGTAATGATTCTATTTTGGTAGTGGTTGACATATTTTCTAAGATGGCTCATTTCATACCTTGTAAGAAGACATCTCATGCATTGCATGTAGTTGAATTATTCTTCAAGGAAGTAGTAAGATTACATGGTTTTCCTAAGTCTATTGTTTCAGACAGAGATACTAAGTTTACTGGTTACTTTTGGAAAATACTTTGGAAAAAGATGAATACTGAAATATAAAAAGAGAGTAGATAAGAGAAGGAGACATAAATATTTTGAAGTTGGAGATGATGTTATGATTCATTTGAAGAAGAATAGATTTCCAATTGGTACCTACAACAAGCTGAAAATGAAGAAGTTTGGACCTTGTAAGATTCTAAAGAAGTTTGATAGTGGAAATGCTTATGAAGTGGAATTACCAGAGAACATAGAAATATCACCTATATTCAACATTTCTGATATCTTTGAGTACTTTGAATCAAATAATGATATAGAAGATGATCTAGATTATCCTAAGAAAAATAAAGACAACATTGAGAAGAGCTTGAATAGCAGAGTAAGAAAGAGTACAAGAGGAAAAGACTACATGGAATACTTAGTTCATTGGAAAGATAAGCCAATTGAAGATAGTTCATGGATTACATAAGCTCAGTTGGATCTTTATGATTTAGATTAGAATATGAGTAGTTCTTGATGTGGACATCAGTTCTTTATTTAGTCCAGGAGTCTGATGCAGGATCATCTTGGGTCTCTGAGAAATCTTGCATCAACCAAAAATATATCCTCTTTTCTATTGTTTGCATTATAATTGTTGTAATTGTTAGTTTCATGTTGTGTGAAGATTACATGATGTTGAGGACATATTTTTAAACCTTCTCCTATAAGAACATAAATATTGGATGGACCGTTTCAAAGTTACAGTTGTTTTCCTTGTCGTCGGAGCCACATTTTCTTGCAATTTTCATGTTGATTGTGCATAATGTAGCCATTGATCCTTAATGAATCAGAATTTCCACTTTTATGGACTTCAAGAGGACATAAATTAATGTCTTCACCTAAGAAAACAAGTCCTAATTCATTATTATCAAAAATTTATGACTATTTTTGTCAGGTACCTATTTTCAGCCAGTTTACATGCAAAATGTGGAGTGTTTCTTCTTGCATGGTTCTATGTGATGAGATGGGGCCTTGAGAAGTTATGGAAATTTTATTGAGTTAGGTTTGGACCTAAATGTAAAGGTGCATTAAGTTTTGAGCTTTCTTTTTTTAGTTTTGATTTAATCTTCTAGACTCGACCTATAATGTAATTAAATGCCTGACTGGCTAACTTGTGGCTTAGCTAACCCTATAAGGAGTCTAGGTTGATGAAGAAGGGAAATTAGGAAGGATGATTATCAAGATACATCATTGGAGATAAGATAGTATGCAAGCTGAGAATCTAAATTCATAATTTTCTTTGTATAAGGTCAAAACCTGGAAGGACTGATAGCCAGGCATGTTGAAAGATATCATATAAGTTCTTTGTTGTTGCTGCCAGTTGCTTGTCTCATATCCATTGTGTTTTCACTGATTTCATATGGTATTATATTTCTTCCATTGTGTAACTCTGAGTAGGGATTGTTTGTTGATTCAAGTGGAGTCAATTCTTCTTGTATCTACCATGCCCTTGTGTCATTTCATGAGTATCCCTCTTAAAAAGGATGAATTGAATTATCCCCTAGTTGAAAAACAAGCCTATGTAGTAGTAAACATAGTAAAATATTTTACATTCTATATCATGAATTCTAAATACATTACATATGTTCCTTCTTCCATTGTTAAAGATGTTGTGACTCAACAAGAAAAAGGAATGAATAATTGAGAAACATGGATTGCAAGAAGTAAAGAATTTGACTTAGACATCCACCCTAACAAGCTGGTATGAGGGAAAGGTTTTTGTAGAATAATGGCTGAGAAAATACCTAATGGTGATATGCCCTTCACCCTCTTTATTAGCCTCCATGATTCATGGTTTTCAGACATGGTGTCCTACTTGACATACAAGGATTTCCCAATGCATTTAAGCCCTAAGGAAAAGAGAAATCTCAAACTCAAAGCCACAAATTACGTCATTGTTGATGACATCTTTTATAAGAAAGGGTTGGATGGGGATTTTCTAAGATGTGTTGACAAAGAACAATAGGATAAATTGCTTCTGAAGTTTCATAATGAAGCTTGCGGTGGTCACTTTTCCTCTATAGTGATTTCTTTTAAAATTCTTTGGAGCTGCTACTACTAGCCTAGAATGTTTGGTGATGCCTATAAATGGGTGGAAAACTATGAGAAGTGTAAGTTAGTTAGTTGTAAACCACAGTTAGAAACCCTACCTCTGAGACTCATAGTAATTGAAGAACCTTTTAAGAAATGGGGATTAGATTTCATTGGACTAATTAATCCCCTATATAGTGTTGGTCACAGGTATATCCTGACTTATACAGACTACTTCAAAAAATGGGTTGAAGTGATCCTAGTCAAGAAGACTGCATCAGAAGTGGTATGTGAGTTCCTCAAAAACTATATACTATTCAGGTTTGGAATCCCTCATAAGCTAGTTTCAAATAATGCTGCTAATTTCTCCTCTCAAGAATTCAAACTATTTTTCTATGATCATGACATTTACTTTTCCTCACGCATCTAACTATTACCCTCAAGGGAATGGCCAGGAAGATTCTAGTAACACAAATTTTGATAAAGATAATGAGGAAACTAGTAAGTGACAATGCCAAATATTTGCATAAAAGGTTATTTGAGGCCCTTTGGACTGATAACACTTCTCCTAAAAGGGAAATTAGGATGTCACCACTTGAACTAGTGTATTGAATGGAATCCCAACTCTCATTGCCTTTGGAACTGGAAACTTCAAAATTACACAAAATTATTGAAGACCAGTCTTTCAAGACACCTTAGAGAAAAGGATTATGTACCTTAATAAAATATAGGAACAGAGGGAGGAAATGGTGATTCAGATAGCTTTACATTAGGCTCGAGCTAAGAATTTTTTTTATCAGAGGACCAAGCCCCACAATTTTATGGAAGGAGATCAAGTGTTGCTATGGGATAAAACAAGGGAACCTAAGCGTTCCCACGGAAAGTGTGAATCAGTTTGGGAAGGCCTGTTTATAATAAAAAAGGCATTGGGAAGAAATTTGTTCAAGCTAGAACATCTTGACAGTACTATTTTGCCCATGACCTTCAATGGTCAAGATCTAAAGTTGTATCAATTGTATGTAGTTTGTCCCATTTTTCCTATACATATTTGTTTTGGTGTGTTTCTCTTTTTCCTTTTGTTTGTTTCTGTCTTTCCTTTCCTATTTAATTTTTGTTTTCTATTTTTTGTCCTTTTTGTTTTGACTCTCTAGTCTACAAAACCAAAGCTTTAAGTTCATCCTTCATCCTCAAGAGTCCTCATTCCTAGAAGAATCCATTGTTACCTCTAATTTTTTCTTATTATTCATCACCCTAACCCTCTAAAAAATCACCCGATAATCCTTTTTGAAATCAATTATTGCCAAAGTTCATTCTCAACCTTTTGCATGTCCCTCTTGTTGGTTGAACTTGAATCTTAAACTAGTCATTATTCAAGGTTCAAGATTCAATAGATCCCCATGGTATTTTTTTGTTTCCTTTTGTTTTCACATAAACTAGCATGCATGTTTTGAAAGACTCATCTTTGAACTTTGAATCGTGAACTAGCCTAGTTCAAAGTTAAAGGTTCAACTATGCCTTTCAGCTCATATTATATTTTGATGATCATTAGCTTTTCTTTTTTGTTGCTCATTTTGTATTTTCATAAACATGCCAATGGGTATTAATCTCTTATCCCAAATTGAGCTGAATCATTGAACTTTCTTAGTTTAGAGTTCAAAGTTCAATAGATACTCTCAAGCCAAGAGGAGAAAAAGGTGGCGATGATGTGATGAAAATGACAGCTAGTAGAGAATATGGCATCTGCACATGACACAAATATAATTATTATGAGAAGTGACATGTAAGCATCATTTCTCTCATGAGAAAGTACAAAAAATAATGCAACAATAAAGAAAACCTCATGTCATCATTAATTAAATCTTTTGGCCATCATTTCATCATTAATTGCAAATCTCCCACAATATTATGAAGAATTTTTAAATAAGTGGGTTATACGTAGTTCTTCTGTCTATTATGGAAAAAAATTCTTCTCATGAAGGAAAGGGTAACAGAGTCAATGAGGTATCATTTTCCCTCTCACAAATTACGGAATTACCTGAATTAAGAGGTTAGTCATCTTTTCCTAGTGCTCTTGATTCAAATTGAAGTTTGTATTTTTGAAGTTAAAAGGGTCTTGTAGAGCTTCTACATTTCTCTGTTCCTCTTTATTTGTATTGATTCACTATGAACCCCCACTCCAAAATTTTGGTTGTACTTCTTGCTTAATAAGTTTGTTGCCTAAGTGCGATGACACATCAATATGGTCAAGGGAATTAGAAGAGATTAGGAGCAAGGTTAAGAATCCTATCCCAGGTTCTATAATAGAAAAAGTAATCAAGAGTGGATTGATAGAAGAAACTACGTTTACCACAGTGACTCCATGCCCAAGACTAGGCGTAGAATGCACCAAACATTACAACATGGAGGAGAAATGCATAAAAAAGATAGATGAAATCCCTTTGGTCTACATAAATAAAGATGTCATTTTGATTGTGATGGGTATTCTCAAGAAGGACCCCTACGAGGGATGGACTATTTTCTCTTCTCAATATGTTTTCTCTACCAAAAAAAAATTCTATAGAATTGAGATCTCTCATAATTGACTATTGAAGTGAAAAAGGGAGGGTCTAGGCTTCCTAAACCTCTTACTATAGACCATTTTAAACCAGAGATTGTAGATTTGGTTAGATTATGAGTATTTTTCAAAACTTTCCTCCCTTTATGGATTATAGACTAATCCTTAATGCATGGATTTTTACCTTATAGGATCTCTTGATCTCGCCAATTTCAATTTTCAATGTTTTGAAATTCTTAAGGTGGAAGGTGTCCTTAACATTGGATCTCTCTCTCTTGTTTTGGCTTTGCTCTTTTGGAATAGAATATTCCTGAGGGTGAATCCTTGGTGGGTTGACTAGTGAGTATCCACATTCACTAGGTGATTCAACTCCATCTTTCTAGTTGCGCTCTTTCCTTGTGTGATTCAAAATGGGACATAAGTTCTCATTGGGTGAGGTAATCCCACCCTGATTCTCTCTTTTTTCTAGTGATGTCTCTCTTATTGTAATCTTGGGGTTGAAAAAGACTTGAGTCTCTAGGGCCTTGAGGATTTCTTTGTCTATTTGATTTCAATAAGATTGTATTTTTCTTTGTCATCTCCTTTACCAAGAGTTTGCATCAAGTCCATACTCTTGATAAAGTGGGGGCTAAATGTATCATAAAAAATGGAAGAACTTTCATTTAGGACTGGTTTATCCCTCCGAGTAAGTTGTTTGGGGTCATGTCAAATGCCTTGAATGGGTCTTTGACTTGGATCTAGATTTCTCCCCTATCCTTCCCTATTTTTCACTTCTTTTTAGCCTATTTCTGGCATCTTTCTTTGTGAATTTTGGTTCTTGACTTTAGGGTCAATGTCAACCTTGACCCTGACCCAAGGTTTAAATTTCAAATTCTAAAGGTTTCTGGATGTCGAGTTTTAGAAGGAATTATTTTCCACTTCCTGGTCAGGTTTTTCAGGCTTCAAAATGGTAAACTCTTAAATGATATTTAATTTAGGTCCACTTCTAAGGGTATAGGTTTAATGGAAATTTATTTCTCCCATGTTGGCCTCTCTAGAAGTTTGTGCCCTAGACTAGTATATAAAGTAGCCTTCTCCTCTCATTTCAATCCTCAATCATGTAAGCAATCGATCATTAATCACAAGTGAAATCAAGTAATCAAGAAGGAGAAAGAAAGCATTCAACCATTCAAGTATTCAAGCCTTCAAGCATTCAATATCCAATTCATCAAGGAGATCCATTAGTAGGCATTGAAGGATTTAATCTCTATGGAACCCTCTTGTTGAAGATTTCTCCATCCATATCCATTCAAGCTTCTTCCTATTCCAAGATACATTCAAGATTGGTGTTTGAGATCTAAAGGAAATTGATTTGAGACCTCCTACAGTTCTACATCCATTTGGAGCATCCATACTTGTGGATTCAAGGATTTGAATCTTCCACAAGGGTTTAAACATAAGCAAGGTGAATTGTTGCATTTACTTTGTTTATTACTAAAATTTCAATTATATTTCAAGGTTAATTCCAAAACTAGGGTTTGACCAAGGCAAACCCCTCATCCAAACAAGAAAAACATTTTTCTCGCAAGTGTAGGTGTAGAATAGTGAATTACAGAGAAGATTTGGATACCCTTTTCAAAAACCATTCATGATCTGCCAACATAATTTCCATCGAAGTAGCGCAAGTCAAGGTTGACATAAAGAGGTCAAGGTCAACCTTGATTTGGGTCAAGGTCAACCTAGTTCAGAAAAGGAAAATATTTGTGGGTTTTCTCCATCTGTGTGTTTTTGTTCCAGATCCTATTGTAGAATTTCTAGAAACTTAGTACATAAACCATAAAATAGTAATTTCTAGATCTGTTATACTTTGAGGTTAGTATTTGTCTTTAATTCATTTCAATTAAGTTTTTAATACTCTCTTCCAAAACTAAATGTAATGTTTTCCTCTTCCTTCATTTTCTTCATCGATGGATTCATTTATGCATTGATCATTTTCTTGTGGTTAATCAATTTGGATCTTTCTTTCGAGAATTTGGGGTTAAGAAGGAGATCTTACCCTCCCTAATCCTATCTATTCATAGATATCATTACATTTTGGCAAACACCCCTACATTTTCAACACTCACATCTCTTCTAATATATTATAGTATGCATGTAGAAGATATAAATATGTAGTATAGTATGAAGTATACTCTTAGGGGGAGTATGATTTTTTGGAGAAATAAGTAGATATGGATAGATATACAAGATCCACATTTTGTAATGGCCACAATTTTTTTAATTTATGTTTTTTGGGACTTAGCCAATTTTCAAATATGTTGCCACAAATGACAAAGGGGGATATTTTTGGAAATTTGGCTAAGTAGGATATTAGAATGTTATCATATTGCAACATATACTCAACATGAAGATAGCATCATCGAAGGAAGTAGTTTTGTATGAGCTCATTAGAAAATTGTCAAAGTACAATAATGTTTACCAGTCTAATCAGAGATAGTTTTGATTAGTGATGTTCACAAAAGAAGGTTCAATGCATGCACACTTGAACATGGATCATTCTATGTATATCTAAGACACATGTGAGAGTGCAAGTCTATACAACATGTACGAAAGATGATATTAAAGATTTACAAAGATAGTGTTGAGCTAACCTGAACAAAGAAGAAGACATAATATGATTACATTAAGTTAAGGGATTATTTTTTTATCAAAATAATGAATTGACTAGCTAGGGATGACATCCTAGATGTTTACCCTAAGGAAACATGACTTTTTTTATATTTTGAGAAGAGTATAACTATTGTAAGCTGACTAGAAGCTATTTTTGTAATAACTTGTATATATGTAAGTATTATGTAATGAAAAATGTACACAAGTTATATATATAAATTGTAATAAGTTGATATATGATGTGAAGTTGTATATTGTAAGAAGAAAGGAAGAAAGTATTGTATATGAAAGCGAAGAGCCTACAAGGATAGATCAGAATAGGAAAGCTATTCGGCAGCAGTAAAAGGTTTTTGTATTTTACCTTTGTATCTGAAGCTATTATTGTAAATTGCATGTTTGGGAAGTGAGCTGATCTTGCAAACATTTTGTTTTGTAATAGAAACTCCTAATAGGGTTGAGGCTTCTAAGAAGGCTTATAGTCCTTAAACTGGGACATAGACACTATATGTATGTAATAGAATCCTAACAGGGTCAACATCCTTAACCAGATACTTTTGATTAGTGGATCAGTTGTGGGTATCATGCCCACCAGAGTTTTCCCTTGGTGAGAGTTTCCTCAAGAACAAACATGGTGTTATGAGTCCATTTGTTTTATTATTGTGCTTGTTATTCAGTTTACTTAGTTTAGTTTCTTATGCAAGCTTCAAGTTAATTTCTTATATCCATAATTGGGCCAAAGAAAAAGTTTGTGAAATACTGATTCACCCTCCCCTCTTAGTATTTCCTATTTCTAACAATCTTGAGGAGGTGATTTAGGTGGATTGATAGGATCTAAAAATTAAATATTGAGACACAAATAACAAAACTATTGAGAGGCCAAGGATTAGCAAAGTTTATGGCTCAAATTAATTTGGATGCTAACCAAATTAATCATCTTAAAGAAGAGCATAAGGCCTATATTTGTGATATGAATGATTGTGAGTTTTACATTGGTATCATCTTCTATTTATAAAAAAAGTAAATGACTTGAAAACATGGATAAAATAAAGAAGAGGACATTAAAGTTTCATGCAATTGGATATGCCATATTTGTAGGTAAATTGTGGTGGAGAAAGTTTGTTAGGGTAATGTTGAAATGTGTGTACAATGATCAAGCTGAAAATTTGTTAAATGAAATGCATAGTGGAGTATGTGGAGGGAATTACATGGCCAAGACCACTACCCATTATATTTTGAGAGCTAGATTTTGGTGGCCCACATTTTTTAATGATGCTCATTAGATAGTAAAGAAATGTGATGCATGCCAAAGGCTCTCTTTAAAATTAAAGTTTTCAGGGAATGTTCCATTTAAAAAATTTGAGGTACATGATCCTTTTGAACAATGAGATATTGATTTTATTATTGAAATTGCAAATAAGGCTAGTGGTGGTCATGGTTGGATACCGATTGCTATTGACTATTTTACTAACTAGGTGGAAGCAATCCTAACTAAGAGAAAAAATAATAAGGTGGTGATAAATTTTTTTATGGATAATGTTTTCACAAGGTCTCGATACCCTCAAATAATCATTTATTATAATGCCATGTGTTTTATATCTAAATAATACCATTGGGATCCAATAATCTTATTCATCACCATGCCACCCAAAAGGGAATGGACAAGAAGAATCAAGCAATAAGATCTTGATTAAAATTTTAAGGAGAGTGATTGAGAGGAATAAAATGGATTGGGACTAAAAAATGAAAATGATTTTTTGGGTAGATATGGTGACTACTAAGAAATAAATTGGATGTACACCTTTTGATTTGGTATATGGAATACATGGTAGGTTACCCAAAAATAATTTGATGGATATGTACAGATTTTTCCAACTATATGATGATGCGATGGAAAATGAGATGCAGTTAAGAATTAATATCTTGAATTAACTACAAAAAAATATTTTATGAGAAATTTAAAGCTTCAGTTGTAGATAAAAAAATCTATATGAAAAAGGGTCACTTAAAAAAAGTTTTATGTGGATGATCTTGTTTTAGTATGGAATGCCAAACTAGAGGATAAAGGAAAACATGGGAAATTTGATCCAATTTTATTAGGGCCTTATGTGATTCAAAAAAAAGTGGGGGGATAATTCTTACTAGATCAGATAAATTTCCGGTGATGTTTTGGAACGGCTAGTTCATGGACAGTTCAACAAACATTGCTTCTCTCGAAGTAGTCATTTTCCATGAACAATACTTTGGGTTTTGTACATTTTGTATTATAGTTTCTTTTGTTTTCATTCGTTGGGTTTTTTGTCTTGCTCTGAGTATGGTCTACTTCACCCTGATATTATGTGGATCACTTTTCTTTCCAAAGGAAAAGAACATCCCCAACTAGAGACACTAGTAGTCCCTATAAATTTTACTAGAGCTTGCTATTTTTGTTCTTGGGTTTGTGCACCCAGTTGGTCATTTTGTTTTAGGGCTTGACTCTTATTATATTTCATTGTTAATTTATTAACTTAAAGGTCAGTGCATCATGCAAAGGAGATTGTTTATCTTTTTTCTTAGTCTTTTATAACATTAATTTGTCGGCCCCATTTTATTTTTATACTTCCTTAAGTCATTTGTCTTAAGTCTGAAGTTTTTGTTAAAATTTTGTGTGGGTCCCTTTATCTTTTGCATCTTTGTTCAATGTGACATTTTTTGATTGGTATGTGATCTTGTGGCATTGTCATGTCATGATCCCAATTTATCATGGTGTGGGAGGAGTGTGTCATGTATCGTGTTGTCATTGGCCTTTGGTATTATTTTATATTCTAAATGTTGTTCTTGACATTTTGATGGAAGCTAAAGTTTGCAATAAATCAATGGTTTTCATGATCCCTCAATCAAACATGCAAGGAGGTTATTCGTCACGGGATATTATCATGTGTCATGTACTGATGGATGACTAAGAAAGTGTGGCCAAGTTAGTGATAGATGGAATAATGTATTTTTTAATAGGGTGATGAAGTGTTTCAATGTTTTCATTATTTTAACATTAAGGTTACCTAATGAGAAACTAATGGGACACATTTTCAACACATGGTGAAAATAAGTGAAGATTTTTTATTTCAAGTTGAAAAGGTGACTAAGGTTTAGTGATTAGAAAATATAATCTACAATTTGACTAATATAAAGAGAGAAATAAATTAATGGCTATTGTGATGTTGCAATCAGAGATGCGAGGTAGTTATTCATCATGGGATACAGGATTATGACACTTTTACAGCCTTAGCCAGTTATATCTATTATTGAAATTTATTTTTGTGATTTTTTGATGGTCTGTAAGGTAATTATTGACCTACTTAGGGTGCAACTCTTTGCACATGTTTAAGATGGATGCAGATGTTTTAACGGTTCAAGTAAAGTTGCTTGACAAATAAGTTCGCAAGACTAATTGCAATACTCTTGTAGATAAATAAACTTTGGAATTATCTAATGGTAGTTGTAGTGTCATGATCAAAGAATTAGTGAAGTTAATCATTGCATGATTAAGAGATATTTCCAAATATCCCAATCAACAAATTTTGAGGATTTCTTGAGTTAATATTTGAATTTTTATTTGCACTATTGGATTCAGCCTTTTTTTTATTAGATCAATGATTCACATTCAAACTAGGTTTCAAAGGACTTTTGAGTTGTTTCCTCACTCATATGAATTAATGGTAGAAATGACATGAAGTACCATTATTGATAACAAAAATAAAACATCTTTTCTTCTCATTTTGATTTCACTCTGCATGAATTTAAGATGTAAATTTGATTCTAGAGCTAGGGTATGGTTGAATGTGATTTTTTTAATCAAAATAAAAGGGTTTCTTGAGCTTCAAAGCCATAAGTGGGGTTCTTCTTTTTCTGTGTTGCTTTGTGCCAAATTATCTACATAATTATTCTCAATTGTGAAGACTTATTTATTTAAAGGTTAAACTAAGATAAGCCATATTATTAATTAAAAATTGTTTGGATAATTGATAAACCCTAGTTTTGTTTTCTATGTACAATCATTGTGAAAGCCCTAGTTTCTAAAATGCCTCCTCTAAGACAACATTCTAGTCAAACTAAATACCTCAAGAGAAATCTATTTGATGATTTCTTAGATGAGTTGAAACCCCCTACAAATAAATGACCCATAGGATATAAATTAGTGTGTGGACATACTATTCATGTGGGATTATATGACAAGTATTCTCACACATCATATGCTAAAGTGTTGATAAAGGGTTTAAGTATGTTTATAATGTGGTATGGGTAATCATATTTGCAATATATAGAATCCAGTGTGTGGTACTATGATCTTGGATAATTGGTTGTTCCTAGGGTGTTCATAGATGTAGAATTAATGATGAAAGTAGTAGGTATGATCTTGTGGCTAGGGTTTTACAAAGATAATAGTGGTGATCCCTTATTGAGAATCTACAAGGAAGAATTTCAGTAATTTTTTCACTTATAAAAGACTTTTGTGCTCATGGAGGAAGTTGATCTAGAAGCACTTGGGGAAAATATTAAATTTGCTAGATATTTTATTAGGGGAGGACTCCTCTAATCTCATTTCAAGGGTTTTGGAGATGCAAAGTATTATATTGGCCTTAGTTCCAAGGAGCCATTCTCAATTGATATATTTGTAACTCATCTGAGGGATACCTATTATACATTATGTCAGGTCTTAGAGAAGCATCCTAGCATAGTTATGCCTCCAGGTTTCATGTATAGCCCTATCTAGATACAACACCCAAATTTCATAGTTACTTTTTATTTTTGTCCTTGTTTACCTCAAAATATTCAAGAGGAGATAGTAAAATTGAAGAGTGGGGGTAACACATTTTTCTACTGGTACTCAATGATCATGCACATGTTCTTGTTTAAGAATCTAGATTGTTTTTTTTTTAGCACATGTAGTTGAACAAAATATTAGAGGGTAAAGATATGCTAGTGTAGACATGAAGCACTATCATGTGAAGAGATTGGGATGCTTCCAATCTTGTTTTATTTGATAACTACTTTATTTCTAGGATTAGGGTTAGATTAATTGTAAATCCACCTAAAATTATTATAGAGTTTCTTGATTTTGTAAGGCCAAAGGTGATGGGGTTTGAACATAAAATTAAATATAATCTAGGTTATATTATCCCCTATTTAGTTAGTAATATGGTCAAGATTTTTGGATATGGTGTAAGGCCCTATGTTCTCCCATATAATGTGACTCTAAGGATGGGCTTTGAAAAATTTATGAGATAGATTGTATGGATTCAAGAGATAGAAGTAACTAGGAGTAAGGGTACTATTTTTGTAGATTATACTATGATTCCTCACTTTGTGATTTTTAAGGGTGGATGGGTATACTTTTAGAAGGTTTTTGAACGTTATCAGTTGAGAGTGAGCAGTAATAGACACAATGATCAAGAGCTCTTTTATAATTTTTTAGGAAAAGTATCATATTTTAGCTTCCCCTAATACATGAATTTAATTTCCCTGAAGATCTTATTAGAATTGTGTATGATGAAGATTGGTAGGAGGAAAGTAAAAAGGAGTGGGTAGCATATAAACAATTTTGTGATGAAAAAATAAAAGAGGACTCAACTAATGATCCTTTGTAGTGTATTACTCCCTTCAGTTCCAAAATTAATGTTGTGGTTGGATACTTTAAAGAGACAATGATAGATATCCTCCTAGATTGCTTGCACTTGCTTGATCAGGACTCTCTAGTTCCCAATCCTCCCAAGATCCTATCCCTAACACCTAGGATCTTCCAAGTCCTCTTATATTGAGTTTAGGACTCCTTAAACTCCACCTCTCAAGGTGATAACCTTTAGTGCTTCACTAGGGTATCTATCTTGTGTGTGTATGCCTTCTTGATTCTTAGACCTTCCATATTATGGCTCTTCTATTAAATTTTCTCTGCTAAGTGTTTGCAGAGGTTAAAGTGTCTTATACCACCCTTTAAAACTCCATATTGATCCCTTTTAATAGGGGTATCAAGGTCTTGTTCATCAATTTCAAGACTTTGGCTCAATTTGTCATTTAGGCCTATTATCCCTCAATTAGGTCTCCCTGACTGGTTTTTGGCTATCCTTGGAAGATGTCTCCAAACAACACCATGAAAAAATATATGTTTTGAACAAAAAATTTTGATTTCTTTGAGATTCACTAGGTCTCCTCTCTTCAAATTTTTCATACATGTGATTCCTATAAACAAGGGCTTAGAGGGCTAATTAGATCTCCATGAACCAGTCAAGTGTTTTAAGCTTAAAAATATCATCATATGGATTATTCAAGTATCCATCTTCCTAAAGGGTCTCTTTATAACCCTAAAGAAGCCTTCCAACCTCTTGGATTCAACATCACCCTTGAAATCCTGTAATCAAACACCATTTTCATTTGCAAGCTCCTAGTCAGGCTTCATTGGACTCGTCTATGGATTTCTTGCAAAATTAGCATATGCCACTTCGATGCCTCCACCAGGAATATGTAAAATAAACATTGTGTTCCCTAACATTCCTCAAAGACCCATGATGATTCTATTGTATGGTCTCATGTGGGATCCATTTCTTTACACACAATCCTAGATAGACCTGTGACTGGCTGGATCACAAACTATTTTCAAAACTTAATCAAATGTAATGAAAAAAAACTCCCAATATATGAAAAATGAAAGTTAAAAATACTAGGTATAGGAATCCCACAAAAATATTCTTGATTCAATCCATTTTACAGTCTCTTGTATTATAACTTTTTCCTAGCTATGCACACAAAACCATTATATAGTGAAATTGCAGATAACTCCAAAAAATTGTTAAAAACTTCTAACCCTGGTATTTGGGATTTTTTGGACTTATATATCCCCTCCTTAAATGATCAAGTGATTAAGACACTGACCAAACCCTAAGGGTTCTTCCTTTTCTTCATTAAGACAACATTGTCATGCAACTTTGCAAAGTTGCAAAAGTTGTGATGACAACATTTTGACAACTTTTTTGCATTTTGACTTCCATTAGGTTCAATGAGCTCTATTCTTCACTCAATGGTGGATTAACATTGTAAAACCCATTTTAGACTTACTTCCACTCTTTTCTAACCTATTTAGGTCTTTTGGTCTAAATTTCAATTCTATTGCTAGAGAAAGACCTAAAACCAAAATAATCATTCTAAAATGAAACATGCTTCTAGATTAGACTAAATATAACCTAGATCTTCTAGACACATGATCTAGATACAACTAGAGTCTTGAAACTACCCCTGACTTGGCTAGGGTCAATACAAGCTAAAATTGAGTAGGACCTTAAGCTAAGTCCTAGGTGCTCCTACACCATTCTTCCAAACAAAAATAACTCAAGTCACCACTAAGGTGACTAGGTAAGAATCTATACCTAAATTCTAAAAATTTGTCTCCTTGACCCAAGTAGCCTCTGTATCTTCTTTCCCTTTCCATTTTACCAAATGCTCCCAATATGTCATATGCCAGATCTTTTTGTTGACTCTTAAACTCAGTACTTTCTCTACCTTTTGTTTTGGTGTGGAGAGTAACTAAAATTATTTGACTTCATTTTTCACCTCTATCAGACTCTGATCTGCATCAGGTATTGGACCTATTTAGAGTACTAGGTCTACTACATTGAAGATAGGAGAGAGTCCTATATTCTTAGGGAGTTCCACTTTATAGGCATTATTCCCATAATTAGCCATAATAATACAAGGTCCCAACATCCTCATTTTTAACTTGTTGGATACTCACTTATGCAACCTTTTCTTATTTAAGTGTACCATCACAAGATCTCCCACTTGGAATTGTAGATTTTTCTTCTTCTCATCTATTTTATACTTGATTCTTGCAATGTTCTCTATTAGTGACTTTTTGACTGAATCATTGACCTCTTTCATTGAAAGGGAAAAGCCCTCTGCATACACACTCTCTGAAGATTATTCACTCAACTTCCTGATCTCAAGAACACCCCTTGTATGTATTCCATAAACCACTTCAAATGGGATTCTTCCAATGGTCCAATTGACTATCATTGTAAGAACGTTTATCTTGTGCCAAGATTTGGTCACATGTCTGACCATATTCCTTAGTAAGAAATCTTAGAAGGTTTCCTAGGATCTTGTTAACTATCTTGGTGTGACCATCAGTTTGTGGATGGTATGAAAATCCAAAGAATAGATTAGTGCCAAGCTTGTGCCATAGTGTCTTCCAAAAATGACTAACAAATTTGGGGTCTCTTTCTGATACTATGCTGAGGGGTAGTCCATGAATCTTCACAACTTCCTTAATAAGAAATTAAAAAATTTGAGTATCATCATGGATCATCTTACAAGGTACAAAATATCACATGTTAGTGAATATAACTATTATAGCATAGATTCTATCATACCCTTATTTTTTCCTTGGTAAGACAACTACAAAATCCATGCTAAGACACTCCCATGGTCTCCTAGGAATGGGGAGAGGCTGATAAAGTCTAGCATTGGAGGATGTGACTTTGGCCATTTGGAAAATAGTACAACACTCCACATACCTCCTAACATCTTATTTCATTCTAAGCCAATAATAGTACCTTTGAACTAGATCTTGAGTCTTATTGACTCCAAAATGTCCACTAAGGGCTCCATTATGATTTTCTTCAATTAAATTTTATCTCATCCAACCTCTAGGTACACAAAGATGACCCCCTTTAAACAAAAGTAATTTTGTAAAGTGTAATCAGAAAACTCATCATGAAATTGATTTTGGTTTTCCTTACATACCTTTTAGGCTTCTACAAAGTCTCCATCCTTTGAGTATAGGTCTTTGAAGCTATCAATTCCTATGCTTTTCAATTGAAACTCTTGTATTTGTATGAGTCTCCTACTTAGTGCATGAACAAACATATTTTTTTTCCCTTTCTTGTGCTTAATGGTGAATTTGTATGCTTTCATATACTCCACTTATTTCATTTGTTTATAAATGAGTTTATCTTGTAAGTTTAGGAAACTAAGGGCTTGGTTGGCTATATATACCAAAAATTCCTTAGGAAGGAGATAGTGTATGCACTTCCTTAAGGCTTTGACTAGGGTATACAACTCTAATTCATAGGATGAGTAATTCCTCTTTGCATCACTGATATTGTCAATGTGGAAAGAAACTAGTCTTCCCTCCTAGCTTAAGACAACACCTATAGCAATGTTACTAGCATCACACTCAATTATGAAAAGTTTCTCAAACCTTGGGAGAACTAGGATGGGTTGAGTGGCTATCCTTTTTCTCAATGTCTCAAATCCTTTATTTTCTTGGTCATTCCATTGGAACTTGGTTTTCATACCACCCTTTGTGGTGTCTAACATAGGTACACATATAACACTAAATTTCTTGATGAACTTTCTATAATATTGAGATAGGCCATAAAAACCTCTCATCTCAGTGGCACTCTTAGGGGTAGGCTAGTTTATGATTTCCTCCACCTTTCTTGGGTCCATCTTGAGATTTCCATGTGAAAACACAAACCAAGGTAAACTAGTTCCTTCTTCATAATCTCACACTTGTCCAAGTTTATCATTAGTTTTTCTTCATGTAACTTCTTGAATACAACTTGTAGATTCTTATAATATTCTTCTTTAGTATTGCTATAAATCAAGATCATCCAAGTATACTACCACAAACATACCAATGAAGTCCTTCAATACTTCATTCATCAACCTAATAAAGGTTCTTGGGGCATTAGATATCCCAAATGGTATGACAAGCCATTCATATAATCCTTCAGTAGTCTTAAAGGCGGTATTCCATTCATTCCCTTCCTTGATTCTAATCTGATGGTATCCACTCTTAAGGTAAATCTTGGTGAAATACTCAACTTCCCCTAAAAAATCAATTAGATCTTATATCCTTGGAATATGGAATCTATATCTAATGTTAATTCTATTGATGGCCCTAGAGTCATTGCATAACCTCCAAGTGAAACCCTTCTTAGGAACTAAGACAATAGGGACAACACATGGGCTAATACTTCTCCTAATCAGTCCTTGGTCTACATGAGTTCTTGGATATGATTAGCAATCTACTCATTTTTTTGGGGGGTCATTTTATAAGATACCTTTTTAGGGAGTGTAGATCTTGGGATGAAATCTATTTTATGGCTAATGGCTCTCCTAGGTGGTAGAGTAGCTGGTTGTCCATCACTTACTATAGCTTTAAATTGTTTCAACATCTCTTGAATCTCCATGGGTAACTCAATTGTATTATTTGTTTTATTTTCCTTTGGCTTCAAGACTAATTTAAACCCTACTTCTTCACCTCCTTCAAGAGTTCCCAAGAATTATTTATCATTGACAAATAGAATTTTAGGACCTATTGACCTTGCTTCCCCTTCTTCTGACAAGGACTATATCTTGAATGTAATTGCATCTTTCCTGAATGAATATACATTCTTGGCCCCATCATGCATGGCTTGTCTATCAAATTTCCAAGGCCTTACCAATAAAATGTGGAATACATCCATTTCTAAAACATCACATAGACCTCTATCCTTATACCTCCCAATGGTGAAGTCTACCCATGCTTGCTCCAACCAGGACATGTTGTCCCTTGTTCAACCAAGTGACTCTATAAGGATTGTTATGAGGTATTATTGGCATATTAATTTTACTAAATTCCTTCTAAAAAAATTTTTTTCACTTGACACTAAGTCAATGATGACTTTCCAAAATTTTCCCAAAATTTTACATTTCATTCTAAACAATTCCCTTATCTAGCTAGGTTCTTCTCCAATAGGCTCTTTGATGAGTGTTCTTCTTATCTTAAGGTATTCTCCTTCTTTTGATTCTAAAGGAACCTTTGCATTCTTGTTTCTACTTGTATATTCTTGATCATAGCTCACCCTCTTTTCACTTCCTTATGATGTAGACACTTTCTCTGGAAACATATAGGTTGGATGTCCTAACTGGTTATAGTGGTAGCATTTCATGGTGGAAAAGTATGGTCCTATCCCTTGACAACTATTTATTCATCTCCAATTATTATTTAAAAATCTACCTCTATTGTAACATCCTCTTGTGTGTGTGAAAATTGTATCTGATCTGTAGACAAAACACTTCAGTAAAACATTAGAGGTTAGCTATAATCAAATCGTGCAAAATTAAAATCTAATCTAACCAAGCGATCTACTGCCTTATAGTAGGTGCAAGATTGATGTTCTCAGATTGCTATCGAGATCAGTGACCTAGATGACACCTAAATGAAGGATTTGAATGCAAAAGATGGATATGAATTGAATGCAATTAATCTATTTTTTTGGATTTTAGATGCAATGATATGATGAAAATTGATATGAATCTATGCTAATATGAAAATTGATCTATGATATGCTAATCTAGAAATAATATGATATGAATAAAAACCAAATTGATCTCACAATAGCCTTGATTCACAATAAGCTTTGATTCTTTGTCCTCCAATTCAACAGCGCGAGGATGCAAAAATATGAGATGCTTTGAGATGAGCTAAAGCCTTAATTTATAGAAATCTAGGGATTTAGAGGTGCATGGATAAAATTCATAAATCACTCAAATAACTCAAGTTGATTTTTGAGTTATTTTTAAATAAAGGATATTTAATTTATAAAATCATGCAAAAGCAAGGCTTTAACTCAAAATAGAGTTTAGATCAAATTCCAACTCATCATTAGATGTTGAGTTTAAATTTTAAAATTGATTGTTAATTTCTAGTTGCCTGCTTTTCTGATTGTGCATGATTTAATTATAAATTAATTTAAAAAATAAAGTGATTTATTCTCAACTTAACTGATTTTAAAATTAAAACAATTGATTTATGGGTTAATCAATTATTAAAATCAAACTTTTATTCAAAAATAATATCATTAAATATGAGAACTTGCTTTAATTAATTAAATAAGAATTTAATCAATTAATGATAGGAATTTTGATTTATTGTCAAATTTAAATAATAATACTTAGGAATAAATATAATTAAATTCAACTTAATAATCAAGTGGCAAGATTAAATCAATTAATTAAATATTTATCATATTCAATTAATCAACTTTAGGATAAATAAGATTTATCACCAAATAATCATTAAATTAAAGATAATTAGGATAAATTAGGAATATTACTAGAAATATTCCCTGATGCATAATTTAGGATAATCAATTAAGATTCAATGATGTTTAGATGTGCCTTTGCTTAGGACTTTGATGGTGATTTCATTCGATTTGTCGATATAGGAGGTTAATGAACCAACAACCCATTTTTGGGGTGTTACATTTTGCCCCTCTTTGAATTGTTGTACAAAGCGCAGTGGTTCAAAGATAGTCTGTGTTTGATAGAGCTATGAAACTAATTCAAAATTGATAATTGATATGAGACAGAAGCTGATTGAAAGATTTGATATGAAGATAATAGGTCCTGAATGACCAAAGATAATGTTAACTATAACAGCAAATGAACCGATGATTGTGAAAAAGTGTCAAAACGCCTGATTCTGAACCTTATGATTGCGAAGAAGTGAGTGACCAGTTCTAGACTCGATTGTCTTAGTAGAACTAGCAGGTATCACATCCGAACCCTTCAGTTTCCGAAGAACCAAGGAAAGAACACTATGATCCGATGGTTGCAAAAACTGATATAGTTTACAAGATTAGGAGAATACCATATTGATATGGATCTTGATGAATCTAATATGCCCCAAGTGATGAGGTCTTTTGATGAATCAGTAACTAGACATGATTGTTTGTCTTGATCACTAATGAAAGATATTGATAGAAATTGATTTACAGACTTTGAATGATAAGAAATACCATGCCCCCTTCAGGATTAAAATTGAAATCTGATAAGAGAAGTCAGCATTAAAGTTTAGAAGCATGTTAATTGATTTAAGAAGTGGTTATACACGTCCGAGAATGCATTTTGCATCGTTTAGAGGTCTTGGAGACCATGTTTGATGAGGTTTGACCATGAGTTGACCATAGTTAAAAGTTTGAAATTTTGATAGTTTGATGTAAGATAATTAGTTAAGTTGAATACTGGATTTCTGTGATGATTGAAGGTTGATTATGGAAGTAGTTAATAATATGAATGATTTTAGATTTTGATTTTGATCCCGAAAAAGGATTCTACTTGATATTTCATTGGAGGAACCTTCATGTGAGATTCGGCTCTTGTTAGATTTGAAGATGTGATTTGAAGAATCGTTTAAGCATTGAAGTTTGTTTAATCATTGTGAGATCATGCAAAGATGAAAAATGAAATGCAAAATGCAACCTAAGACCTAGGACCTACTCACTGATCATATGTCAATTTGTTATCATCATTGAACTTTTAGGTAACCGAATAAATCAATACAATGCCCACTAGCTATGAAACCATAGACATATGAATATCGATGTCTATGTGCAAGAATCAATACAACACCCACTGGTCAACAACCATGGATATATGAATATTGATTTTGTTTTCAGAAATGTCAGATTAGATATAAGCACCAAGGTACAAGTGCCAAGATGACCTAAATATCATGTCCATTTTGATATAGCAATTTGCATTTAACATACACATCAAACAGTGAAGAGATCATTCTAAATCCAATGTGAATTACCCATAGTGACCCTTTATCATTCACATCCTTAGGTAAGATCACATTTCACAGTAGGAGAAAGAACTTACTCAAAAAGACAATAGTGAGATCAAACTTCCTTGAATTTTCTAGGTATCAATGGTTGAGGTACGCATGGCCATCCAATTCGAGATAGAGGCTCTTACAGTCAAACACCATTTCAATCCAGAATTTCCAAAGATGTTAGATTTTCACATACAAGCAGAAGACAAAGAAAAGATTATGCCCCCAGTCATCACTCTCTAAATCTTGTAAAGGACATCATCGAAGGGCTTGAAGGGACACAATATGCAAAAATCTCAATGCGAATCAGTAAGCATACAAGGAGATAAAAGCATGTAAACAGGATAGATTGTTTTCAATTTGATGTTTGTGTTTGATTGCATTGTTGTAGATGCAAAATCCTTTCTGGAGACCAGACTGACTGACTGACTCAAATGAACCTTCAAAGGACTCTGACAGGATATGATATGTCTAAGATATACTAGAGACCATAGGATATGACTGTGATTGCCCCCAAGTGTTAAACATTGATAGGATACATATGCTTGAGTTGATTGGTGTACAAACCGACTTATTGAGAACAAGAATGTGGAAACAAACTAGGAGATATGTACAAACTAAAACAAAATTGAAAGCTGGGAAAGACCAAGATTGTGCTGATAGATGGAGCATTTTGAAACAAGTGGCACCCGTTTGCTGAGTTTTCACCATCTTGGCAGAGATTCTATTTTTGCTACCAAGGCGCCTGTTTCCAGGTTTTCACCAAGGCACTTTTTCTTTTTCTCATTTTTTTGTATTTTTTATTTTTTCAATTTTTTTTGTACTTTTGATATTTTTTTATTTTTTTGTGAACCATCAAGGTGCCTACTGCTAGGTTTTCACCAAGATGTTCATTTTTTTAGGACATTTTACCATAGACTGAATGCTTTAGGCATAGAATTTCTTTAGATGGAGAAGGTTGATTGGTTCTTGGAGCTTTTCTCCTTCATTCATTGAGAGTTGATAGGTGCCAGAGCCAAAAGTAGTAGTGATGACAAAGGGACCCAGCCAGTTGGGTTTGAACTTCCCCTTGCATTCTTGATGTGATTGATTTTTAGGATTCTCTCTCAAGACTAGATCGCCAACCTGAAATTCTCTGTGTCAGACTTTCTTGTTGTAGCCTCTAGACATTCTCTTCTGATATACTCTGAGATGATCATATGCTACTTGTCTGTGCTTATCTAGTAGTTCAAGTTCTTGCAACCTAGACACTCTGTAGTCATCATCAGTTACTAGACCATGCATTCTGATTCTTAGTGATGGGATTTCGACCTTAATAGGCAGTACTGCTCAGACCCATAAACTAAAGAGAATGGTGTAGCCCTAGTAGGTGTTCTAATACTTGTTCTAATACTTGTTCTAATACTAGTTCTGATACTTGTTCTGATACTGGTTCTGATACTTGTTCTAATACTTATTCTGATGCTGGTTCTGATACTTGTTCTGATACTTGTTTTGATACTGGTTTTGATACTTGGTATACTTGATAGCATCTTTTTCCATTTTCAAACTCCCAAGAAAGATCATATCATGTAGTCCCAATGTCTAGCAAGGTGGAGAGAAAGAGGGATTGGCAAGCTGGTGGAAGAGATGGAAGATAAGAGAATGAAGGAGAATGAAGGGAAGAAATCCTCAAACGAAAACTCCGTAAGAATACTCAAGCTAGGGAAAAATTTTCATGTAAAGCATATTTGGACAAGCAATGAAAGGCCAGCATAGGATAAGTCACAAAATCTTAATGCCAAAGAAGGAAAGGATGCAATCCAAAAGAGTAGACATGTCAAGAGGCTTCATAGCACTATTTTTTACTCTTTCTTTCCTTTTTTTTATTAGATCAAGACCAAAGGGGAAATGATAACAAAAGACTAGAATGAATGGAGTAAAATGGATATGAAGGTTAAATAGGAAGGGAATGAAAACAAGATCATCATACGATAGCTCACAAAATAGCCAAATGTTCGTGTATAGATCAACATTGTCAAGATCAAAGAGAGAAGATGAAATGGATGAAATATGTAGAAGAACTATACATGATGCCTGATTGTCAAGTTTTCATCATGGTACTTATCCAAGGTGCCACAAGGGAGTGGTTTTCACCATAGGATGAATTTATTTCTCTTTACTTTTGCTACCAAGGCACCTATTTCCAGGTTTCCACCAAGGCACATTTTCAATTTTTTTATTTTTATTTTTTTTTCATTTTTCTTTTGGGAAGAAGGCAAGCTTTTTAGATAGTGCCCCTTGAAAGGATAAACCATGATATGCCAAGGATTCAAGATGATATGCTCAAAGATGCTGATAGGGAAAGGAAGCTAGAAGAGAAAAATGGAGGATAAGGTTTTATGTAAAGCGAGTGAGGTTGGAAGATAGGAGGAATAGGCAAGTGAGGAAAAATGATAGAAGGTAGAAGGATAATGAATGAAAGGATTGTGAAAGGGTAGATGGAAAGGAAGGCAATATCAACATCAACACACCTTGGAGGGTGGGGAGAGGATGGAGGAAATGTGAATGAAGGAATACATGAAGGAATATGGCAAATGGATAGAAGAGGTTGCGGTTTAGGCACATGGAATGGAAGAATGTTTTTTGGAAGGAGATGAAGTGGAAGCCTTTGGAAGCTTGAATGTCAACTTCACTTTTTGCTCAACACCAGACTCTTTCAAGAGAGACTTTGGAATCCATATAGTTGTAAGCTTTTTATTTCTTTTTGATGATCTAGAGAGAATATCTTCAATGATGGATTTTGGAACCCATACTTGTCTTGTAGTTTTTTTCTTAGATATCTCTTTTGACTTTATGTTTCCATGTCTATTAGAGGAGACATGGTGATCTTCTTTTTTTGATGGATTCTCGTATTTATTTTTTTTCTTGTATTGAACATTCAAGTTACTTCCAAAGGACTTGGGACTTGTGGAAGAGGGAGGATATGACTGGTTTAGATGGGTGGATGGATGAAAAATATTCAAGGGTATGCATCTATGTTGATCTTGAGGAAAGATGGGAGATGTAGGGATATAAGGACCCAAGATGGATGGAAAATTAGGAGAGTTAGGAGGGGAACCATCAAAAGAAATGATGTGTACCAAACTAAAGATGAAAAGCTCATTCCTTACAAGAGAATGGTAGATGATCTTAAGAAATATTTCATGTCTATCACATTTGAGCAAATTCCTAGAATAGAGAACAAGGTTGCCAATGCAATGGCAACACTATCTACTTTATTACAGTAGCCTAAACATGAGCTACACTACGAGTTCCTAGTGGAAGCACTATCTTATCCTGCATATGACTCCCTCGAAACTTGCATGATCTGCGCCGTTGTTGGTCATGATTCATCCAGATACAAAGACCTCTTTTCCTATCTCTAAGACCAAATCATTCCCAATACCTTCAACCACCATGAAAAGAGATACCTTATCCGTAATGCCTCCTGATATGTGATCATTGGTCATGATCTATATAAACAAGGTCTAGATGGTACGCTACTTAGATGTTTAGAATAGGAAGAGTCTCAACGTGCATTAGAGGAAGTCCATGATGGTATTTGTGGGTCACACTTGAATGGTTTAACACTAGCTCGAAAACTTATTAGGGCTGGGTACTATTGGCCTGAAATGTAGAAAGAGTCTATCAAATTTGCTAAGAATTGTCAAAAGTGTCAAGTGCATGGTAACTTAATTCATGCTCCAGGGAGAGATCTAATTCCCTTTACAACACAATGGCCTTTCCATCAATGGGCATTTGATCTTATCGAGATGATTCATCCTCACTCTTCTAATGGACATACCCATATAATCACTACTACAGATTATTTTACAAATTGGGTAGAAGCAGTCCCTTTGACACAAGCAACTGGAAAGAAAATATCTATGTTCATATTGAACTATATCATAACTCATTCCATAATCACAGATAACAGTGGACAATTCAAGAACAAAGACCTAGATGATCTATGTGCCAAATTCAAGATCACCCAACATTGGTCTTCTATCTACTATCCTCAAGGGAATGGACAAGCTAAGGCCTCCAACAAAAATCTATTGAAGATCTTACACATAACAGTAAACAAAACCGGTAGAGACTGGCATCTCATGATCAATCCAGCTCTCTGGGCCTACAGAACAAGTATCAGAACACCTACTAGGGCTGTACTTTTTTCTTTAGTTTATGGTTATGAAGTGGTACTACCTATTGAGGTTGAAATCCCATCACTAAGAATCAAAATGCATGGTCTAGTAACTAATGATGAGTATAGAGTGTCTAGGTTGCAAGAACTTGAACTACTAGATGAGCGTAGACAAGTAGCATATGATCATCTTAGAGTATATCAGAAGAGAATGTCTAGAGGCTGCAATAAGAAAAGCCAACATAGAGAATTTTAGGTTGGTGATCTAGTCTTGAGAGAGAATCCTAAAAACCAATCACATTGAGAACGCAAGGGGAAGTTCAAACCCAACTGGCTGGGTCCCTTTGTCATCACTACTACTTTTTGCTTTGGTGCCTATCAACTCTCAATGACTAAAGGAGAATAGCTCTGAGAACCAATCAACATTCTCCATCTGAAGAAATTATATGCCTAAAGCATTCGGTCTATGGTAAAATGTCCTAAAAAAATGAACATCTTGGTGAAAACCTAGTAGTAGGCACCTTGATGGTTCACAAAAAAGTAAAAAAATATCAAAAGTACAAAAAAAAATTGAAAAAATGAAAAATACAAAAAAATGAGAAAAAGAAAAAGTGCCTTGGTGAAAACTTGGAAACAGGCACCTTGGTGGCAAAAATAGAATCTCTACCAAGATGGTGAAAACCCGGCAAATGGGTGCCACTTGTTTCAAAATGCTCCATCTATCAGCACAATCTTGGTCTTTCCCAGCTTTCAGTTTTGCTTTAGTTTGTACATATCTCTTGGTTTGTTTCTGTATTTCCAATTTTCAAGTAAGTCAATCTGTACACCAATCAACTCAAGCGTCTGTATCCTATCAATGCTTAACACTTGGCAAAAATCAATGTCATATCCTATGGTCTCCCATGTATCTGAGACATATCATATCTAGTCAAAGTCCTTTTGAAGCTTCATGTGAGTCAATCAATCTGTCTTGTCTCCAGAAAGGATTTTGCATCTACAACAATGCAATCAACATCAAACATCAAACTGAAAAACCAATGCCATGCCCTGAGAAACATCATGTTGGTATTGCCCATCTGATTATGCAGCTTTGATATAATGAAACTATTGCTATCAATCCCTGATCTATGCCTTCTCTGATCATTTGCCATTTGATTTGTATCACTAGTGTATGTTTACATAATAGACCCATAGCAATGATTTTCACATGTTTATCACTTGGATTCCTAGGACATGGAAGTCCTCTTTTACTGGTTCATAATTGCAGATTGTCATGATTTCATGTCATAGCATCATCACAGAATGCAGATTTGAAACACATGTATGCCCTAAATGTAATGCATTGAGTTTAATATCTGAAACATCATTTGTTGTACCTTTTCTGAACTTGGATTGTGTGCCCCCAACATGTATGTGCCATGTGAACACCTATGCAACAGAGTGCGCTATTTGGTTCATAGATTTGTGTACTCTACCATTAGCTCTGTTCAGAACAAGATGCCAAGAAACCCTCTATAATTCTTTTATTGATTGATGCTCGATCATCTGAATGTTCCCCCATTTGAACACACTATGTACTCTTGGCCCTTTTTGGGGTAAAAGATAGAGTGCAATGAAATTACTCTATCGTTACCCACAAAAGGATGCAAATCATTCATGAAACTCTTTATTGGATCAGCTTCCCTGTATCTACACATGAAACAAACATGTTAGTGAAAACATGCAGCCTCTTTTGGTTCTTTGGATGATTCTCATGCACATGCCCTAAGCACAACATTTGTGATAGGTTCCTGGCTGAGTGTGTATATGCATTACTGTATATTGTGATACCATCCATTGCATAGATCCATTGGATCTAACCCAAATCCCCTCTTATTCTTCTTTGCAGGTTCTGGATCTCAGGAGCTTCTAGACAGGACGGGCTTCAGACTTCAAAACTAGGCAATGTCTAGTACCCCAATGTAACATCTCTTTTATGTATATTTACACTCATCTATTTACTTCTGGTAAAGGCTATGCTCACAGCCTATGTGAGCCTAGATAGATGTTTCTTCTTTTTATTTTCTCCCTACTTCTCTACTTAAACAAATGCTATAGATAGATGTATGTGTAGATGTAGATGCAATTCATTTCTTTTCCTTTTTCATGTACTTTTCAATGAAATGAACACAAATTTAATCCAAATCACCTAATAACACAAACTAGATTACAGTAGCTCATCTAGTAATTAGGCTTTCAAAATGTGTCAAAAATATGACAACATTCTAGTGACCTCTTTGGAGTGCTTTCCTGCTAAGCATTCGACCAGCTACCTTGAAGATCCATTGGGTATAGAGTCACTAACAACTGACCAAACTCCAACCAAAACAAAACTCCCTCTCTCCAACAAAACTGAAGCTAACTACTTGACAACTATTCAGGCTTATTGTCAACAAAACTGAACTGAACAACTAAAAGCTGAAAGCAAATTGAACTAGAACACTTGTGCTAGGCACTTAGGGAAAATAGAAAGCCAAAACCATTTAACACTACTAAAAATATAGGGTAGAAAGAACCTCAGAAGCAAGCTTTTAGGTCAATCCCATTCATTGGAATGGGCAGCTCCTCTCCATCCATGTTGGCTAGCTGATAAACATTATGGGTTTTGTATCCAATCACCATAAATGGTCTAGTCTAGATAACATCAAACTTAGTGTCTTTCCATGGCTTGTGCTTTGCTTCATCCCACCTGAGAGCTAAATCTCCTTCTTTAAAGGCTTTAGGTGTTGTTTTCTTGTCAAAGCTTCTCTTGACGTGGGTATGATGAGCCTCTAGGCTTTCAAATTCCATGTTTCTTGTCTCCTCTAATTTAATAAGCTCTGCCAACCTAACCTGCATAGCATCTTCTTGCATGAGATCAATCTCTTTAATTAGACTTAGGGTAGGTAGCTCAGTAGATAAGGGAATCCTAGCCTCCCTTCCATAGACCAATGTGTAAGGTGAATTAACAGTAGCCCTATTAAGAGTTATTCTGTTAGCCCACAAGGCTAGTTTTAACTTGCTATGCCAGTCTCTCTAGTTTCCTTCTATAATTCTTCTGATTATTCTGAGAAAATTCTTATTAGTTGATTCTGCTTGGCCATTACCCTGAGGGTAATAATTAGAAGAGGTACTCAAAAATATTCCATGCTTGAGTGCCCAATCTAAAATCCTAGTTCCCAGGAAAGCCATGGCATTATCTGATACAATTGAATCAGGAGTACCAAACCTGGATATAATATCTTTATAAAAGTTCAACATAGAGGTCTCATTAGCCTCCTTTAGTGCTACTGCTTCTGTCCACTTAGTGAAGTAGTTTGTGGTAGTGAGTATCCATTTGTGTCTAGCACTGGATGGTGGGTTGATAGGTCCAATAAAGTCCAGACCACACTTTGAAAAAGGTTGTTCTACTTCAACAGGATGAAGGGGAAGGGAAGCCAGCTTTTTCTTTCCAGCAAACAAGGCACAATTCTTACATTTTCTAACCCAATCAAAATCATCTTGATACAAACTAGGCCAGTAGTATCCAGCTCTTAAAACCTTAAGAGCAGTATTTCTAGTAGCAAAATGCCCCCCAAAACCTCCATCATGAAATTCTTCTAGTATTTTCTTTATTTGATCAGTTTCAACGCATCTTAATAAAACACCAACATGATCTCTTCTATAAAGAACATTATTAATAACAATGAAAGGAATAGCCTAGAGTCTATAGTACCTTCTTTTAATCCTCCCAAGGCCCTAAGGGTACTGGCCAGTAGCAAGGTAACACTTCATTTATGTTGTCCATCTTGGGCTCTATCTAGCATCCTGATTCATCAAAACAACCTCCTCTTCCTGCTAGTTTGCATTTGTTGTTTTCTCATTAAGCTATTCACATAGTCCTTTCCCTCTAACCAGCTTGGTCACTTTGATCTGTACATCATACTCCATAACCTTGGTGACCCAGCCAACTCTCTTATGACTTAGGTCTTTATTCAACAAGAAATCCTTTATGCAAGGATGTACGACCATCCAGTGCACTGTGTTGTTAGACAACAAATGTCTAAACTTCTTTAGACTTCTCACAATGACCAATACATGTTTTTCTACAGGCAAATAATTTAGCTCATAGCCATCTAGGCCCTAACTATATAAAGCTACTGGTTGTTCTTGTTTCTCAGCATTATGTTGAACTAAAATTGTAGAAATGCTATCTTTATCCCCAGAAGCATATAATATAAAATCTTTAGAGAAGTTAGGATTTACCAATGTAGGAGTGGATGCAATTGCTTCCTTGACTTCTTCAAAGAACCTTTTCCCCTCATTGGTCCAATGGAAAGTTGCATTCTTTTTAAGCATCTGAGTCATAGACTTTAGGAGTGCAACAACGTTTGGGATAAATCTTCTCAAAAAGTTGATCCTTTCAAAGAAACTTTGTAATCCCTTCTTGTGAGCTGGTAGGGGAAGAGCTAGAATGGCCTTCACCCTCTTAGGGTCAATAGTTGTTCCCTACTTGGGAACAATGTGTCCTAGTAGTCTACCCTCATGAACAACAAAAATACATTTCTTAGGATTCAGTGAAACCCCAAACTCTCTACATCTTTCAAAAATCTACCTTAGGTGGATCAGGTGGTCTTCTATGTCCTTTGAAAAAATGGTTATAGCATCTAGATATACCAGAACAAATTTGTTCATTAGGCTAGCAAAAGCCATTTCCATGGCTTTCTAGAATGTGGCACCAGCATTTGACAACCCAAATGGCATCTTTCTATATGCCATGGTACCCCATTTAGTAGTGAAAGTTGTCTTGTATTGATCCTCTTCTCTAACTAGGACCTAGTTATAACCAGAAAAGCCATCTAAGAAAGAAAATTTGTCAAATCCTGAAACATACTGTAAAATCTTCTCCATAGATGGTCATTGGTGATGATACTTTAGTGAAGCCCTATTAAGGTTTCTGAAATCCACACACAGCTGGATTTCACCATTCTTCTTCCTAACTAGCACTAAGTTTGAGACCTAGGAGGTGTGCTTAATAGGGAAGATAATATTAGCTTCAATCATTTTTATCAATTCTTCCTTCATTAGGAGCTCTAACTTGGGATTGATGGGTCTTCGTTTCTACCTTACAGGCTTGGCTTGGGGTTCTAGTTCAATGGTGTGTTGGGCTAGATGAGGATAAAATCCCTTTAAGTCATAGTATTCCCAAGCAAAGACATCACTGAACTCCTAGCATAATGAAACAAAAAATTGCATTTCAACCTGACTGCATACCTTTCCCAGCTTGAGAAATTTGTTCTTGAGGACCTCCACAGAATTGTAGTGTTCTTCTTTGACTATCATACTAGCTGTCACCTTTGAGTTGATCATCAGAATTAAATACAGACTCAACCATGACTAGTCCTTTAGGTGGTCTATTGCTCTTCAACTGTAGCATTTGGTCATCATACTGATGAGCATGTTTGCTCTAGTTCATTCTAGAGAACTCAGCTTCTTCAATAAGAAAATTGAAAATATGTTCATCATTTTCAAAAACTTGCCAGCTTACTTGATTATTTGGTATAGAAGGTCTTACCAGGACCTTCACATGCTAAGAATCATGATCTAAGACACCCTTTGGAATATCATATTCTGCACCCATGGTAGCCAACTTGTCTACTTTGCATATTCTGATTTCTTGGAACAACAACTAAATTGAAGGCACAAAAACCTTCTATCAGGTCCCAGACCCTGTGCTTATACATCTTTAATGTGTCACTCTTTGTGAGATTAGTGTCACGAACCTGATTGACCACTGGCTCACTATCACCAGTCACCTTTAGATTTTTTATTCCTTTCTGTCTGGCCCATTCTAAGCCATGTATTAATGCCTCATACTCTATTGTATTGTAAGTACAGCTGAAAGAAAAATGAATAGCAGAATAATACTTTTCTCCCTTTGGAGAAATCAGGACAACACCTCCACTTGAACCCACCCTACTTCTGGCCCCATCAAAGAAAAGTTGCCACAAGTCATCATCATGACTGGTAGAGATTTTGTCCTCCTTTTTAATCAATTCTGGTATCACAATGTCTCCCTCATGGATGATAAACATTCCAATGCCAAAAACATCTATATTTCTGAAAGGGTCATCTTCTTTTGAATCTCCTTCAACCCACTCATCTAGTGCCATATTAGGAAACTTCCTGTCACTAGTTTCAGGTTCAGGATCACTTGACTCTTACTCATGAGACATCAAGTTAGCATTTATAGGGCTTGGGGTGTATGGTTCAACATGAGTTTTTGCAAAAGCTTCAAACTTAATTCTGACCTTGGTTCCATATCTAGTTTTGAAATATAGGTGAGACCAATCAGCTGAGAGATATCCCCCTATCCTAGAAGTGAACTCTCTGCTTAGACAAATAGCAAAATGAGGAGGCAGATCTATGACATAGACATCTTGAGGAATTGAAAAATTAGGACATTCATGAAGAGTGTGACTCAGGTCATTTATGACTCCCAAGGTGTTGACTGATGACCCATCCAATAGGACAATAGGCTTGTTTATTGGTTCATAAGGTAACTCTAGTAGATCTACCAGTTGCTTAGAAATTACATAACTACTTGCCCATAAATCTATCATATAGTTATGAATTAAATGATTCCCAACAATAAGAGTTACATAGAAAGGAGGAGGTTTAATCTGTGAGACAATAGCGGGTTGTGAGCTAACTTCTTCTTTTCTCTGATCCATCTGAGATGTTCCAACTACCAAGACAAAATAGCTCCTTGACTTGGTGAAATCTTAGCTAATTCATTTAATATAAGCTCCTTTTGTCCAGGGATTGCCAAAGTGTCCATTAATGGTATGCTGATGGAGGTCTTCTTCATTTGTTCCACAATATTTAAGGATCTAAAACTTTCTTTAGGCTATCCTTTAAGTACAACAACCTTTGTTTGTGTAGATACCAACTGTGTAGCTGCCTTGACTGGTTCTTTGATCTCTTTAGACTAGTTTAGGACTGGAGCTTGAACTACTTTGGGTTGTGGATTCACAATAGGGGCTTGTTTGCTGGTAGAGGCCATTTTCTCTACCTCTAAAGCCTTCTTCTTGGATCTTGTGTTGGCTGCAATAGGAGTATAAGTTGAGTTGTCATTTGGTGAGAAATTCACCCCACAAAAGTCTTCTTTCTGAAAGTTCACCAATGCTGCCTCAGGTGCCTGAACTTTACTTGTGGTGGCAACTAGACATTGCTATGTTTCTAGCCCTTGAACCACCTCCTATGGCATGGTCATGTTATTTTTTACCATGAGGGCCTGAGCATAACGCATTGGACACATTCCTTGAACATGTTGCTGATTACATGGGCATCCCCATTGGTAATCTTGTACCATATTATTTTGAGCTATAGGAACCAATTCCCTAGAAGCACTAGGAATGTTAGGATTATAAGGTTGGCTGGTCTTTTGGTTATAACTTCTTTCTTGACCTTGTTGGCCTTGATGGTATTGGTGCTTATATTTGCAAGGCCTTTTTAATCTCAGTTAGCTCTTGTGATTGATTCACAACTAGGTTAGCAACCTGTTGAGGAGGAGCTAGGAGAGGTGGATTAGATGCCAAGGCTGGAATTAATTCAAGAAGAGGATGAAGCTCTAGAAAAATAGGCATTGAGGGCCTTGGGGCTATCTTTCCAGCTTGGATTAGACTATTTTTAGCTCTTATGGAAAGATCATATGCTGCTGGTAGATTATTCCCACTCATTGATTGGATCATAATAGAGATATCACTGTTAAGGGCTCTTAGATAATAAAAGAAAGAATGTTGGCTTGAAGGTCTAACCATAGCTGGTATTCTATTCCATGTCCTCTGAAATATGAAATTGAAATCCATCATGTATTCTTGAGGTGCTCTTTTGATAGTAGTTAGGTGCTCAACTAATGAAAGATGGTCTGATTTGTCTTCAAACTGATTGGTCAAAGCTTGACCCAACCCATCCCAATCTGTAATAGAACCAACTGGTAAACTTCTGAACCATTGCAAAGCTTTTCCCTTAAATGAGGCTACCAACAATCTCACAGCAACATTATCTTGGGTTATATTATGCAGGGCACAAAGGGATGCTACATCTCTTATATGCTCAATAGTTGAGGTTTGATCCTCTCCTATAAATATAGGCAAGCTCTTGAGGGCTGATATAGGTATGTGATCATGCTACTACAAATTTAAAGGACTACCTTGATTGAAAGCTACAAAAGAATGCAATCTGGGTTGAGCCATTGGAGGAGTTAAGGGAACTTGAATTGCAGGGGCTGCCTGTATGGGTAGTAGTACGTGCATTGACTAGATTGGGGAAGCACTTGTAGGAATGTGTGTAGGCTTAGGAACTAGATTGGGAGTAAGATTTGTAGATTTTGATGCACTAGCTTGGGTTCCTTTAGACCTCCTTTTGATAGATGGCAGCTACGCATACAAAAAAGGATTCTTACTCTGCCTAGTTGGAATGCCACTCATAAGCTTAGGGACTAGTCTGCATAAAACACCATTAGAGTCACCAGGTATGACTTCAAAATACTATCACTGCTCATACCAAACAATAACTTGAAATAAACTTTCTAGGAAATCAAACTCATTGAGTCTTCAATCCCACAGGGTATGCCAAAACCTATTGTCACTAGGGATTGAACCCGTGATGGCTAAGTATGGAACCTAGCAATCTCATGAAACATGGGAATACTCTCAAGATGTGGGACTACTTCACTAAGAATAAACCTCTAGATTAAGGGCTGACTTCCCCATTTGTATCACCTGAAACTAAACTAAACTTGAAGGGAAAGGGAGAGAGATTGCATAAAATTGAAATAACTAAAAAATTAACTTAGGTGATTCACCAAACTAGATAGATCTACAAACTGAAAATAGACTCACAATGTAATCCATCATATAACCTAAACACCACAACTCTTCTCAAATCTAATTCTTCCCTTAGAAAATAATCAGGTGCTGGTTGTAAATGAGAAGGGAAAATGGATTCCACAACTCAAACACATATAAACACACATAGATTGAAACCTTAGAAAAACCAGTGCTTGCAAATATCAAAATGAACAAAATATCAAGTAAAGGATCAAGTTTCAATCATAGTACATGACATCAAATTCATCAAATCAACTCACAAAGCTATAGAAAAGAAGGACAATTGCTATTAACTGGAATAAAAGGAGTCAAAATATCAGATTCCTTCTCCAAGAGCTACAACATTCACCTCATGAGAATGAGGGAAAGAAGAACTAGCCTTCAATCACCAAAGGTGAGAGGCATATATAGAAAATCTAAAGAATCTGTATTGAAGTCCACTACTTCATCAAGAATAGAAAATTTTGCCACTAGGACCATGATCACACCACTCTAAAATTCGGATGCCCAATTCCTGAGAATCTAGGGGGATGAAAAAAGTGGGGACCCTTAAAAATGGATAGTCAAAGGGAGACCCAAAACCCACTAAGTCATGTTGTAACTGATATTTTGAGAGCAGTTTATAAGAACACCACATGTCAAATATCTTACAATGATAGGGGCAATGACTTATAAAATTAAAAACATAACCCCCACTCACTAAAAATGTGGATTTAAATATGTATTTTAGGAAATCTCAACTCACTAAAGAGGAGAGCATCTAAAATATTTACATCTCAAATTAATCCACCTATCATAATATTCTAAACAAAATAATATCCCCCCACCCCATCATACATTAAAACATGAATGATGTAACACTTAAAACTTAAGTCAAAATGACTTCAAATGGGGACCTAGGGCATCAAATGTGATTAATATAATTACCTTTGAAAAGATAATTATATTAATAACTTATACAATATATCCATGCCTGAGAATTACATATTAAAAAAGGGCTAAAAAGACAACTCAACCCTAAAAGGGGAGACAAAAGGAAAGATGCAATTTTAAAACCCTCATTTTGAAATGGAAACTCTATAAATATGGCAATAGCAACCTGGCACTTTGCATCTACTAAACTTCACTGCAACCCGAATAGCAACTTTCTATTTTGGAATTAGAAACATCAACAACATCTTCTTGATTCGGCAACAATAAGAGGTAGGCATTTCGATGGGTTTCATTTTCAAAACACTGCATATTCCAAAATACAGCTGGTGATGGGACTGGTTCATATTCATGATTGCATTTGAATACCATATCTTTGAATGGCATTGTTGTACCCTCAGATTACTATGATTTCTTGTTGCATTAATAGGCCCGATGATCATATGATAGGGCATGGATTTTTATTGCTTTGTGTAATATCTCTGTTTGTGTTTCAATTCAGACCTGTGAACTTGAGGCTCATTCCTCGAGCTAGGGCATGATACTTGCATTGCATGCTTGAATAAGCCTCAAAAACTAGGGCATCAGTAATAATTTTGTTATGGCATCAATATAATCTATTTATCTTTTTCTGTTTTGAAACTAGGGCACAATTGGAATATGGACTCACTGTTTGATAAGCTCGATGACACATAGGGCTATGGCATGTTTATTGAATTGCTTAAGATCATATTCAAAGCCTACTATGATGTTGATATAATGCAAACATATTAGTCTAGTTGTGCTTTGCTTAGCATACTAGTACCATCGCTATGCTGTGTTTATTTTCATGTTGCATCTATCAGGTACCAAGAATACTGGACTGTTTACATAGCCCAAGAACTACAATGCATTGCATCCATGTATTGCTTCTATGTTTGGGAAGCCCGAGAACACATAGATTGTTCATCAAGGGCATTGCATAACTAGAACGTGTTATGACCTTCATGCTTGATTTGTGTGGTGTTTCCACTATTATCCATTTGTATTTGAAGAGCCCATGAATATTGAAGCTTGTACTTTGAGCTAGGGCATGGTTTAACAAAGGTCATAATATTGTGGTTATTCTCTATTGCAGCTTGAGATGCATATGCATTGATATCTTCAATATCATTGAATGTTGTAATATGTTACCTCGTAATTTATCCAGCCTGTGCAATGTTTATCTTTATCCACTATTTTGATTCTATTGATGCAAACATGGCTCTATTTTTGTTAACAACCAAGCCCGAGAATAGTATGAACTTTGTTCATTGAGGGAATTTGAATTTTGGCATTGTTATTTGATTAGCCTCCATGGATGTTGGCACCAGTTTATCAACCTGAGAACCATAGAATTGGGACATGGCCACTGTGTTGTTCATTGCTTACTGTTGATATATACACCAGCATCATCACTGATAGGAATGTGGACCACTGCTTATTGATTATCATTACACAAATGCCTTAACATTCATATCTTTGTTTTGAAAACCTTATCTTATTACTTGTAACATGTAAATCCCACAATGTATATACCAATGCCATGCCCTAAGAAACATCATGCTAGTATTGCCCATCTAATTATGCAGCTTTGATATAATGAAACTATTGCTATCAATCCCTGATTTATGCCTTCTCTGAGCATTTTCCATTTGATTTGTGCCACTAGTGTATGTTTACATAATAGACCCATAGCAATGATTTTCACATGTTTATCACTTGGATTCCTAGGACATGGAAGTCCTCTTTTACTGGTTCATAATTGCAGATTATCATGATTTCATGTCATAGCATCATCACAGAATGTAGATTTGAAACACATGTATGCCCTAAATGTAATGCATTGAGTTTAATCTCTGAAACATCATTTGTTGTACCTTTTTTGAACTTGGATTGTGTGCCCCCAGCATGTATGTGCCATGTGAACACTTATGCAATAGAGTGCCCTATCTGGTTCATAGATTTGTGTACTCTGCCATTAGCCCTTTTCAGAACCAGATGCCAAGAAACCCTTTGTAATTCTTTTATTGATTGATGTTGGAACCATCTAAATGTTCCCCCATTTTAACACACTATGTGTGCTCTTGGCCCTTTTTGGGGTAACAGATAGAGTACAATGAAATTACTCTATTGTTACCCACAGAAGGACCCAGATCATTCATGGAACTCTTTATTAGAGCAGCTTCCATGTATATGCACATGAAACAAACATGTTAGTGAAAATAGGGTGCCTCTTTTGGTTCTTTGGATGATTCTCATGCACATGCCCTAAGCACAACCTTTGTGAGAGGTGCCTTGTTGAGTGCGATATTTATTACTATATATTGTGAAACCAGCCATTGCATAGATCCAGTGGATCTAACCCAAATCCCCTCTTCTTCTTCTTTGCAGGTTCTGGATCTCATGAGCTTCTAAACAGGATGAGCTTCAGACTTCAAAACCAAGCAATGTCTGGTACCCCAATGCAACATCTCTTTTATGTATATTTACACTCATCTATTTACTTCTAGTAAAGGCTATGCTCACGACCTCTATGAGCCTAGATAGATGTTTCTTCTTTTCAGTTTCTCCTTCCTTCTCCACTCAAACAAATGCTACAGATAGATGTATGTGCAGATGTGGATGCAATTCATTTCTTTTCATTTTTCATGTACTTTGCAATGAAATGAACACAAATCTAATCTAGATCACTTAATAACACAAACTAGGTTACAATAGCTCATCTAGTAATTAGGCTTTCAAAATGTGTAAAAAATATGACAACAACACCTACATAGGATGAACAAGAAAGAAGAAATCAGATATTGGTGAGTTTTGTCAAGTGACACCATCCTGAGACACAAATCATTGGAGACAGACAAGTTGGCATGCAAACAAGGAGTAAAGCAAGGCAAGACACGTCTAGTTTGTGATTATGAACCAAAGAATGTAAAAGTTGCATTGGAAAATGAAGAATGGGTTAATGTAGTGAAAGAGGAAATAGGATAGATAGAGAAGAACAAAACCTAGACCTTAGTACCCAAACCTAAAGATAATAATGTTATCAGTAATGAGTGGATATTCAAGAATAAGAAAAATGAGAATGGGGAGGTAACAAGGAATAAAGCTAGATTGATATGTAAAGGATATGCATAGGAGGAAGGAATTGATTATGGTGAAACATTTGCACCTGTTGCTAGATTGGAAGGAGTTAGGATGTTACTTGCATATAAAACACACAAAAAGTTTAAAGTTTACCAAATGGATGTCAAGTCATCATTTGTGAATGGAGTAATTGAAGAAGAAGTCTACATAGAACAACCTGAAGGGTTCGTGGATCCAGAAAACAAAGATATGGTATATAGATTACATAAATCTTTATATGGTTTGAAGCAAGCACTAAGAGCCTAGTATTAGAGGCTGCATACTTATTTGTTAAGTATTGGATTTGTTAGAATGATGAAGGGTGCTCCCCTCAATACCACAAACACATTACAAATATAGAGAAACAACAACAATATGCAAGAACATAAAATTGGCTTCTTATTATGTCCACAAATGTGGAATTACAAACTTTCAGAATTATAATATGCAAAGCCACATGGGCATTCCCTTACAATATTCTGTAGGACAAAGCCTCGAACTATTACCCAGAACTATTCTGAACTATTCCCAACTGCCTAAGACAATAATACAGCCTTCCTTATATAGGCAATTATCCACCGCCTGGGAAGGTTCCAGAATTTTAGCCAATAAGGCCGACCAAACTTAGAATTATTTTATTTTACATTTTATTACATCATAGTCGGCTCAAAATAACTTTTGAAACCCGAACAGAAATTTTGAAGAAAATTATTTTCCGCCATTTCAGGCGGCCCAACTTCCGAAGACCATAAGTCATCACCAGTTGACCTGCTCGGATATTATAACCCCATTTCAGAAATGCCACGAAGTGCTCTACAGGCTTGACCCGCGCAAGTGCCCGTCACCCAAATTTTCAACCTCATCCGGGGCCTCTAAAGCCTTCAAAACTGAGTTCAAAGTTTCTGTACCCTGCTGCCAATATTGAAAATCTTCAATATCTTCCAATATACACTTGATCTGGCAATGAAACTTTGCTGGCAGACTTATATGACCAAAATGAACCTCCAAGAAAGAAATAAGATCATTCTGAGCACATACGAAAATTACCAAAAATAGTAACTTTCCATAAATAGCAGCTCTGCACAAAATAACCCTTATTGAATACAAAAACAAAAATATTTTTGGGTGATGCAAGATTGCTCTTACACCCAGGATGCTCCTGCATCAGACACCCGGGGTAATTTGAGAAGTGACCCTATCACGACTCAGGTGTGCAGAGGAAAACCAAGACGGTTAACCTCCTCCTTTGTTAGCCATGAGGAATCTTCAATAGGTCATCCTTTCCATTTGACCAAATACTCTTCATATGTCCTGTTCCTTGTGCTTCTACCAACACGACTGTCCAGTATGTCTTCAATCTCCTTGATATCTGAACTGGTTACTGGAATACTCCACTGTGCTGCTGCAACCTCATCCTCAACACCTCCTTCATGATACTCTGTCAAATCTGAAATGTTAAACACTGGTGAAATATTCAGCTCACTAGGCAATTCTACCTCATATGCATTTCCTGAATCATGCTTCTTCAGCATCTTACATGGCCCAAACTTCTTCATTTTCAACTTGTTATATGTACCAATCGGAAACCGCTCCTTCCGCAAATGAACCATGACTTCATCGCCAACCTGAAATTCCTTATGCCTCCTTTTCTCATCTGCCTTAGCCTTATAATGCGCATTCATCTTGTTAATATGCTTCCTCACCTCCTCATGGATGTTCTTCAAGTGTTCTGCAAAATCTTCAGCTTCAGCACTACTTATTTCTCCTTTATCTATCTTTCTCAATTCAGATGCATTTCTTGGACTACTTCCATATACAATCTGGAATGGTGATTTACCAGTGCTTCTATTGATAGAATTATTGTATGCAAATTCCGCCTGTGGTAAAATCAAATCCCATCCTATTGGCTTATCTCCAACCAAAAATCTCAGCAAATTTTCCAAACTCCTATTCACCACCTCTGTCTGTCCATCAGTCTGTGGATGATGTGATGAACTGAATTTCAAATTTATCTTCAACTTCTTCCACAATGTACGCCAGAAATATCCAACAAACTTAGTGTCCCGATCTGAAACTATGGTCTTTGGCAAACCATGAAGTCTCACTACTTCTCTGAAAAACAATTCGGCTACATGAATAGCATCATTAGTCTTCTTGCAGGGAATGAAATGTGCCATCTTTGAAAATCTGTCAACCACCACAAAAATTGAATCATGTCCCCGCTGAGTCCTCAGTAGACCCAGAACAAAGTCCATGCTGATATCCTCCCAAGGCCTCTCTGGTACAGGTAATGGCTGATACAACCTTGTATTCTGCTTCACTCCTTTTGCCATCTGACATACTCTGCAACTCTGTACAAACTTCTTCACATCTTGCTGCAACTGTGGCCAATAATAATTCTCACTAACCAAACCAAGGGTTTTATCATGACCAAAATGTCCAGCCAATCCTCCGCTATGCTTCTCCTTGATGAGATTCTCCCTCATAGAACTTCGTGGAATGCACAACTAACTCCCTCTGAATAGCATATCATCCTGGATGATGAAATCCAACCATTTTGTCCTGTCTAGAGTAACAGGTTCTGTACAAGCTTTCCAAGCTTCACCAAAATCAGGATCCTCTGGATACAAATTCTTGAGTTCCTTGAACCCAACCACTTCAATCTACATTTCTATCAGCAATAGTTTCCTTCTGCTAAGAGCATCTGCAACCCTATTAGACTTTCCACTCCTGTGTTTCAAAACAAATGTATAACTCTGCAAAAACTCAACCCATTTCAAATGCCTTTGATTCAATTTTCCTTGACTATTCAAATATTGCAAAGCTTGATGATCAGTATAAAAAACAAACTCCTTAGGAAGCAGATAATGTCTCCACTTCTTTAATGCCTGAACTATAGCATAAAATTCTTGATCATAAATAGAATATTTCCTCTTGGCATCATTTAACTTCTCACTGAAATAAGCAACAGGTTTACCTTCTTGGCTCATAACAGCTCCTATTGCAGTACCACTAGCATCACAATCTACTTGAAACACCTTATTGAAATCTGGAAGTGCTAAAATAGGTTGTTCTGTAACTTTTTGTTTCAATAATTGAAAACTCTTTTCTACTCCTTTAGTCCACTTAAACTCTTTTCTATCCCCTCTCATTGTTTCAATCAAGGGTCCACAAATACTGCTAAAATTTCTGATAAACTTTCTGTAAAAGCTAGCTAGACCATGAAAAGATCTTACCTCAGTAGCACTCCTTGGAGTAGGCCATTCAAGGATAGCTTGTACCTTCTCTGGGTCCATTTTTAGACCTTCTGCTGAAACTACAAATCCCAAATACACTAACTCTTTCTTCACAAAACTGCACTTCTTCAAATTAATCAACAATTTCTCTTCTCTCAACTTCTCAAATACCATACGAATATGCATCATATGTTCCTCCAATGTCTTGCTAAAAATCAAAATATCATCTAGGTAAACAATGACAAACTTACCCAGAAATTCTTTCAGAACCTTGTTCATGAGCCGCATGAAAGTGCTCGGTGCATTAGTTAGCCCAAAAGGCATGACTAGCCACTCATATAGTCCTTCCTTTGTCTTGAAGGAAGTCTTCCATTCATCTCCTTCTCTGATCCGAATCTGATGATATCCACTCTTCAGATCTATTTTTGAGAAATACACAGCTCCACTCAAACAGTCCATAATATCATCCATTCATGGCAATGGAAATCTGTACTTGATTATGATATTATTTATTGCCCTAGAATCTGTACACATCCTCCATTCTCCATTCTTCTTTGGTGCTAATACCGCTGGTACAGCACAGGGACTCAGACTCTCACGGATCAATCCTTTATGTAACAGTTCATGTACTTATCTGTTCAACTCCTCACTTTCTGCAGGTGTCATTCTGTGTGCTACCTTATTTGGCAAACTCGCTCCTGGGATCAAGTCTATCTGATGACTGATCTTTCTGACTGGTGGTAATCCATTAGGCACGTTATCGGATACAATATCCTGAAACTCATTCAACAAATCTACAACTTCTACAGGAACATCTTCTACTTCCTCTTTACCAGCTTTTGGAATTAAAGCAAAACATACATGCTCATGCCTCATACCATCTAGAAAATTTCTTCCATCAACAAAAGTTATCCTTGCATAACCACATACCTTTTCTTCGGTCTCTTTCAATGGCTTTAGCTTATGCCGCACTTCATCCTTTGTCAGGGAATAGGTATTCGCACGGCCATCATGTACAGCACATCTGTCAAACTACCATGGTCTACCCAACAACATATGACATGCATCCATAGATATGATATCACACAATACCTCATCTTGGTATCCGCCAATCTTGAACTTCACTAGGCATTGTTCATTGACCATGACCCTGTGGTCATCCTGTACCCAGGCAATCCGATATGGATGTGGGTGTTTCTGTCTCTTGAGCTTCAACTTGGTCACCATCTCTTCTGACACCAAATTATCAGTGCTTCCACTATCAATAATCACATCACAACATTTACCTTCACACTTTCACCTGGTGTGAAACAGGCTCCTCCTTTGCTCAGGTTCATGCTCACCACTCAACAGGACTCTTCAGTTAATCAACGTTTCTCCTCTTTCAGCATCTTCAAAATTTGATGATTTGGCATCTTCATCTACATGTGCAACTCTGGCCTGGCCTTCATTTCTCCTGTCTGTTCTGCCTTGGCGCTGAGGACATTCAAATGCCCTATGACCTTCTTCTCCATAGTGAAAACATGTTCCACGGAAGCCACCTCTTCCAGATCCTTGTCCTCTTCCTCTTCCTCTCTGATCTCTATTATTCTGATCCTGGAAGTGACTGGAATTATTTCCTCACTGATTCTGACTGGTACTGGCCTCATCCTTCTTTTTCGGATCTTCATTTCGGCCACCATATGACCGTCCACCAGATCGTCCACCACGACCTCTTCCATTTTGTCTGCTCTCAAACTTCTTGTTCAACTTTTCCTCTACTTTTAGGGCAAACTGGTATGCCTCTTCAATACTGTTCATTTGAACCAGATTCAGCTCCTCCTGAATGCTTGGCCTTAAGCCATTAAGGTATCGGGCAACTTTCTCCTTATCAGCTTCTGCATGGCCTGTTCTGATGAGGAGTCGATAGAACTCCTATGTATACTCCTGAACAGATCTTCCTGCTTGCTTCAAACTCTGCATTTTCTTCAGTAGGTCAACCTCATAATCAACAGGAATGAACTGTCGCTTCAATTTATCCACCATCCGATCCCATCTTGTGATTTTATCTTTCCCTCTTCTATTTCGCTCCAATTGAATTTCTTGCCACCAGATCTTCGCATGACCTTTCAATCTGGCCTTCGCAAATTTGATCCTATCAGGATCTTCAACATCTTCATACTCAAAATATTCCTCACATTCATTGATCCAGTCGATCAATTCCTCTGGGTTAAGATTTCCAGAAAATGTAGGAACCTCAATCTTAGGTCTTTTCCCAATCTTGGAAATCGCCCGAAAAAGTCTTTCTTCCTCCTGGTTCACAATTTTAACTTCTCCTTCTTGATATTCTTCTTCGGCTTCATCCTCACTTTCATCTCTGACATTAAGATTCATTCCTCTGCGAATCTCTTCTTGCAATGCTCGTACTTGTCTCTGCAGCTCTCTAACCTTAGGTGTTACAACACCAGCTCTTCCGCCACGTTCCCTTCGTGGAGGCATTTTCGCGATGCGCGCTGAAACCCTAGCCACGGTCCTAGTGCAAACTGCCTCACAGTCGGCGATCTGTTTACACACTCAAGAACTCCTGCTCTGATACCACTTGATGAAGGGTGCTCCCCTCAATACCACAAACACATTACAAATATAGAGAAACAACAACAATATGCAAGAACAGAAAATTGGCTTCTTATTATGTCCACAAATGTGGAATTACAAACTTTCAGAATTACAATATGCAAAGCCACATGGGCATTCCCTTACAATATTCTGTAGGACAAAGCCTCGAACTATTACCCAGAACTATTCTGAACTATTCCCAACTACCTAAGACAATAATACAGCCTTCCTTATATAGGCAATTATCTACCGCCTGGGAAGGTTCCAAAATTTTAGCCAATAAGGCCGACCAAACTTAGAATTATTTTATTTTACATTTTATTACATCATAGTCGGCTCAAAATAACTTTTGAAACCTGAACAGAAATTTTGAAGAAAATTATTTTCCGCCATTTCAGGTGGCCCAACTTCCGAAGACCATAAGTCATCACCAGTTGACCCGCTCGGCTATTATAACCCCATTTCGGAAATGTCACGAAGCGCTCTACAGGCTTGACCCACGCAAGCGCCCGTCACCCAAATTTTCAACCTCATTCGGGGCCTCTAAAGCCTTCAAAACTGAGTTCAAAGTTTCTCTACCCTGCTGCCAATACCGAAAATCTTCAATATCTTCCAATATACACTTGATCTGGCAATGAAACTTTTCTGGCAGACTTATATGACCAAAATGAACCTCCAAGAAAGAAATAAGATCATTCTGAGCACATACGAAAATTACCAAAAATAGTAACTTTCCATAAATAGCAGCTTTGCACAAAATAACCCTTATTGAATACAAAAACAGAAATATTTTTGGGTGATGCAAGATTGCTCTTACACCCAGGATGCTCCTGCATCATAGAACAAGTGAGAACAATAATTTGTATATGAAAGGAGATACTGATGACACTATTCTTATTGCTAAAATATTTGTGGATGACATTATATTTGGAGGACAAGATAAAATCTATAAGTCATTTCCTAATGAAATGAGAAGTGAATTTTAAATGTCTATGTTCAAACAGATTAAATTCTTTCTTGGACTACAAGTGATTCAGCCGAATGATGGTATATTCATCACACAATCCAAATATATCAAGGAAGTATTGAAGATATTTGGCATGGAAAATGCTAAACCTGTGGGAACACTGATGGCTACTAGATGTAAACTGACTAAGGAAGATGAAACTATAGAGGTGAACCAGAAATTGCACTGATCAATGATTGGTAAGTTAATGTATGTAGTGCATAGTAGACCAGACATAGCACATGTTGTGAGAATTGTTGCAAGATTTTCTACAAACCCTAGAGAGTCACACATGGTTGCTACAAAGAGAATCTTAAGATACTTGAAGAAAATAGAAGATTATGGATTGTGGTATCCTAAGGAAGGAAAATTTGAACTCAGAGTCTATACCGATGTTGATTGGGCTGGAAATGTGGATGACAGAAAAAGTACCACCAGAGGAGCATTTTTATTTGGTGAAAGACTTGTTACATGGAGAACTAAGAAGTAGGCTTGCATTTCTCAGTCTACAGCCCAAGTAGAGTATGTTGTTGGTGCTACAAACTATTCAAATATTTCATATATTAAGCAAGTATTGGAAGGTATGAATGAGATAATCACTAGTCCGGTGATTATATATTTTGATAACACAAGTGCAATAAACATTTCAAAGAATCCAGTGATGCACTCTAAAAAAAAGCATATATCTATTAAGTATCACTACTTAAGAGAACAAGTACAAGAGAAGCAAGTTAAGCTAGAGTTTTTTACACCAAAAGAACAACCTATAGACATATTTACAAAGCCTCTACCAAAGGATACATTTGAATACTTCAAGACTAGACTTGGGGTCCATCCCCTGTCCACTGATCACTAATGTGATCTGGATGTTTTATCAACCTAATATTATCAGAATATCATTCATGTTGATGCAACATAGTTCACACTTTGGATCATGTCTAAGGTTGTGAAAATTTTGGAGAACTAGAATAGATTGACATATTAGTATGTAGAGATACAAAGTATGCACCAGACAACAGAGAGTTACATGGCTACTATAGAGCTATATGTTTTATTTTTTCTTTGGCATTTTTGTCAAAGGGGGAGATAAACAATATGAAACAAGATGTACCAATGAGAATAATGAAACATCTATCTAAGGGAGAGACAAACTAAAAGAAAGGGAGAGCATTGAAGATCAGTTACTGAGAATAGAAGAAGGAATCTAAGAGCTGAAGAGATCATATTTGCATAATGTCAAAGCTTCATTAGAAATGCTATTGAGCAACGTAGTGATTAAACATATTAAGCTAGGGAGAGCTTGTACAACATTTGTTCACAGATTTGTAGAATACATGTTTGGTATATTTCATATTACTTGAGTTGCCATCAATGCCAAAGGGAGAGATTGATGAACTACAACTGATTTAGACCCTAATTGAAGATCTGTGATTAGAGATCACCGAGTTGCTGGTTAGATATGACATATGATTAAATCAATAATATGTTGTCATTGATGTCAACTAGTTTGACAACACTTATTTTATAAGTTACAATAACTAAACATCTATACAAAAGGAGTAAAAGATATGAAGAACATAAATATCTACATGAGGAAGATGTATATGATAGATGAGGATAAGGAATACATTGTGTAACTTTCTGATGAATTTATGACCCTATGTTATTGACTTGATTATGTTTCATTCATCTATTATGAGGAAAAGAACTAAAAGACACAAGGCTGTGTGGTTAATTGATGAAGCATCACAGTATACACTAAGCAGTATAGTGTATACCGAGCATAGTATAAACTGAGCTTGTGTTCATCGACACATTTCTTTGTTAATCGAGCAGGAGAAAAGGAACTAAATGATTAGTTTAGACATTGAGGATTGATGAGATGTAAAGTACATCAAAATAAGAGATGGAGATAATGTTTGTTATGAAGATCAATGGCTAGCATAATTCAAAGAAGATCTAAAGGATGAAATCAAAACATGTTACTAGCACATCAGCCAAGAAAGGTTTAAGTAGAAAAGAGGATGATGGAGAATAAGAAAAAAAATCTAATGGAGGAAAAGAAAATGGTTTACTTGTTTATTTAAGAGGCCAGGGTTTCGTTATGAAACTTATGCCGAGAGAAGGAGACTATAGAATTATCGCATGAACAAGCTTCATGTATTCCTGATCAAACTGGTTAAGGAGAACCTAACTGTAGAGTTTACTAAGCATTAGAAAACTATTACCGAGATACAGTAAGTAATTGATTATTGTTGATACAAAATTGATATATTGATTAGAGGATTTGAATGATCATAACATAGATCTGAACATCTACAATTGAAGTTGTATTGTAATTAAATCAACTATTGTTACATTTTAACCATTGTAAATAGAGAAATCTCTTAACAAAGTGGACTTGAAAGTCTTATATGTTTCATTCATAGAATGAACATTGTTATCCTGTCAACCCCATAGTGAATGCTAGTTGCACAATAACGGTTGGTCTAAAATATTCTAACAAGGTCACACCTCACAGTGTGTTTGTAACCTTTAATAGGGTTGGGTCTTCATCGACCTCACTTTAGAAGAGTGAACATTTTTGGGTTGTTGATCCTAGGTGGTTTTTCCCTTCACAGGGTTTCCATGTTAAATCTTTTGTGTTATGTGTTCATTGTGGTGATTTTTTGTTATCATACTTTACATATTACATGTTGGATTTGCTTGGTAATCATTAGTTGTTATTGACTGGTAATCGGTAAAAGCATAGACAGTATAGTATTTTATGTTACCGAGCTACAAAAGTTTAAGTAAATTATTTTGGATTATACATTTTGATTTAGGACTATGGATAACTGATTCACCCCCCCTCTCATTTCTTCTAACAGTGACCTTGTTAGAAGATTTTAGACCAACTATTATTATCCAACTAGCATTCACTATGGGGTTGTTAGGATAACAAATGTACACTCTATGAATGACATTACAAGACTTTCTAGTCCACTCTGTTAAGAGATTTATCTCTTTACAATGGTTAAAATGTAACAACAAGTGATCTGATTACAACACAACTTTGATTGTAGATTATCAGATCTATATTATGCTCATTCAAATCCTCTGATGAAATGTAGACTAGGATTTGTGAGTGCACCTAAGCCTGTTTTGAAGGCCAAAGACAAACAAATGTCATAGCATATAATCAAATCAAATTCAAAGGTAAGCAAACTAAAATCAAAGCCACCTCAGTTTAAGCTTAAAACAGATGCGCCCATGCATCGTTTGATATGCTTAGATATAGAGGGATGTGGGTGTGCAAACTCAAGCACTTGGAGCATGCAAGATGGATGATTTGAGGATCAAGAAGACCCAAAATGACACAAAATAGGTATGAGGAACCTATTTTGCCTCAAAGGCCTCAAGAACACACAAATATGCAAAGCTAAATGATTGAACTAAGATTAAAACAAGAAATGAATCTATGTTAATCCATTTAAGCTAATTTAGATGTTATTTAAGCTTGAAAATGATCTAAAAAGATGAACTTATGCTTATGCTAGAATGAAAATGGCATTATAACTTTGCTATTTGAGTTTGAGAGTTGAGAGATGATTTGCCTTAGGAAGTGAGGGTATTTATAGGATTTCTAAGGCTTGGGGTAGGAGGAATGAATGGCCAGGATTGAAATCCTTAAGAGAGGCCAAGATTCACTCAAAGGGAAGCACATGGATTGTGCTAGTTCTCAGCCAATCAGGAGGTGACACATGTCACAAGGTGAGTGGATGAAGGGAAGGGCAAAGAGGAGTCAACAAAGGGGGCTCCAAGCTCATAACTCTCCAAATAAATGCTTGTAAGAGCAATGAATGGGCTTTAAGAGGCTTTGAAGACTTTGGGGAAGCAATAAATTCTTTGTGGTTGAGATATTTGGAAGGAAAGACTTTGCTTTGGTTTAGGAAAGTCTTAAGCTTGGTTAGGATTGCACAAAGGTTTAAGGGTAGGATTAGGATTAGATTAGGACAAAGAAAAGGATTAGGATGGGTGAAGAGGGTGGATTTGAGAAGATCCTAGAAGAGTCTAGATTTCTCCTTAGTTTCATGGAATAAAAGTTATTCATTCCAAAAGCTTAAGTTTTAGGAATATTTATTAAAGTATTTTCAATAAATATGGAAATTAAATATTTAACCTTAATTAAATATTTAACCTTGGGATTAGGGTTAGAAAAGATGGGATTAGCCTTCTAATCGAAATTAAGAAGGGATTAGAAGATTTTGGAAGAGGTTAGTGGTCTAGAGGAAATTGGCCAAGTTTGGGATAAAAAATAAATTAATTTATTTTTTGAAGTTTTTGGGCAATTTATTAATTAAATAATTAATAAATTAGGGATAATGTCCAAATGACATTTTTAGGCTAGATTCCTTAATTAAAGATTTTTAATTAAGAGAGAGGGATTTAATGCCATAAAAATAAATTAATTAATTAATAAATGATGATGTCATCAAGGATTTTCAGAAAATAAAAATAATTTATTTTCTGAAGAATTTTTTGGTGTCTACATTTTGCCCCTCTTTGATGCGATGCCGCAAGTGGCATGGCGTCAAAGACAAGAAAACAAGATGCCGAGGCTAGAATCAGAAGAAGAGGGTATGACGCCTGGGTGGACCAGAAGAAAGAAGAATACATGCCCTGGTGAGACAAAATCATGGAAGATGCACCCAGTGGGACAAGGAGAAAGAGGGATTACGGCCTGGGACAGAGTGTGCCTAGTGGGACGAGGAAGGAAAGGCCTAGGAAGAAAGGGGAGATAAATAACCTCACTTCTAAGAACAAATATGGATGATATGCAAGATGAGATGGAAATGCAAGATGCAAGATGCAGCTATATGCAAAGATGCAAGATTAATCTATATGATAAATGCAAGGGACCAGATAGCTCCAAGTGCAAACGGGAGTGCACAACCTAAATTTAATATAGCAATGCTAGAGACCTGCCAAGGATACTGGGATCACGAGGCCTTGTCACCAGTGTTGCATAGGACTGACGCTAAACAAACACACAGGGTTGCCCCAACATCACACATGAAGCGCAGAGGTGACATGGCGGATCCGATGCTGAAGGAACCACAAACACACAACTGACTCACAGGCAGAAGTGAAAGATCAAAAGACCTTGCCCCAGATTATCCGCACACGCAGCACACCGTGATATAATGAATCGTGGTGACCCTGGTGGGATAATGAGAAGCCAAAAAAGATTAACAAGACCCAAAGGACAAAAAATACAAGATCAAAATGATAACTCCAAAAAGACATCCTTTGCCAAGGAGAGAGATTAGGTTTGATTGATGGTGGGAAGATTGGTCGGACAGGAGGAACGATATATCCTCAAGGACCAAGATGGAAGATTAGGTCATACAGGAGGAATGATATATCCTCAAGGACCCATGGGTTGGTGAGAGAATAAGTGTTGTTGTTCGCTGGCAAAAGCTGAAGTTCAAGGAATAATCAGGATGAGCAAGGATAAGTCGTCAATTGATGTTGCTGAAGCACAAGGCCTGAGTGGGACTAAAAGTTTTCTGAGGCTGGGGATGGGACAAGATATTTGATCAAATGCTGCTGCAGGACAGACAAAGGTTATGTACAACAAGGAGGAACGATATGCACAAGGGATATGTACAGAAGCTCAGGATTGGGGATAGGAAGATCACACTCGGCAGGACCTCTCACTAGGACGGAGACAAGAAGGATAAATACAAGGAGGAATGCGCTGTACAGGAAAGGGATAAGGATATGGTACAAGATATGGTACAAAGCTTTGGAATAGGATATGGATTGCAGATGGGTTGGAGGAAGATGGAAGCTGAATGCTTGGGAGATAGGGGAGATGGAACTGCTGGGAGATCTGTTATGGAGATTGTGGATGGAGGAATAAGACGGTAGCTAAAAGGACAACTGAATAGATAAATAGCTCAGTTTACTATGTTGGCGCCTGTTTGCCAGGTTTTCACCAACATACTTGTCCAAGGTGCTTGAATTGCCAAGTTTTCACCGTTGGACGATTATTTTCTCTTTCTCTTTTCTTTTTTGCTTTATTGCTTTTTTGCTTTTTTGAATGTTTTTGGATTTTTTGATATATGCAGGATCAGGTTCAGGCATAGAACCGCTTCAGATGGATGATGTTGATAGGATCATTCAAGGGCTCACCTTCTGGTGTTGATAGCTGATAGGCTCCGGAGCTGAAGGATGCGGTGACAATATAGGGGCCCAACCAAGTAGGCTCAAACTTGCCTTTCTTTTCTCTATTTGCTAGGACCTTCTGATTTTCTTTAAGGACCATGTCACCGACCTGGAATTGTCTAGGATGGACCTTTTTGTTATAACTCCTTTTGAGTCGATTCTGGTATGCAACCAGGTGATCATAGGCTTGCTGTCTCTTTTCATCTAGCAGATCTAGTTGTGTGAGCCGGGCCACACGATAGTCTTCATCAGTTGTATAGTTCTTCATGGAGACGCGCAAGGATGGGAGCTCAACCTCGATCGGTAGAACGGCTTCAGCACCATATACAAGGGAGTATGGGGTGGTGCCTGTGGGAGTGCGATAAGAAGTGCGGTAGGCCCAAAGGGCAGGATTGATTTGGAGGTGCCAGTCACGACCAGAATCATTGACAACCTTCTTGAGGATTTTCAAGATAGTTTTGTTAGTTGCCTCAGCTTGGCCATTTCCTTGAGGGAAATATGGACTGGAGAAACGGTGATGGATGTGGAGTCGGGCACATAGATCATCCACATGCTGGTTTTCAAAAGGTGTGCCATGGTCTGTGAAAATGGTAGATGGTATGCCGAAGCGGCAAATGATGTGGTAGAGGATGAACTTGGATATTTGGATGCCAGTAGTTAGGGTGAGCGGAATCACTTCAACCCATTTGGTAAAGTACTCTGTGGCTGTTATGATATACTTGTGTCCATCCGAAGAGAGGGGGGTGATCAAGCCAACGAGGTCGAGGCCCCAACATGAAAAAGGCCATGGTGGTGCAATAGGCTGTAGATCCTGTGCTGGTGCATGTATCAAATTGGCATGCTGTTGACATGGGAGACATTTCTTGACAAATTCACACGCATCATGTTCCATTGTTGGCCAATAATATCCAACTCTAAGCAGCTGCTTTGCTAAAACCATGCCACTCATGTGGGCACCGCAAATTCCAGCGTGAACTTCTTGTAAGGCCAGGATGGCCTCGTTTGAGTCTAAACATCTAGATAGGACATTATGATACCCACGACGATATAGGGTGTTGGCTACAAGAGTGTAGCGGGAAGCTCTGCGAATAAGGTTTTGGCGTTGGTTATTGGTGAGATGGGGAGATATGATACCATTTTTTAGATATGCATGGATGTCGTGGTACCATGGGGATTGAGGACCAACCAAGACACACACCATGTCTGCATCTGCGTTCTCATAAGCTGGTGAATGTAGCTGCTCGACTAGAAATTCATACTGTGATGCGTCTCGTGGTATTTCCAATAAAGATCCGATGGTTGCCATTGCATCTGCTGCTTTGTTCTGAAGCCTTGGGATCTGATTGAATTGTAGATGTAGGAAATGTTCTTTCAGTTTATCCACCAGTTGCTTGTAGGGTAGCAATTTGTCATCCTTTGTCTGATACTCATCAAGGACTTGCTTGATAATGAGCTGTGAATCTCCAAAGACTTGTAATTCTGTGATGTTCCATTGGATAGCTGTTCTGAGACCTGAGATGAGTGCCTCATATTCTGGAATGTTATTGGTACAGGGGAATCCCAACTTGAATGATTTTGGAATATAGTCACCTTGAGGTGTGACGAATAGGATTCCTGTCCCAGAGCTATGGGATGTGTTGGAACCATCAAAGTATAGTTTCCACATGGGCTGCTCTTCAATCATGCATAAATGTTCATCGGGGAATTCCATGATTAGTGGATAGGCATCCACCAGTGGTGCTTCTGCTAGTTGATTAGCAATGACTTGCCCTTTGATTGCTTTGCGATCTACATACTGAATGTCAAATTCACTGAGTAACATGACCCATTTTGCCATACGGCCTGTGAGGGTTGTCCTTGATAACAGATACTTAAGAGGGTCCACCTTTGATATGAGCTTGATTGTGTGGCTAAGCATGTAATGTCTAAGTTTTTGAGTGGCAAAGACCACTGCTAAGCATGCTTTCTCCATGGGTGAATAGTTAAGCTCATAGCCCACAAGAGTGCGACTGATGTAGTAGATAGCTCATTCTCTATTTTCATCATCATGCTGTGCTAGGAGTGCCCCTAGTACTGTAGCTGTTGTTGAGATGTAAAGGATGAGTGGGCATCCTGAAACCGGTGGTACTAGGATTGGAGCATTATCTAGATACTCCTTGAGCTTATCAAAGCTTCTTTGACATATGGGATCCCACTTGAAGTTGGTGTCTTTGCATAAGAGATGTGAGAAGGGTTGGCACTTGTCTGCTAGTTGCGAGATGAACCGCCGAACTGATTGAAGCTTGCCCTGTAGGCTTCTGAGCTGTTTGAGATTTCTTGGTGGAGGCATCTCTGTAATTGCTTTTACCTTTTTAGGATCGATCTCTATGCCTCGTCTAGAGACAATGAAGCCTAGAAGCTTGCCAGATGTAACACCAAAGACACATTTCTTAGGATTAAGCTTTAAGCCATAATGATTCAGACGATCAAATACACGCTCTAGGATGTTGAGGTGCTCATCTCTTGTTTTGGATTTTGCAAGGATATCATCCACATAGTCTTCAAGGATCTTGTGGATCATGTCATGGAAGATCGCTGTCATTGCTCACTGATATGTTGCTCCTGCATTCTTTAGCCCAAATGGCATCATGTTGTAGCAGAAGGTACCCCATGGGGTTGTGAATGTTGTTTTATGTTGATTTTCTTCTACTATATGAATCTGGTTGTAGCTTGAAAATCCATCCATGAGTGATAGCATTTCGTGACCCGCTGTGAGGTCTACAAGCATGTCTATGTTTGGCAATGGGAAGTCATCTTTAGGACATGCCTTGTTCAAGTCCCTGAAATCAGTACAGATTCTGATGTCGCCAGAAGGCTTTGTGACTGGCACCATGTTAGAGATCCACTTTGAATAATCTATGGCTCTGATGATCTTAGCTTGGAGGAGCTTCTCAAGCTCTGCTTTGACGAGCAATGCTACCTTTGGATGCATTTTCCTTAGCTTCTGCTTTACTAGCTTGACGTTTGGATCTACTGATAGGTGATGAACAACAAGGTTTGGATCAAGCCCAGGCATGTGGGTGTATGACCATGCAAAGTTGATGATGGATTCCTTGAGCAAGGCACTGAGAGCGATTTCTTCTCCTTCTGTTAGGTTGACTGCAATGTAGGTGATCCTTGGACATTCTTCTGTTCCCAAGTTGATTGACTTGGTTTCCTCTATGATGATCGGCGACTGCTCTGGTCTATAATCTTGGATAGGGGGAAGAGGCAAGGCTTCATCTTCTAGCGCCTGAATTGCCAGGTTTTCACTAGAAGATACACCCTTTATTTTTACTATTTTGGAATCAGAATGTGCCCCAAGGGGGTTTTCACATAAAGACTCATGATGTTCTTTTGCTATTTCATTTTTGCGAATAAAGCTTGCCTCTTCCCCAAAATATCCTTCTGGGTGAAGCTGATAGACAGAGGTTGATGTTGGATCCTGGTTGACTGCTGGACCTGATGCCCCCATGAATTCTAGGAGTGCTTGTGCGCTTTGGAACTCGTCGATGTGTGCGATGCTTGGTTGGTCCCAATCTATGAGGTTGGGGTTTGTGAGGGGAAGATCTATGAGGTTAATGGAGAGTTGTTGGAGGACAGAAGTCCCCAGGAGGGTGTCATCGGCAAAGATATCATCGTAGGATCAGATGTCTTTCTCTTCGGAGATGTCTTCAATTTCCACGAGGTCATCCTGGCTATTCGAAAAGTTCACGTTGGTCATGTTAGTGTCTGCAGTTATGGTATTGGGCTCTTGTTCAAGCAGGCGAGGGATATTAAAGCCAAGTCCTTGCTGTTCTAGATTTTGGGATGGTATGATAGGAAACAAATTTCCATCCTCTTGTGGTCCTAGACCACCACCTTGATAATTATAGTGTTCTGTGACATTCTTGTAGGGGATTGGATATTTCTCTTTGAAGTACTCAAGAAGTTGTGTGTCACGTGATGGGGGATCTTTGTATAACCATTTGTTAATATCTGGATCCATTTCTTTGCTGTTGATGGTACCATGAGACTCAAAAGTCATGTTTCCGATTTGCTTGAGCTTATAATGTTCTTCCACAGGCTTGTTTTGACAACTTGGGCGCCCTTGAGTATGTGGATCACGTGGAAGAGCTCCTACAGCAAATGCATCACTGAGGCTATATTCGCCACAACCCTGGTTGTTGATCTTGATGGATGATAAGGTGGAAGAGAGGATGGTCTCTGGATCGCGATGGGATCGGGATGAACTAGCAATAGAAGTACCAATATCGGTTCCAGGACAATGAGTAGAATGAGGGAAAGATGTTTCCATCGCAAGGCAGTATGCGAAGGGGTTTGGATCAGCGTGGATGGTAACCTCAGTGCCTTGATGTGGAAACTTGATGCACTGATGGTAAGTAGATGGTACGGCCTTAATGGAATGGATCCATGGACGACCGAGGAGGATATTGAACGGTAGGTCAAGATCAACAATGTGGCAGAGAGTATCTTGTGTTGCTGGGCCTAGCTGGATAGGCAAAGTTATAGTACCTTCAGAGGTACGCTCCAAGTTATCATATGCTTTGATAGTGATTTGCTCATGTTGTATGTCGGCCTCCGTGAACCCGATCTTCTTGATGAATTTTAATGTGCACAAGTTGAGGGCTGAGCCATTATCCACCAGAACTCGTTTGATGGCAAAATCTCTGACCATGACAGCAATGCGGAGAGGGAGAGTATGGTCAGGAGCGACATCTGGTATATCAGATTCTTTGAAGGACAAGGCACATGCTGCTGATAGGTGTCCCACAAGAGTTTCAAACTGAGTTGTGTTAATGTCCGTGGGGACATGGCCTTCTTTTAGAGCTTTGTCCAGGATCTCCTGATGGATGGGTGATGTGCGGAGCAAATCCAAGATAGATATTTGGGCTGGCATGTTCCCAAGATGCTCTATGATATTGTATTGTGCTCTTGGTGCATTATGCTGTGTTGCGCGTGCATTTGATGCTGGCCTGGTGTTAGACTGTGCTGTGGATGTAGTAGATGTTGGCCTTGGAGGAGCAGCTGATCTCGGAGGAGCACCGGCAATAGTTATCCTACCACTGCGGGTAGTTGCAGCACATTGTCGATCCGGCCCTCTGACGTGGATGGTATTGATGGTGGGCTCATCTTGGATGGGCTCAACTTGAGTTATGCATCCGACATACTTGTCATAGTTGATGTAGGCCGCTGTGTGATCTTCTTGCTTGCCTTTGCCATGATTTTGGGGCTGATTGGCATTGGCTTGATTCTTCCCGGTATCGTGTTGAGGGAACACATTTTGATATATTTGCAAACCGGCGTTGGGTGAGGCTTGAGTTGGTGCATCGACCTAGATTTCCTTGCGATCGATGAGATCCTGGATGTAGTGCTTAAGCCGCATGCACTTCAATGTTGTGTGCCCCTTCACACGATGGTAATCACAATATTCATGTTCTTTATACCAATCAGACTTTGGTGCGTTGTCATCCTTCTGTGGGATGGGCGGATATGTGATCATATTTGCCTTGGCTAGCCGATAAAAGATCTGATCCAGAGGCTCACCCAAAGGTGTGAAAGTCCTCTTTGGATTGTTCTGATTGTTGGGTTTGTTCTGCCTTGGGGCAACATTAACTGTGTTAACAGGATTGCCTTGACGTGCTGGCTGCTGCTGTTGGTATTGCTGCTGATACTGTTGCACAGGTGGCTGATGAGCTTGAGGAGGTTGCTGATAAATAGGTGCTTGATATGCGGGAGCTGGTGGGTGCTGATAGATGGGCGCTTGTGGCGGTTGGTATGTTTGAGCTGGTGTAGGACTAGCCACAACGAATTATATATTTTTAGTGTCAGTGGCTCCATCTGTAACAACATTCTTGTTACGATTCCAGTAACGGGATTTATCATTGTTGGGTTTATTTTTGGAATCATCCTTGAAGTGACGAATAATGCCTTCGTCTAGGAGAGCTTTCTCGATGCCTATGCCTTTGCTCTTGATGTCTTGGTATGTCTGGAGACAGTTCATTCGCATGTGATGGGATAGCTTTGGATGCAGGTTATCAATGAAGATCTTTGTTAGATGCTTCTCTGGCGGCTGATATGATAACCTGGTTGTAAGATTCTGCCATCTTTGCAAGTATTCTGCAAGGTTTTCTCCATCTTTCTGCTTTGAGTTGCATAGGTCTAGCAAGGACAACTCATTCTCCACATTATGGGCATAGTGTGTGATGAACTTCTCAGAGAGTTCAGCAAAGGTGTTTATTGTCCCATGTGGTATTTTGTAAAACCACTCAACAGCAGTTCCTCCCAAGCTTTTGGGAAACAGGCACAGGAGATAGTTATCACTGTAAGCCACTTCTTGGCACGCCATGTAGAACTCTTTGATATGGTTTACTGGATCTCCTTTCCCCCGATACTTGTCGAACTTGGGCATCTCAAAATGCTTGGGGAAAGGGATAGTTGCTATGGACCGATCGAAGGGATACGAGCACACCTCTTCGAACTTGTATGTTTTATTCTCTATTCCACTTTGTAGCTCCTTTAGAGCATTTTTCATTACTTCCCACTCAGCATTGAGTGGTGAGGGAACTGAGACTTCTGCTTGTGATGGAAGCTGTGGAACTGGATATGGCGCTTGCTATGGATAAATGGGTTGGAACTGATTTTGGGGCAATGGTTGCTGGGGATATTGCTGGTGTGGCATAGGAGGATATTGATATGGGACCGCTTGATGTTGTTGGGCTACTTGCTGTTGTTGTGGGACTGCTTGCTAATATTGGTTATTTGGAACTTGTTATTGTAACTGATGGGTGGGAACTTGTTGTTGCTGGGGGATGATAGGGTTTTGTTGCTGAGGCTGATAGCAAGGGACTTGCTGTTGTTGAGGAATGATAGGTGTTTGCTGAAAGGGGACATGTGGTTGTTGTGGGGGAGGCTGTTGGAATGATGCTGCTTGTGGGTATGATGGTGGTAGTTGCTGAGGTTGGCTTTGGGTTTGACCGATATAAGCTGGGTGCATGCCTACGTTACTTAGAGGTGGAACAGACGTGGGGAAGCTAGAAGCAAAGGGTGATGGGGTAAGATAGCTGGAGAAAGTTGGTTGTTGAGGTGGTGGAACTTGCTGGAAGGTATTTGGGATTTGGGATGAATAGCTTGAAGCCGGCAGTGTTTGGGGTAGTTGCTGCTGTGCTTCTTGGATGAAGGCGGTTTGTTGACTTGCAACCATAGATGTAGGGGATTGAGATGGGATCCCCCATGCCTTCATTTCTTCTTGTGTAAGGCCCCACTGAGAGCTTGTGTTAGGGTGCACTGCAGTGGATGATGGAATGGTAGGGGCAACGGGAGCTTGGGACACGAATGATGGTTGAGAGAAAGGAGCTTGTTGAGGTTGTGGTTGAGTGGATGCTTGTGAGGAGGAAAATGAAGGAAATATCCAAGAGAAAGATGAGGTTGGAATGGGGAGCAATTGCGCTAACCCCAAAGAAGAGGGTACGGGTGCTTGGGGGATGAAGGGTGACGGTGCTCCTTTGATGGAGAAAGGTGTTGCTTGACTTGTGGATGGCGGTGGTGTAAAAGCTTGTGTGAGAGGTGGAAGCTGACTTTGGGTTTGGATTTGGGCTTGGGCAGCCATAGCAGATGATGAAGCAAAAGGGGTATGAGATGGAGTGGATGGTGCTGCAGCTTGTGTCGTGGGACTGGTGAGGCTTCCTTGCAAGAAAAGGGGAATGGTGGAAAGCTCTTGGGATGTTTGCATGATAGGATCGGGGAATGATTGGACAAATGGAGAATACGCTTGGGCTGGAACTTGGATAGTTTTGATGGGGATGCGTGGATAGAGAGATGGTGGGATGAAGGTACTTTCTGGTAGGTAGTGAACAAACGTGCTTTGTTGATGTTGCGGTATAAGGGCATTGGTCGCTGGTGGGCTTTCTGGAGGATTTGCAAATGCTTGGTTTGCCAACGGGGATGAAGGGATGTTTGGATCTTCACATGGGTTATTGGCTTGGATCTGGGGATTGTAGGTCATCATGACGTTGGTGAAAAGGTTGGGATCGGATGAGGTTGTTGGTGGATAAGGATTCATGCTTCTTCTTTTTCAAGATCTGGTCTCAACAGGCATGGAGATGCAAGTGCTAAATGGATGCAAGATGTTTGGCTAAAAGATGTTGATGGATGCAAAGTTGATGAACTTTTAAAGATGATGACTTCTAAGATGTAAATGCAAAGATGGAGATCAAGATGGCAATGATGGAAGCTGGATGGAACTGATATGGATCAAGATGGCGATGATGGAAGCTGGATGGAACTGATATGGATCAAGATGGTGGAGGAAAGACAGGTTGCTGGTGGAAAGCTGGTGAAAGATTACTGAGTGGTCAACAAATGAGCTGCTATTTTTCCCAAATGGAGGATCAGAGGTATGATGGGGTCAACCTAAGATAGACTTATGATCTTCGGTCAACAAGTTTCTTATCAATACACTCCAATCTCTTGCTCGAGATGATGGCTATGCAAGGACAAGGTTTGATTTCTTTATGACAACACGTTGTGCCAAAAAAGAGGATGATGGTCTCTGATCTTGGATAAGGGATAGGAACAACTCTAAAAGGTAGAACACTAAGTGTTGGTGGAACTCTGGATTTGGAACAAAGGATGATGGATGTGCCAGAAAGATATGGAAAGCTGATGGGGGGATGCTGGTGGAAAAGGTATTGAAGGATGAAGGGACAATGCTCTACAAGGATGATGCAAATGACAAGGAGTGATTCTAAAATGCTGGTAGGAAGATGAATGCATATGCAACTTTATGATGTTCTGAAATGCAACTAAGGTTTTGATGCTGATGCAAAGGATGAAAGCTAGAATGAAACTAAGATGCAAGGTTGTTTGAGACAAGATTTCAGGATCTGAAGATGGAACTAGACATGAACAAGGATTGGCTAATCTTTTGGCTCAAGGTTGACAAAGTGATGGTTAACTCGGAAACGGAAGGCGAACTGTTTGATGCGGGCGTTATGGGCAATGTTCTCAAGTCTGGTTTGGGACTTCTCCTCTGCTTGGGTTGCTTGGATAATGGATTGATAGGTCTTGGTGTTCTTCTTGATAACTTTTCGCTCTTGATAGGCTTGGGATTTGGGCAACTTTGCTTTAGGATGTTTGCTCTTGTTGGGCATCACTTGGAAAAGAGGCTTCTGATTTTGAGGCAAAGGTTTCCAATGGCAAAGGTTAAAGTCAAAGCAATCTCCGCAAGGGACAAAGCAACCCTGCGGGATACAAACAAAGGCAACTGACTCTGACAAAGCTTTGAAAGTGTATGTTTCAACAAGTGTTTTCACGGAGTCTTTGACTGTCAAGCACTTCAAACAGATCTACCTAAGGAAGGTGAGTATCAAAATCGCTTGCCCACAGCTTGGTATCCCCCAGAAGGGAATACAAATGGTGAGTAATCTTGAGGCGACCCGGTAAACCCCTTGGAATCGGTCCTTGCACAAAGATTTTGATACTTTCGGATGTAGATAGGGTAGCCTCTATTTTATCAGGTTTTTAATAGTTCCGTGGTGTCTCCATACCCGGTTATGCTGATCATCCGTGACTCACTTAAGAGCCTTGCCAATTATGCTGGGGGAGAGGAATGTTTACCATCCCCAGTCACGTGTTTGGCACGAACGCCCGGCGATTAGGAGATGTAAGTGATTCTTTTGGTATTCACTTATTTGTATACCGGCCGGGGGGGATACCGGTTTGAGGTCATTCTCCGAGGAGGAAGCGCTTCTCCTTGGACAGGCCTCACTAAAAGTAGAACAAGTGAACTTGTCCAAGTTCAAATATTCCACGTTGCTTACTCTAACAAGGATTATGCAAGAATTGAAAAACTCCTACATGCACATCAAGCAGATTTTGTTCATTTTCCCAGATTTGATTAAGTGATGTTTGAACTTTGAAATGAAGACACTCGTGATTAGCTTTTGATTTGTTCCTTTCCTCAAAATGTAAATGAATTGAACGTTTGCAAGTTCTTTGACTTGGGCATTCAAGATTGAGTGTGCGTGTTTGATTAAGAACTTTAAAAAAGCTTTGTTTTATCCCTTAGATCACTCAAGATTGAATTTGTTTGCTTGCTTTGGAATTTGAAATGAGATAGGGAATAGAGTTGTTTGTTTCCTTTAGTGCATTCAAGATTGAGTTTGATTTTCAAATTGACAATGACACTTAGGACCTAAGTTCATTTCCTTAAGTTTCATTCAAGATTTTGTTTTGACCTTTGCTGTAAAAGAACAGAAAAAACCAGTTCCAAGCAAAAAACAAAAAGCGACACTGTCCAGCTTATAGGCGACGCTGGAAAGTTCAGAGGTGACATTTAATTCCTACAGGAGACATTCTGTACCTCAAAAGGCGACAGATAAAAAACTACAGGCGTGATTTCTTTTGTTACAGGCATGATTTCTTTAAATTCAGGCGACAGAAGAAGAATTCTGGGACGGAACAGAAATTGTCAATCACAGGAAAATCTCAGTTATGCAGGCGTGAAAACAAATCTCATAGGCGTCATTTCTTTCCTCAAAGGCGTGATTTAATTTCATGAAGGCGTGACTGAATTCCTTGTAGGCGACATTTCTTTTGTTGAAGGCGACATTTCTTTGTTTGAAGGCGACATTTAATTGCTGTAGGCGTCATTTCTTTTCATGAAGGCGACATTTCTTTATTTCCTGCAAAAAAAAGCATATAAAGTGTAATTTCATCAAAATGATTGTGGTTTGAGTCCCACCGGGCGTGCCAGAATGTAGACTAGGATTTGTGAGTGCACCTAAACGTGTTTTGAAGGCCAAAGACAAACAAATGTCATAGCATATAATCAAATCAAATTCAAAAGTAAGCAAACTAAAATCAAAGCCACCTTAGTTTAAGCTTAAAACGGATGCGCTCATGCATCGTTTGATATGCTTAGATATAGAGGGATGTGGGTGTGCAAACTCAAGCACTTGGAGCATGCAAGATGGATGATTTGAGGATCAAGAAGACCCAAAATGACACAAAATAGGTATGAGGAACCTATTTTGCCTCAAAGGCCTCAAGAACACACAAATATGCAAAGCTAAATGATTGAACTAAGATTAAAACAAGAAATGAATCTATGTTAATCCATTTAAGCTAATTTAGATGTTATTTAAGCTTGAAAATGATCTAAAAAGATGAACTTATGCTTATGCTAGAATGAAAATGACATTATAACTTTGCTATTTGAGTTTGAGAGTTGAGAGATGATTTGCCTTAGGAAGTGAGGGTATTTATAGGATTTCTAAGGCTTGGGGTAGGAGGAATGAATGGCCAGGATTGAAATCCTTAAGAGAGGCCAAGATTCACTCAAAGGGAAGCACATGGATTGTGCTAGTTCTCAGCCAATCAGGAGGTGACACATGTCACAAGGTGAGTGGATGAAGGGAAGGGCAAAGAGGAGTCAACAAAGGGGGCTCCAAGCTCATAACTCTCCAAATAAATGCTTGTAAGAGAAATGAATGGGCTTTAAGAGGCTTTGAAGACTTTGGGGAAGCAATAAATGCTTTGTGGTTGAGATATTTGGAAGGAAAGACTTTGCTTTGGTTTAGGAAAGTCTTAAGCTTGGTTAGGATTGCACAAAGGTTTAAGGGTAGGATTAGGATTAGATTAGGACAAAGAAAAGGATTAGGATGGGTGAAGAGGGTGGATTTGAGAAGATCCTAGAAGAGTCTAGATTTCTCCTTAGTTTCATGGAATAAAAGTTATTCATTCCAAAAGCTTAAGTTTTAGGAATATTTATTAAAGTATTTTCAATAAATATGGAAATTAAATATTTAACCTTAATTAAATATTTAACCTTGGGATTAGGGTTAGAAAAGATGGGATTAGCCTTCTAATCGAAATTAAGAAGGGATTAGAAGATTTTGGAAGAGGTTAGTGGTCTAGAGGAAATTGGCCAAGTTTGGGATAAAAAATAAATTAATTTATTTTTTGAAGTTTTTGGGCAATTTATTAATTAAATAATTAATAAATTAGGGATAATGTCCAAATGACATTTTTAGGCTAGATTCCTTAATTAAAGATTTTTAATTAAGAGAGAGGGATTTAATGCCATAAAAATAAATTAATTAATTAATAAATGATGATGTCATCAAGGATTTTCAGAAAACAAAAATAATTTATTTTCTGAAGGATTTTTTGGTGTCTACAATATCAATTCTATTTCAATCAATATTCAATAACTTATTATCTCTCAATTATAGCTTTCTGACACTCGGTAATCTCTGCAGTTCAGTTCTCCTTAACCAGTTTGATCAGGCATACATGAAGCTTGTTCATGTGATATCTCTGTAGTCTCCTTCTTTTGACATCGCATGATCATGAAATCCTAGTCTCTTAAATAGACAAGTAAACTATTTTAATTCCATCCATTAGATTTTCCACTTAATCTCCTTTGTTGATTTTTCTATTTTAATCTTCCTCAGCTGATGTGTTAATAACATGTTTTATTTCAATCCCTTAGATCTTCTTGAATTATGCTAGTTGTAGATCTTTGTAACAAACATTATCTTCAACTCCATAATCATAACACTTTATAGCTCATCAATTTCTATCAGCTAAACTAATCATTTAGTTATTTTATTCTGCTCGATTAACAAAGAAATGCATTGGTGAAAAAAAGTTTGATTTATACTGTGCTCGGTATACACTACACTACATCGGTGTATACTGAAATGCTTCTTTAAATGACCACACTGCTTTCTGCATTTTTCTCTATCCTTCATCATAGATGAATGTAATATAATAAAGTCAATAACATAAGGTCATAGACTCATTCATAAGTTACCCAATATATTCCTTATCCTCATCTTCCATATCCATCTTCCTCATGTAGATATATCTATTCTTCATCTCTTTTCTTCTTCTTTCTATAGATGTTTGGGTATAGTAACTTACAAGATAAGTATTGTCAAAACTATTTGACATCAATGAGAACATATTACTAATTTAATCATCTTACATATCTAATCAGCAACTCAGTGATCTCAAATCACAGATCTTCAAGTCATACAATTTATTCAAATCAGTTGTAGTTCATCAAACTCTCCCTTTAGCATTTATGGAAACACAAGCAATATGAAATATGTCATACACATACTAAAAATTTATTCTACAACTCTATCAAAAAATGTTGTAACTCAGTACAAGCTCTCCCTAGCTTAATATGTTTAATCACTATGTTACATAAAAGAATTTGCAAGTACAGACTATCTCCTACAGATATGATCTTTTTAGCTCGTAGATTTTCTTTTGTTCTTAGTAACTAATCCTCAATGCTCTCTCTTTTTTGTATCTCTCTCCCTTTGTCCCTAGCTTCATATTATTCATATTGAGATCTCTCTCTCCCTTTGATAGAAATGCTAAAGAACAATAAAAACATACAGCTCTTTAGTAGCCATGTAACTCTCTATTGTCTGGTGCATTCTCTGTATCTCGGTATACTAATGTGCAAATCTATTTAAGTACCTCAACCTTTCAAAACCTTAGACAAAAATCCAAAGTGTAAACTCTGCTGCATCAACATGTATGATCTTTTGATAAGATTAGGCTGATGCAACCTCTAGATCACCTTAGTGACTAGTAGACAGGGGATGAACCCCAAGTCTAGTCCTCAAGTATCCATATGTATCCTTTGGTAGAGGCTTTGTGAAAATATCAGCAAGTTGTTCTTTTGATGTAACAAATTCTAGCTTCACTTGCTTCTCCTATACTTGTTCCCTTAAGTAGTGATACTTAATAGATATGTGCTTTTTTTTAGAGTGCATCATTGGATCTTTTGAAATATTAATTGCACTAGTGTTGTCACAATATATAATCACCGGCTCAGTGATTACCTCATTCATACTTTCCAACACTTGCTTGATATAAGCAATATTTGAACAGTTTGTAGCAGTAGAAACATATTCTTCTTTAGCTATAGATTGAGAAATGAAAGACTATTTCTTACTTGTCCATGTAACAAGTCTTTCACCAAAGAAAAATTCTCCTCTAGTGGTACTCTTTCTATCATCAACATTTCCAGTCCAATCAACATCAGTGTATACCTTAAGTTCAAACTTTCCTTTCTTAGGATACCATAGTCCATAATCTTTAGTTTTCTTTACGTATCTTAAGATTCTCTTTGTAGCAACCATGTGTGACTCTCTGGGGTTTGCAAAAAATCTAGCAACTATTCCAATAGCATGTGCTATATCAAGTCTACTATGAACTACATACATTAACTTACCTATCACAGATCGGTACAGTGTCTGGTTTACTTTAGTAGTTCCATCTTCTTTAGTCAGTTTACATCCAGTAGTCATCGGTGTTCCCATAGGTTTATCATCTTCCATGACAAATGTCTTCAATACTTCCTTTATATATTTAGATTTTGTGATGAATATACCATCATTCTACTGAATCACTTGTAAGCCTCGAAAGAACTTAATCTCTCCAAACATAGACATTTCAAAGTCACTTCTCATTTCATCAGTAAATGACTTATAGATGTGATCTTGTCCTCCAAATATTATTTCATCCAAAAATATCTTAGCAATCAAGAAAGTATCATCATAATTTCCTTTCATGTATAGACTGCTATTCTCACTAGTTCTAACAAATCCAATACTCAACAAATAGTTGTGCAACCCCTCATACCAGGATCTCGGTGCTTTCTTTAAACCATATAAAACTTTATGTAATCTACATACCATATCTTTTTTGTCTGGATCAATGAACCCTTTAGGTTGTTCTATGTAGACTTCTTCTTCAAGTATTCCATTCTGAAAAGTAGATTTAACATCCATTTGGTAAAATTTTAATTTCTTGTGTGTAGCATATGCAAGTAACATTCTGACTCCTTCTAATCTATCAACATGTGAAAAATTTTCACCATAATCTATTCCTTCCTCCTTTGCATATCCCTTGCATACTAATCTAGCTTGGTTCCTTGTTACCTCTCCATTCTCGTTAAGCTTGTTTCTGAATATCCACTTAGTACTCATAACATTCTTGTCCTTAGGTCTAGGTACTAAGCTCCAAGTTTTGTTCTTCTCTATCTGTTCTATTTCCTCTTTCATTGCATTAACCCATTCATCATTTTCTAATGCAACTTTTACATTCTTCGATTCATATTAACAAACTAGACAAGTACCTTTTCTTGCCTTACTTCTTGTTTTCATGCTATCTTGTCTACCTCTAATGATTTGTGTCTCAAGATGATATCTTCTAAAAAATCTTTCTAGTATTTGATCTCTTCTTTCTTGTTCATCCTGTGCAGGTTCATTTTCTTTCTTGGTAGGTGCTTCCTACTCGTCGGTATCTCTTTCTTATCTGTCAGTATTGTTTTCTTGCTAACCGGTTGTCACTATCTATGACATCTGTAGGTACTCTAGTTGTTCAATATCAGTGAATCTACCATATTCTTCTAGTTCCCTTGTGCTTTCCTCTACATTCTTATCATCAAACACATCAACTCAAACATTAGTACTTTCAATCATTTTATTGGTTACTTTGTTAAGACACTTGTATGCTTTACTTTTAGTGGAATATCCCAGAAATATCCCTTCATCACCTTTTGAGTCAAACTTCCCATTTCTTTCATCTTGCAGAATAAAGCATTTACTTCCAAAAACTTTGAAATAACTTATAGTGGTTTTGTGGCCAAACCATAACTCATAGGGTGTCTTATTAGTGTCCTTCTTTAGTTTTACTTAGTTTAAAACATAAACAACTATGCTAACTACTTCTCTCTAGTATGTCTGAGCAACATTCTTTTGTAACATTAGTGTCCTTGCATAGTCAACAATTGACCTATTTCTCCTTTCAGCTATTCCTTTTTGTTGAGGTGTCCTCGGTGTAGAGACCTATCTTTTAATACCATGCTCATTAAAAAAGTTAGTAAATTCATCAAAAATAAATTCACCACCTCTTTTAGATCTCAAACATTTCAATTCTTTACCAGTCTCTTTCTCAACTTTTCCTTTATACCATTTGAACAACTTAAATGCCTCTGATTTTTCTTTCAAGAACATTACTATCATTAATCTAGTGTAATCATCAAAAAAAAGAATGAAATATCTGTCTCCATGGTAAATTTGAGTTCTCATAGGACTACATAGGTTGGTATGCACTAACTCAAGTAATTTTTTTGTTGAATAATCTTTTCTTTTAAAACTAGATTTTTTCATTTTACCTTTCTGACATTCATGACACATAACATGATCAGGCTTTGATAAGTTAGACAGACCTCTAACCTTTTTCTTTTTACTGATCTTAATCATGTTATCAAAATTCACATGACATAACCTTTTATGCCACAACTATCCATCTTCATCTTTCATCATTAAACAAGAAGACTGATCATTATCAAGATGAAAGAAATTACCTCTCAATTATGTTCTAGTTCCAACAAGTCTTCCTCCATCATCAAATATCTTCACTTTCTTTCTCTCAAAAGCAACTTGGTGGCCTCAATTGTTCAGTTGTGCCACACTTAGCAAATTATAGTTTAGTCCTTTTACCCAATAAGCATTGTCACATTTAATTTTATCATTTATCATCAGGGGTCCTTTTCCTCTAACCATATAAGGTGCATCATTACCCATTCTCATAGATCCTCCATTGTGTTCTTCAAGATGATCAAATTTTTCTTCATCGCCAGTCATGTGATGTGTACAACCACTATCTATGATCCATGTATCATTTTTATTAACCTTAGAGATAAGTGTTTTCTCTACATACCTTTCATCTTCCTCCAAATCATCCTTCATTACAACAAATACTACCTCCACATCTTCATCAATGTTGATATCAGTGACATCTTCCCCTGTAATGTAGCACACATTCTTTCCTTTATCATTATTGTCTCAGTTATCTTTGTTGTAGTGTCGGTAACTTTTGTTGCCTCTTCTCCCATAGCTTCCTTCACCATATCATTCTTTATTTCTATCATCATCTTTCCTGTGTGGACATCTAAAAGCAATATGACCAACCTCTTTATAGTTAAAGCATGCTAAAGGTAATTTACCTCTATATCTTCCTTTACCTTTAGGTAACCTTCTGGCCATAAGAGTTTCAAGTTCACCAAGCTCATCATCATTATTCCTATCACTATCATCATTCTTATTTCTGCTATTAGACTTGTCAATCTTAAGAGAAGACATAAAACTAGATTCAACAGATAGTACAATACTATTATCATAGTTATTAAGTTCAAAGGTTGTAAGCTTACCAATCATATTATCAAGAGTAAGGTTGTTACTAGATGCAGACCTAGTTTCATGAATTGTAGATATTCTGATTGCATAAACTGACAATAAGGTTTATGAGAACTTTTCTTATCACTGTCTCTTCATCAATAACACCATCAGATCCTCTGATAGCATGAACTACCTCTTTTAATATGTTTGTGTACTGTACAATATTTTCTCCTTCCTTAATTTTCATATTATCAAATCTTCCCCTTAAGCTTTCAGCTCTGGCTCTTTTGACATTCACATCACCACTATAAACTTGAACAAGTTTATCCCACATCTGCTTAGCAGTAGTATAGTCCTTGATATCTTCAAATTCAGCATATATACAGGCAACAACAATCTCCATCATAATAACATTATGCTCATGTATGTCTCTTAGCTGATCAAGGGTTAAGGGACTAGTGGGTGGTGCAAGGTATCCATTCTCCATTAGTGTGAGGATAGAATTCCCAATTCCAGATACATGCAGCTTCATTCGGCTTTTCCATATTGTGAATTTATCCTTGTTTAGCTTTGGCACTTCCCTCTTATACATTTTGATATCTTTGTGCTGAAGTCCTTAAAACTCTGTTCCAAGAAGCCAATGCTCTGATAACAATTGTTATAATAACTAAGAGGGGGTTGAATCAGTTATCCACAGTCCCAAACACAAAATGTATATCCAAAAAAAATTTACTATAAATTCTACAACCTAGTAACATAAAATAGTATTTTGTCTATGCTTTTACCAATTATTTAGTTAATAACATATAGTGATTACCGATCAAATCCAATATGCAACATGTAAAGTATGACAACAAACAATCATCATAGTCAACACATAACACAAGAGATTTAACGTGGAAACCCTATAAAGGGAAAAAACACCTAGGGCTACCCAAAAATTGTTCACTCTTCTGAAGTGAGGTCAATGAAGACCCAACCCTGTTAAAGGTTACAAACACACTATGAGGTGTCACCTTGTTAGAGGATTTTAGACCAACCATTATTGTCCAACCAACATTCACTATGGGGTTGATAGGATAACAAATGTACACTCTATGAATGACATTACAAGACTTTTTAGTCCACTCTGTGAAGAGATTTATCTATTTACAATGGTTAAAATGTAATAGCAGGTGATCTGATTGCAACACAATTTTGATTGCAAATTATCAGATCTATATTATGCTCATTCAAATCCTCTGATCAATATATCAATTATGTTTCAGTTAATATTTAGTAACTTACTATCTCTTAATTATAGCTTTCTGACACTCGGTAATCTCTGCAGATTGGTTCTCCTTAACTAGTTTGATCAGGCATGCATGAAGCTTGTTCACGTAATATCTCTACAGTCTCCTTCTTTCGACATCTCATCATCAAGAAATCCTAGTCTCTTAAATAGACAAGTAAACCGTTTTAATTCCATCCATCAAATTTTGTCACTTAATCTCCTTTGTTGATTTTTCTGCTTTAATCTTCCTTGGTTGATGTGTCAGTAACACATTTTATTTCAATCCCTTAGATCTTCTTTGAACTATGCTAGCCATAGATATTCATAACAAACATTATCTTCAACTCTGTAATCATAACACTTTACACCTCATCAACTTCTGTCAGCTAAACTAATCATTTAGTTCTTTTCTTTTGCTTGGTTAACAAAGCAATGTGTCGATGAACACAAGCTTGGTTTATACTATGCTCAATATACACTACACTACGTCAGTATATACTAAAATGCTTCTTTGATTGACCACACTACTTTGTGCATTTTTCTCTATCCTTCATCATAGATGAATGCAACATAATCAAGTCAATAACATAAGGTCATAGACTCATTCATAAGTTACCAAATGTATTCCTTATCCTCATCTATCATATTCATCTTCCTCATGTAGATATATCTATTCTTCATCTCTTTTCTTCTTCTTTCTATAGATGTTTGGGTATAGTAACTTACAAGATAAGTATTGTCAAAACTAGGTGACATCAATGACAACATATTACTGATTTAATCATTTTACATATCTAATCAGCAACTTGGTGATCTCAAATCACAAATATTCAAGTCATACAATTTATTCAAATTAGTTTTAGTTCATCAAATGTATACCTTAATCATATCTCCATATCCATCTCATATTCATGTAGATATCTCTTTCCTTTACCATTTTTCTTCTTCAAATGTTTGTAACCATCATGATAATTATAATCAACATTAGTTGACATCAATGACAATACATATTGATTGATTCAATTGTATTACATATCACTTTAGTAACTCGGTGATCTCCAATCAATGTCTTTCACTTGTCCATTCAGTTCATCAATTTATTCAATCAATTCTAGATCATCATTGTATTACATCACAATACCTCCATCTTTTGATGATGTTCCTTCTTCTTCTAATGTTACTAGTGTTTAGGATGTCAAGAAATAATCATCTCCTACTTCTCCAATGCCTTTAATCATTGGGAAAATTGAGTTTTCAGTTGATCCATCCAAGGGGCGGTTACTACAAAATATTAAGGATTTGGAAAACCAAGTTGTTTAGACTGAAGGGAAATTGTGCACACTATTCTTTATTACTTAAATGAGAGAGTTGATGACAAGTTTGTAAGCATCCATGGATTTTATTCTATTTTGTATGATTCTATTCATAATTTTAATAGGGATATGGAAGTGGAAGTTCCTCTTTTTGATAGGTGTCCAACTCAAAGGCAAAATGATTTTAGATTGATCCTTCTAGCGTCAAAGTATCATATAGAGAGGTTGCCAACTATTACTCCTACCTATGTATTAGTCAAAATCTTACAATAATTTCAAATGTTACCCCAAAATATAGAAAAAATAATGAAGGATTTAATTAGTAATTTTAATTGTATGGTTGGCACTCTTCTACCAAGCATAATTGATCAAAAAGGAAACATAAAGGATTTAAATATAAAGAAGGACCAGGCAAGGAAGATGATTGATACTCAGGTGGAATGCATCTATGAATATTTTGATGTTGGTATGCTAGAAAAAAGCATGGATAAGATTATAAACAAAAGCTCATTTTTTGATACATTTGAAAAGGAAGAAAATAAATTCTCTATCAAATACAATCCTTACAGGGCCAAGGCTAATGAGGTCATGAATTTTGAGTGGCTCACATATGAAGAATTTTCTATCTAGGTAAAGGAATACATTGAGGTTTGAAGGGAAAATAGTTAGCCTCTAACTATTTGATGTGCCTACATTATGTTGTCTCTTTTGTACCACTTTCCAATTTTCTATTAAGGAGTTATTGGGCCCCACAAGAGAGTATTTATTTGTAAGATGTACAACATGAAATTAAGTACAAGAGATGTTTAGTTTATGCAGTTTCTATTTTATGTCTCTTCTAAGGTACTTTTGTAATTGTATTTTTGTATGTCAAATGTATATGTGAAATGTGTCTCCTTTGGGCCTTACTGTGTTTCTCCCTTGCTTCTATAAAAGCGAATCAAGGCCATGAGACAAAGGGTTTTAATCATTTTTTATGGAGTCTATTGTTTAGGTTTGTTGGTCCCAGGTGAAGTTTATGTAATTTTAAATAAATTTATAAACATTTAGAGAGAAAACACAAAGAGTTATTGTTGTTTTGTTGTAAGTTTTATTTCAAATTTCAAGTATGTCTCATTGTATGAAAAGATTAATTTCAAATAAATGAAAATATATATTTTTGGTCTATTTCTCTCCTTTGTTTGAATTCTATATTTTTTTTATCTTAGTTTGATCAAGGATCTTATTAATTGAATACATCATTATGATGTAAGTGGTTTGTATTCATTATTTGATTCAAGGAATTAATTAAAATGATTGGATATTTGAATCACAGACTCGTAGGATTTATTCAAGGATTCTGGTAATCATTTTTGGTCGTAAATACTATTGAAATATATTGACAGGCAATGTTATTTTAGATCCAGAGGTTATTAAGAATAATTCTTATCGTTAAAGTGTTGACGTATGTCAAATTTACAATTAAATCAATGGATAGGGCACTGATCTAAGTTGTGGTGTTCACTATTTTTTTCTTGTTCTGATTTATATTGCTTCATATCATTTTGAAACAATAACAAAGTTTATCTTTAGTTTGTCTATGTTGAAATTATTGAAATACCCTATCTCATGCTCTATTTTAAGTTTCAAATCAATGAATAATTATCCATTATTTAGAATATCCTTATTATGTTGAGTCTTATATGAGATTTATGGGTATTTGCAGGATCATGGTATGCCAAACTAGGCCCTTAAGTGGCAATGAAAATTTAGAAAATCAGGTTTAGGCAAGTTGACATAAAAATTTGAACAAGTTATAAATATTATATCAAAAATATGTAGGAAGAGAATCTGTAGAAAATTGAATTTAGTTTCTAAGATACTAGGCCTTTTTTGAAAAATAATTATTCTATATGTTAAAAATTTGAAATTTCAATATAGTAGAACGAAAATTTCAGGAAAAAAATGAAGTAGGTGTATGTCTAACCACCTTAAACACAATCAAATGATATTTTATTTTTAAAAGATTATAGATATAAGTAGTAGACTCATGTCTAGATGTGACACATATTTTTTTGTAATTTTTTTCCAAGTAAATAGTTAATTATGATTTTTTTTCTACAACTTTTTGAGACTACAAAAACTCTCATGTTTGACCATGTTAACTTAGTCTAAACTTTATCAAATTGAAAACCTTTTTTATTTTTCTTATAGTAGTAAAATCATAGAATGTGACACATTTTTTAGATTTTAAAAATGTTATACAGTTTGAAAGTTATAGCTATTTTTCAATAAGTCTATCAATCATGATTAGAAAGATAACAAGTAGGTGTATGTCTGACCACATTAAACAAGATCAAATGATAATATTTTTTTACAAGATTATAGATAAAAGTAGTAGACTCATGTCCGAATGTGATGCAAAAAAATTTTCTATTTTTTTCCATGTATATAATTAATTATGATTTTTTTGCTACAAATTTTCCTGAATATAAAAACTCTCATGTTTGACTACCTTAACTTAGTCTAAACTTCATCAAATTAAAATAATTGTTTATTATTACGGTATTAGGTGAATCATAAAATGTGATGTATATTTTAGATTTCAAAAATATTATATTGTTTGAAAGTTATAGTTGTTTTTCAAAGAGTCTATCAATCAGAACTTCTTTTTCACATCGCCACTTTTTGGCATACCATGATCCTACACATACCTTTATCTTCTTAACTAATTATGACTATAGGCTTAGTACAAAGATTATAGGAGAATTACAGGATTACCCTCCTAGGTATTGCAATGCCTGAAGTATAGAAGGGGTTGAATCTTCCTTGTTCATTGGTCCAAGTCTATTTTTATATTAATCAGAAGAGATGGCATCTCTCTAGGTAAATAAGTGGGTCACTTTGTGTCCTTTATGAGTAAACCCTATTCCAAGAACCAACATTGTAAAATCATAACTAAATAATTGGTCAAACAAATAAAAATGATTAAATAAATGGCATAGAGTTACACAAGGACTTACCTTTGAATATATTTGAAAGTAAAGGTTATGATAATTTCACATCTTCACAAACCTAATGACCACTCCACCTTGTTTTTTTGTCTTATAACCTTTCACCCAAAGCCTTAAAAATAGTCTAACCAGGGTTTTGATTCAAGAGAATATGACAATCATAATTAAAGAAATTTTCAAATGTATTCCTAACCAATGTCAATCTTTATAGTTTTATGTATTTGAAGATTGAGGCAAGAAACTTCATGTAATGCCCCTCCCATAGTCTGATTTTCTATATGTTATGGCTTTTTTAGGATGATGACTTATATGTTAGGATATCATTGATGCTTATGGTTTTACTGGCCCCATACTTTCATGTGTATGGTTGATGTGTATATTTTATATTTCTATTTGACGTGCCTAATGTGGTTGAGGGCTGGAGTCGTAGTTACTTACTTGCAAGATCTACACGATCGGTTGATCTCTGCCATTGCTTGTTTATATTTATACATGTATGTACATGCTTGTTTTTTATGCAGGTTTGTAGGTAGCAGGCATCGACTTCCCTCAATTGCTAGGATGAGCGTGCCCTATCACAAAATCTTGATGGTAAGAGAGGGCAGATAACGTACAAATCTAAATCCCATCCCAAGTCATTGACCATCTTAAATATTGAGTAAGTATATGTTTCTACCCATCCAAATTCATCTTGAGGTGATGTGAATTCGTGAGCCCTTCCTTGGTGTTTGTTTGATATAGAGTTAGTTGATTTTCAGGTTTTGGGAGTCAAGTAGATTTACTTGTGTGAATTATTTTATTTAAATAATTAAATGAATATTAATCATGAGATTAGAATAGTTATATTTTATGAATATGGAAAATTTAAATATAATGAGTATTTAATTATTAAGGTTAATTAAAAACCTTTGTTAATTAAAAGATTAAATTTGGAATAAAATGGTTTAATTAATTGTTACATCTAAGTGCAAAATCAAAAGGCATAGTTGATTTATTTATTATTTTATTTATCATTTTGCATAATTAATTATGTGCTAAAGTATTTATTGATTAATTAAGTAGTTATATGCAATTTAAGTTGCACATTTGGTTTAAGTAAAAAATGAAATAGAATTTAAAGTTAAAAGTTGAGTTAGGAATTATAATTAAAAAAGTGCTTTATTTTATGATTGAGTTATTTTATCATGCAAAGTGAATTGATAGAAACTAGGTAGAGAGAGTTGAGTTCTATTTTAGGGTTGGCATGTTTTAGAAATCCTAGGAGGAATAGGTCTTCTTTATGAGGGGTTTCTAGGTATTATTTTCAATTAGGTCTATCAGGTTTTGGAGGAGCTCCTTAGGATGAATTGGAAGATTTTTGGAAAGCCTGGTTTTGGTGAGTATTGTTTTGAGATTGTTTGAAATCTTGGATTTTGAATGTTGGATTAGATCTTTCTTGGCTTCAAATTTTTTAGACGTTGGCTGAGGTAGGGTTTGAAACCCTCTTATTGTAAATTTCATCTTTTTGGAAAGATTGTATGCTTCATGTTTGAGATTGATTATCTGAATGATTAGGAATTGGTTTCTCTTTTAAATTAATTTTTTTTTAATTAAATTTTAGATTATTTGATGTTAAATTTGATCTGGTATTTAGTTTGGTAGTTTGAAAACCTAGGATGAGATTTTAAGAAATTGTGTGAATTTTCTTATGTACGGTATTTACCTAGAAAAGATTGATATTTTATTCTCAATATGTTTTGCATAGAAAATTAAATTTGAAATTACATTTTTTATTATTATTATTTATTAATTTTCAGATTTAAAATTATATATAAAAAATTTATTTAATAAATAAATATTAATTGATTTTTTTACATGCAGGTTTTAATATTAATGTTATCATTTATATTTATATTTAGAAAATTAATAACATTATTTTATTATTAAATATATGGTGTTTTGATATGCATGAAGATTTTACTTGAATGCTTATTTGAAAAGTATATATAGATGAGATTTTATTTTAAATAGATAGTTATGTATGAGATAATTATATGAACATTTTTGTAGTCAAATGGACTTTAATCAATAAGCTAATTATTTTAGTCAATTGGAATTTACAAATTGTTTTTGGGTAATTTTTTTTATGTTGTGAGACTTTGATTGATTGTAATTGGGAAACTACGTTGGCTAAATTAAAAATTGTATACTAGAGGCTTTGGGGTATTTTTGGAATGTGCAAGTTGCTTTTTGTAATTTTTATTTTAATCTTAATTTTGAATTAATATTTTATATGATATGTGGTCACCTTGTAATTTTATTATGTGGTATGAAAGTTATCTTGTATGGTTGTGTTTGGGTTACATATTTCACATGGGGAAATATGGTTTTAATCTCTACTTCCAACCTTGTTTTATTGAAGCTTGTGATTTTAAGGACACTTTGAGAGTGTTGTTATGTTATTGTGTTTATGTGAGAAGCAATGTGTTCCTATTATATTATGGAACGTATTTGATGATCATTGTTATCATTCTATTGTTATCTAGTTTGTGAGCCTATGTAGGTTAACTAAGTGTATATGGGGAGAGTGGCTTGCAATAGGTGCTAGGGGAGGTGCATTACATTTAGTCTTATGAAATACATTTAGTACATATGAATCCCTATTAGGAGATTTTGAATCCCTGTTAAAAGATTCTAACCCTGTTAAGAGTTATGGAAGATAGAAGGACCCACTGCCCAAACAACTTCAGAGTAAGATCACTGAAGACACTATCCAAATAATCTTTGCATTACTCAATAGAATAATATGTTACCTCTTCTCTGACTATGCTAAACTACACTCATTGTTACATCAGATCTCTATTTCAGATCTTTGTACCTCGCATGTCTTCCTTCACAAGTTCGCTTTCATACATAGCTCTTTTCTTCACTTCATGCATACAACACCACACACAACCACTACTTCCATATCACAACTTCACACTTACATGTTACAACAAGGAAATACATTCCTTCCTTTATACCACACTGAAATAATTACAAATGAGCCGGCATATAATTACAATATAAAAGTTTCCAAACGTTACACCAAAATTAAACAAAACTATCAACTTCCAAATACAATAAATCTTCACTCATGCGACCTCAAAGTTTGTATTGTCATCCACGTCACTATTAATGTGTCTTCAAATTCCCTTTAAATATGCAAAACTAGATTCCATCCTGATTAAGAGATATCATCTGATTTCCATAAACTGCTACACAGGAACACTACCTGAATACTGCTTCCACCAAAATGATCATAACTTCCATGAATAAATAAATTATTGGCTGCGCTCTTAACCATATACATATAACATATCAATGATTATAACCTCAACATCACATAGCTCCAACTGCAATAACCCATGTGTACTAATCCAAACTATGTCTGCTTCTCTGCAAGTCTTTGGTAAATCACTATGTTGACATCAATGACAATCATAGTCATGAATGAAACAATAAATACTATAGAATGGATGAAAAAAATTTAGCATTCATTCCTAAGAATCTCCCCCATTGGAATTGATGGCAACATATATGAAAAACATCCAATGTTCCAAAAATCCAATACTGCAACACTGCTTCTTCAAATCCTCTTCATCAATCAAATCTTACTTCGTTATCCTATTAAGTTCTCTCCAGCAAATGTCTCAGATTGTTTTTCATGTATACTTCTCCCCATTGACATTAATGATAGGAATTTCATCACTATGTCAGCAACAATCCAATGTCAAAAGACACTTTTCAGAAAATACATTTACTAGAGTCCTCATGACTCAGCTCAGATACACATACTCCCCCATAGAGGAAGTACCAACATCCAGTCCAAAAGAAAGATTATACCACTGGCTGGATGCAACCAACTACATCACTTTTCAAAAGTAGGCTAGGGAATAACCCCAAGCATACCTCTCAAATACTCAAATGTATCCTTAGGAAAAGGCTTTGTGAATATATCTGCTATCTACTCCTTTGTACTTATGTACTCAAGTCTGACTTCTTTCTCATCAACTTTCTCTCTTACAACATGATACTTAATCTCTATATGCTTTTTCTTAGAATGTAATACAAGATTCTTAGACATACTAACTGTACTAGTGTTATCACAATGTATGACAACAAGCTCAACAAATTTTATTCCAATATCCTTCAGCATTTGCTTCATCCAAATTATCTGGTTACAATTGTTTGCTGCTGCTACATTTTATGCTTCTATTGTGCTTTATGAGATACAATTCTTCATCTTGCTTAGCCAAGAAACTAATCTTCCTCCAACGAAAAATGCTCCACCACTGGTGCTTTTCTTATCATCAACATTGCCTCCCCAATCAACATCTATATATGCACATAGGGTAAAATCATCATATTTTTCATACCATAGTCCATAGTCCATTGTGCCTCTTAAATATCTCAGTATCCTCTTTACTACTGCATAATGTGATTCTCTAGGTTCAGCTTGAAATCTTACTACAATTCCAATAAAATGTGCTATATCAGGTCTTGTATGAGTCAAATACTACAATCCTCCAATCATAGATCTGTATTTCTTCTATTCTACTGTAGGAGTCTCATCTGTGCTAGATAGCTTATATCTAGTCACCATGGGTGTTCCAACTAGTTTACAATTCTCCATTCTAAATCTTTTCAACAAGTCATTCATGTACTTTGTATGACTTAAAAAGATACAATCATTATTTTGTGTTATATGTAATCCCAAAAAGTATTTCATTTCACCAATCATACTCATTTCAAATTCAGTCTTCATTTCATCGGAAAATTTGTCACTAGCTTCATCTTCTCCTCTAAAGATAATGTCATCAACAAAAATAACTATAACTGACAAACCATTTTCAATTTCTTTTGTGTACAGATTGCTATCAACTGTTCCTTTTGTAAATCCCAATTTTAACAAATACTTATCCAGTCTTGCATACCAAGTTCTAGGTCCTTGTTTAAGTCCATATAAAGCTTTCTTCAATTTACTTACCATGTCTCTTTGAGTTAAGGGAAAACCTTCAGGCTGTTCAATGTAGACTTCTTCCAATTCTCCATTGAGAAATATAGATCAGTGATTAAAGCAGCAAGAGCTATGTTGTTTAAAAATGTTAGGAATGAATGCTAAATGTTTGGTAGCCATTCTATAGAAGTTGTTGTTGCATTCATGACAATGATTGTCATTTATGTCAACACAGTGATTTACCAAAGACTTGTAGAGAAGTAGACAAAGTTTGGATTAGCGCATGTGGGTTATTTTAGTTGGAGCTATGAAATATTGAGGTTATACTCTTTGATATGTTATATGTTTATGGTTAAGAGTGAAGACAGTAATTCATTTATTCATGGAAGTTATGATCATTTTGGTGGAAGCAGTATTCAGGTAGTGTTCCTGAGTAGCGGTTTGTGGAAATCGGATGATATCTCTTAATCAGGATGGAATCTAGTTTTTCTTAGTTAAAAGGAATTTGAAGGCACATTGATAGTGATGTGGATGATAGTGCAGACTTTGAGGTCCCATGAGTGAAGATTTATTGTATTTGGAAGCCAACAATTTTGTGTAATTTTGGTATAGCATGTTGAAACTTTTATATTGTAATTATATGCTGACTCATTTGTAATTATTTGAGTGTGGTATAAAGGAAGGAATGTATTTCCTTGTTGTAGTGAGTGTAAGTGAGTAGTTTTGATATGATAGTAGCAGTTGTGTGTGATGTTGTATGCATGAAGTGAAGAAAAGAGCTAAGTATGAAAGCAAATTTGTGAAGGAAGACATGCGAGGTACAAAGATCTAAAATTGAGATCTGATGTAATAGTGAGTGTGGTTTGGCATAGTCAGAGAAGAGGTAACATATTATTCTATTTAGTAATGCAAATATTATTTGGATAGTGTGTTCAATGATCTTACCTTGAAGCTGTTTGGGCAGTGTGTCCTTCTATCTTCCATAACTCTTAACAGGCTTAGAATCTTTTAACAGGGATTCAAAATCTCCTAACAGGGATTCATATGTACTAAATGTATTTCATAAGACTCCTAACAGAGTCCATCCTTTCACAAGGAATATTCATATTAGTGCATCTTTTTTGGGCATCATTCCCACCGGGGTTTGCTCTTTAATCAAGAGGTTCTCTAGTCAACATATCTTGTGTCATTGTGTTATTGTGTATGAATATATTTCTATGGTTGGTAATTATATTGCTTATATGGTTTAATGCTGTTGAAGATGATAAAAGATATAATTATCTGATAACTAATTCACCCCCCCCCCCTCTCAGTTATCTTGGTGGACTTTACTTTCTAACAATTGGTATGAGAGTGGCAGGTCCTTAAAAAAGAAGTTTAATAGCTTAAGGAGATCCATGGTGAATTTTAGGAAAGAAAGCCCTGAGTTTGATGGAGTAAATTTTGACAGCTGGAAAGAAAAGATGAAGACATATCTACTATGTTTAGGACTAGGTTATTGGTTGATTACAAAAAATGATAAGACTATCATTGAAGAGGACAATCTATAAACATGTACTACTGATGAGAGAGATCTATTCATGTGTAACATACTTGCAAGAGAAACACTTTTGATAGCACTTCCAAAGAATGAGTACAGTCAAGTAAAATGTTTGAAAAAGTCTCATAAAATTTGGAAAGCTTTACACTCTAGTTTTGAAGGTGATGAACATGCAAAAAGAGTTAGATTACATAATTGGATATGTGCATTTGAAGATATAAGAATGTTGGAAGATGAATCTATTAGAAGTTATATTGGTAGAATGTTAGAAATTATTATAGGTATAAAATCTTGTGGAGGAACAAAGATAGAGAATGAAGTGATATGGAAAATTCTAAGGACATTGACTCTTGTATTTAAGAAGACAACATAGATGATTGAACAAGTCATACCTTGTACAACAAACTTTACAAGAGAGACGCTTCTTGGAAGATTGGAAGTAGCAAAAATGAACTTGAGATTATCAAGAGACTTACCTAGAATGGAGATAGCATTCAGTGCTCTTAGTGTTCACCCTACTTTGTCAAGAAGCATCAATGTGAGTGGAGATTATGCTAGCAGCAACAGATCTAGAAATGAAGAAGATAAGAAGATTGAAGAAGGTATTTCCTTGCTTTTGAAAAGAGAGCTAGACGATAAGAAAATATTTAAATGTTGGACTTGTCAAGAATATGGTCATTTTGCATCTAAATATAGAAACAATTTCAAACCTAAAAGATCTAAGGAATGTTATTGTGCTAATGATGAAGATCATGAAGCTAGTATAGAAAGTGTTGGTGTTTGAAAAATCTTATGCCACTTAGGGCTGCCAATATGCCTTGAGACTGATGTTATGACTGGTTAAATCCAAGTGTGAAAGCTCTGCAAGGCAACTGGACCAACTATAGGGACAAGACTGCCCTCTTTTACTTCTGGCTCTGCAAAACCAAGGTGGGTGCACCTAATCCAGACAAAATTCAAACTCACTACACACCTTATACTTATGAATTTATATAGCAGATCATAGTAAAGGATTACTAAATACTAGCCAGGTATTCATTCAATCAACTCTACTATGTAGGATAAAATGGCCTTGTGACCTCAAGACTATGAGGGATTGTAGGATTGGAGATATTAAATAGAATTGGGTTTCTTGCAGGATGCAGACAACCATGCAACACTTTGCATTAGCATAGGGATACTAGCTTAAGATCAGTGCCTTATCCATTGGGCATCATACTTGAAGTGAACATGGAACACAACGAAAACTACTAGATTCATCTAAGAATCCAAGCCATAAACATAGTTAAACATCTCTTACACTACTTACAATTATCCTTACTAATTGAACCAAATGAATCTATGCTTCACTCAGAGACTTTTAACCTGATTCTAAATCAAGGTTGAGAGATGAAACATATACATAAGCAACCAAATGCAATGAGCCAGAAAACTTAGAATTCATTAAGAACAACTAAAGGAGAGATCCAAGAATGAGAAACTGTATTAAGTATGTGTATTCAAATCCCTATATTACAAGTTGATTCAGAAAACACCATAGACAATATGCAAAAGATACATGAGGTTTTTGCCTAATGTTGATACAACTTGGAACTGACAAAATTTAGAACCCTTACACAATCAAAAAATAAAAAATTTATACCACTAGCCACCTTCAGAATCTCAAAGAAATTGTAATAAGCTTAGGGTGACTAGGGCCAGGGTTACAATGGTGAACCACAGTAAAATTTCAAAAAATTGCTGGAGGGAAAACTAGCACCAGCCTGTCAGACCAAGGATGATCTTCACACTTGAGAAGAATCTTTGAGAAGGACAGGAAGATCATAAATTTACCATGCAAATCAAACTGAACAGACCAGCAAAAAGCCTCTAGCAACAAAATTTGTCCATCACCATACGGTACAAATCCCTGCAAATGATCAAGGAACACCCTGGACCACACCACAATCAACTGGCACCACCAAACAAATCAAAACTAGTTGTGAAAGCATCAAATTCTAGTATCTCCTATCGTAGGAAAATCCCTTGCAAATTTGAAATTGAATGGTCACTTACAACTCCGCAATGGCAACATCCCTATGGTTGTCACATGATCGCATAAACCAGAAAAGGGCTATGTGAATATGTGACATGCCACTTCCCATTACCTTCTTCATAACCACCACCATTGCCGCTGCCATAAAAGGGTCTTTCACATATTTGCATAGCCAAAAAATTGGCTCATGCGAACATGCAACAAGCCACTAACATGCATCCTATCGGTTGGCACGTTACTGCCTAAAATCTAACAGTGCATCGGTGATCCACAAGTCAAACTGAGACCAACATTAATTCCCCGCCGTAGATCCTCTCCATCTCGTGGGCTTAAAAATCTGACATCAGTAGGGAGATATCAATAGTCGATCGCATGATCACATGGACCAAAAAGATTCCATGCAATCACATGACAACTGTTGACCATGGAATCCTCCCACTGCTGAGATACCCTAACCTGGGCTCGTGTTCAAATCTATCATCCTGCCAGCTCGGACCAATCAGAGATTTCCACAACACCACCTGCAAACGGGACCACCAAACAACTAAAAATGGGCCCTAGCACACGTGGCACCCTTGTCGCATGATCGCATAGCATGGAGACGGGCTACACAAACATGCGACAACCCGCGAACCTTAACCACCAGCATAACTGCCACCGTTGCTAACACAAAATGTTAGCTACATGATCGCATAGCCTTGAAAAAGGCTATGTGAACATGTGACTAACCACCAGTAATCACCACCACTACCTTCCCACCAACCAATTGGGAACCGCCACATCATGGAGACCGAACAACTGGGTGCTCCCTTCAATCATTGCAAGCCTCACCCCCACTGGTAATCCACCAAGTCACCCTTCTCTCTGGATCTCCTGGGCCCACCGATGAAATGCCAGCTCACTACCACGGACACATGTCAACTAGTCACATGATCACATAACTAGAAACTGGGCTATGCAATCATGCGATAGCCAACCAAAGGCTGCCATATGACCACCAGCGGGACCACTGCCATCCCACCAACGGGCCCCACGTGCAAGGAAGGAACCGGTTGCATGGTCACATGTCAAAAATTTTTGACATGCGATCATGTGACAACCAATCAATTTAAAGCCCTTGAAGACCCAAGCCCACCATCCAATCGTAGCTGCGTAGATAGGAAATGCCATCAAATAGGGCAGAAGTGCGAGGTCAAAAACACACATGGTTTTCAGTGAAAGATCGAAAACACACAAGGTTTTCGACATTGACACAAAGGTAAACAAGGATGTGAAAACATCAAGGGTTTTCATGCAGGTCAAAAAGGTCAAAAAAATCATGGATTTTAAAAAACACTATGGGTTTTCAACACTGTGGTAGATTCTAAAACTATTTCCTGTAGACCTTAAAACTTTAATAACTCCCTGGGTTTTGCGATTCAAGAGATGCGATTTGGACTAGAGCAAAGTGACAACATGAAGAACACAGGGTAGGACACTTTTACAAAAATATTTGCAGGGAAGAGGCCATTTTCATAGGATTTTTCTATGACTGGAAAATGGACTAATAGTGGCTCTAGCTGGGGACGATGGGTAACTTGTGCCCATGTGAGAATTCAAGATTTCTGGGAGAGCAGACCACCCACTGGACAAAAACAAGGAACTCAAAAACTGGCAACCAAACTAGGAAAGGAAACACATAGCAGAAAGGGAAGAATATTTACAAAATTTACAAGATCAGAACTTTACAAATTTACTTGATGGCCCCAAGCCACCAAAAGAAATTCAGAGACCCTGTTGCATCAAAAATCTGGTTTTCATCCACATATGTGACCCCAAGTCTGAAAATTTCTTCACCATTCTGCTGCAAACATATGTGAATAATCATGGGCTAAAAAATAAAAATGTACTGATCACTACCCATGCTTTTCCAGTCATGACTGTTACACTCATATTCATATTCCAAGAAGTAGGGAACATCATCTACTTCTCCTTGATGACTGGAACAAATATAATTTTCATCTAGTAATGCATCAAAAAATAGAACATGTTGAGTATCACGCATTACCACAAAATTACCTGGTTGAAAAGGAATTGGATCCTCTGATTTACCTTCATGCATTGCCTTAGCCAATGAGAAACTTGGTTCAACCATGACATCCTCATCTGATGGATCATGAACCAAGTGAAGGTTTTCTTCACTATCATATTTGGCAAATAGAGGAAAAGAGTATGAACAAGAAACTTGTTCACTAAAACAATCTTCATAACAAGACAACACACTGTCATGGCCTTCAACCTCTTCTTCTATAGGGTAACCACATGAGGAGAACTCTGATGAACATGAATCATCAAAACTATGAGCATCTTGCATCTTGTCAGCACTTGACAAACCCAAAATTTGTTGGTGGGTGGGAGGGGAAACATCAACACATTCATTGAGGATATCTGCATCACTTGAGGCTGAAAAAATACTAATGACATCATCATCTGAGATATCATACTAAACCTGGTTGTCATCTAGTAATGTGGGAGTAGTAAAAGAATCAAAGGCACACATGTCAAAGTCAAACCCTATTGACTCATGCTCTCAATCAAAATCAATGTGTGTTGGATGTAGGAACTCAGAGTCATCCCTCCCTACATACCTGAGATATTCACAAGATAGGAGATCTAAAATTTGTTCACTATGAAGTGAACAACTATCCACAAGAACACCCTCCTCTGACATACAATCATCAGCAACATATTCATCAATCCAATCCTTTTCTTCATCTGATTGACTGCATAAACTTTTTGCCCCATACTGAGAAAGAGCATCACTCTCATGATTGCAAGAAAGAGTGTCATCACTTGACACATCTCCTTCATAACTTCCATCATTCTCAATATTAGTACCAAAGAGAAAAACCCCAAGTGCATCCTCAGGCTCAAGACTATCATCACTAAGTACCCAATCCCTGATACATCCATAATACTCCTCCCACAAAGCATCTGACCAACTGGTTGACTCAGGAAAACAAAGCTCCAAGAATAAACCAATGAATTCAGATTTAGGAAACTCAACGTCATCTGGAAGCTCATCATATGCACCATAAAATCTATCATAAAAAAGAGATATGGATAGATTCTATCTGCATCCCACCTTCAATCTTATCAATTTTATGCAATCCCTCTAGATGCCTTGGTCTAATAACGCAAGCTCATCCTCAAGCTTACCCATTACAACTTATTAATGCAATACTTCCATAAAATTACAACTGAAAACTTGAAGCATGCAAACCTCTACTCACACCTTATTCCTTTTTATTGTGCTTGACCACTTAATAAGGAAACATTTCAACTCTTGAGAAATACCTGAATGTATTGGAGAAGTTGAAAGAAACGTGTGATTTGGAGTCACCTTCAAATCACCCTTAACACTTTGTAGAGCCACCACCCCTTTGCAAAGGAAAGAAAAGAAAGTCGAGACCTTCTTCAAATCAGCAACTCATAATACATCCCACATAGAGTCCTCTTATGATTCCTCTCTTGACTTAACACTATAAGTCACAGGAGCCCAAATGTCTGCTGCCTCTGTCACTGCAAGTCCACCTCTTTCTTTGTAGCCTTCCTTCAAATATGCACAGTGGTGCAAATCAGAGAACTCGGATTTGCCACTCACTAAATGTGAGAAATTACTAAAAATTAATTTAGGAACTAGGAATTTCAGACTTAACAATGATAGGCAAAATAGACTTGACTCACTTTGTAAAATAGGAGGAATGTCTTCTTTACCAAACATGACTCTATACCATGGCTCCCCAGTAGAGTCGCCTAATAACTCCCTGGGTTTTGTGATTCAAGAGATGCGATTTGGACTAGAGCAAGGTGACAACATGAAGAACATAGGGCAGGACACTTTTACAAAAACATTTGCAGGGAAGAGGCCATTTTCATAAGATTTTGTTATGACTGGAAAATGGACTAACAAAAATAACTTTAAGTGAAAGTGATACTGAAAATAATGATGACATAGGATTTGTAGCAATTAAAGAAGAGAATCCCAAAACTGATGTTAAGGAAGAAAAAACCTTAGTTTCTCAAGTTGAAAAGGAACATAGGGCAGGACACTTTTACAAAAACATTTGCAGGGAAGAGGCCATTTTCATAAGATTTTGTTATGACTGGAAAATGGACTAACAAAAATAACTTTAAGTGAAAGTGATACTGAAAATAATGATGACATAGGATTTGTAGCAATTAAAGAAGAGAATCCCAAAACTGATGTTAAGGAAGAAAAAACCTTAGTTTCTCAAGTTGAAAAGAAAGTTGATTGGATTATACATAGTGGTTGTTCACATCATATGACTGGAGACATGAAAAGGTTTATAAAGTTGAATGAATATGATGGAGGAGTTGTTAGAGTTGGAAATAATGCACCTTGTTTGATTAAAGGTATAGGATCTATTACTCTTGATGGAAAGACTAATACTGATGATGTTTATTTTGTGGATGGATTGAAACATAATCTTTTGAGTGTTGGACAGTTAGTTGATAAGGGATATCAAGTTTGGTTTACATATAAAACTTGTGTGATAAAGGATAAAGATGGAAATTTGATTGGAACTGGATCTAGAACCAGAGGTAATGTATTTCAGTTGAATCCTACTGAGATGACATGTTTGATTACTAAGATTGATGATAGTTGGTTATGGAATAGAAGGTTTTGTCATATACACTTTGATAACATTGGGAAAGGAAGTACTACACTTGCAATAAGAGATTTGCCTAAAATTATGAAGCCTACTAACATGATTTGCAAAGAATGTGTAATGGCTAAACAAAAGAGAAGTTCTTTTCTGATTAAGAAGTTTACATCTACAGAGAAGATGGATATTGTTCATATAGATTTGAGTAGTCCTATCAGGACTAGAGGATTCTATGGAGAAAGGTATTTTATGATTCTTGTTGATGATTTTACAAGAATGATGTGGATTGCATTTCTTTAAAAAAAAATTGAAGCATTTGATAAGTTTAAGATTGTAAAGAATAAAGTTGAGAATGAATCTAGAATGAAGATTAAATGTTTGAGATCTAATAGAGGTGGAGAATTTACTTCTAGAGAGTTTAACACCTTTTTTGAAGAAAATGGTATTAAGAGACAGTATTCAGCCCCTAGAACACCTAAACAAAATGGAATTGCAGAAAGAAGGAATGGATCAATAACTGAAGTAGAAAGAGCTATGTTGTTTGAAAATGATTTGGAAAAGATATTCTAGAGAGAAGCAGTGAGCACAATAGTGTATACAATGAACAGAGTACAAATCAGAGCAAACACAGACAAGACACCTTATGAATTATGGTTTGGACATGTACCCTCAGTTAAGTATTTTAGAATTTTTGGAAGCAAATGTTATATAAAGAGAGATGATGATATTGGAAAGTTTGATCCTAGAAGTGATGAAGGTATATTTCTTGGATATTCTTTGAAAAGAAAATCTTATAGATGTTTCAATAAAAGAACTAAGACTATTGTTGAAAGCGCAAATGTTAAAGTTGATGAAAAATTCAAAATTCAGGAAAGAATGCTTGATTATGAATCTGATGAAGAAGCTAATCCTAAACCTAACACTGGATCTACTGAATTATTTTATGAAACTGATAGTGATTTTTTGAATGAAAGCCATAGTGAAGTCATTGAAGAACCTACATTGTAAGAGAGATCTGAGACAGTGACACCTAGCAAGAGTTTGTTAAGAAATCATCCTATTGGATAGATTATTGGGAGCATCAAAAGAGGAGTTCTAACTTGAAATAAGGCACAAGAATAGTTATGTTTGATTTCTCAAATTGAACCTAAGACTACTAATGAAGCTTGTGAAGATGAAAGTTGGACTAATGCTATAAAAGAAGATAGATCAAATTGAAAAGAACAAGACATAGGAATTGGTCCCTAGACCTAAAGACAAGAATGTTATTGGAACTAAATAGGTATTCAGAAACAAGATGAATGAACAAGGAGAAGTAGTAAGAAACAAAGAAAGATTGGTATGTAAGGGTTACTCACAGCAAGAAGGAATTGACTATGAAGAAACATTTGCACCTGTTGCAAGAATTGAAGCAGTAAGAATGTTTTTGGCATATGCAGTTTACAAAAAATTCAAAGTATATCAGATAGATGTGAAGTCAGCATTTTTAAATGGAGAATTGGAAGAAGAAGTCTACATTAGGCAGTCTAAAGGTTTTCCCTTAACTCAAGAAGGAGACATGGTATGTAAATTGAAGAAAGTTTTATATGGACTTAAACAAGAACCTAGAACTTGGTATGCAAGACTGGATAAGTATTTGTTAAAATTGGGATTTACAAAAGGAACAACTGATAGAAATCTATACACAAAAGAAATTGAAAATGGTTTGTTAGTTATAGTTATTTTTTTTTATGACATTATCTTTGGAGGAGAACATGAAGCTAGTGACAAATTTGCTGATGAAATGAAGACTGAATTTGAAATGAGTATGATTGGTGAGATGAAATACTTTTGGGGAGTATAGATAACACAACAATGATGGTATCTTTGTAAGTCAGACAAATTACTTGAATGACTTGTTGAAAAGATTTGGAATGGAGAGTTGTAAACTAGTTGGAACACCTATGGTGACCAGACATAAGCTATCTAGCACAGATGAGACTCCTACAGTAGAACAGATGAAATACAGATCTATGATTGGAGGATTGTAATATTTGACTCATACAAGACCTGATATAGCACATTCAGTTGGAATTGTAGCAAGATTTCAAGCTGAACCTAGCGAATCACATTATGTAGCAGTAAAGAGGATACTGAGATATTTAAGAGGCACAATGGACTATGGACTATGGTATGAAAAATTTGATGATTTTACCCTATGTACATATACAAATGTTGATTGGGGAGGTAGTGTTGATGATAAGAAAAGCACCAGTGGTGGAGCATTTTTCCTTGGAGGAAGATTAGTTTCTTGGCTAAGCAAGAAGCATAATTCTATCTCACAAAGCATAGCAGAAGTAGAATATGTAGCAACAACAAACAATTGTAACCAGATAATTTGGATGAAGTAAATGCTGAAGGATATTGGAATAAAATTTCTTGAGCCTGTTGTCATACATTGTGACAACATCAGTATAGTTAGTATGTCTAAGAATCCTATATTACATTCTAAGACAAAGCATATAGAGATTAAGTATCATGTTGTAAGAGAGAAAGTTGATGAGAAAGAAGTCAAACTTGAGTACATAAGTACAAAGGAGTAGATAGTAGATATATTCACAAAGCCTTTGCCTAAGGATACATTTGAGTATCTAAGAGGTATGCTTGGGGTTATGCCCTAGCCTACTTTTGAAAAGTGATGCAGTTGGTTGCATCCATCTAGTGGTATATGAGCCTTATCTTTCTTTTGGACTAGATGTTGGTACTTCCTCTATGGGGGAGTATGTGTATCTGAGCTGAGTCATGAGGACTCTAGTAAATATATTTTCTAAAAAGTGTCTTTTGACATTGAGTTGTTGTTGACATAGTGATGAAATTCTTGTCATTGATGTCAATGGGGGAGAAGTATACATGAAAAGAAATCTGAGACATCTGTTTGAGAGAACTTAATAGGATAACAAAGCAAGATTTGATTGATGAAGAGGATTTGAAGAAGCAGTGTTGCAGTATTGGATTTTTGGAACATTGGATGTTTTTCATCTATGTTGTCATGAATGCCAATGGGGGAGATTGTTAGGAATGAATGCTAAATTTTTGGTAGTCATTCTATAGTATTTTTTGTTGCATCCATGACTATGATTGTCATTGATGTCAACATAGTGATTTACCAAAGATTTGCAGAGAAGCAGACAGAGTCTGGATTAGCGCACGTGGGTTATTGTAGTTGGAGCTATGCGATGTTGAGGTTATACTCTTTGATATGTTATATGTTTATGGTTAAGAGCGAATATAGTAATTCATTTATTCATGGAAGTTGTGATCATTTTGGTGGAAGCAGTATTCAGGCAGTGTTCCTAAGTAGCAGTTTGTGGAAATCAGATGATATCTCTTAATCGGGATGGAATCTAGTTTTGTGTCGTTAAAGGGAAGTTGAAGACACATTGATAGTGACCTAGATGATAGTGTAGACTTTGAGGTTGCATGAGTGAAGATTTATTGTATTTGAAAGCTGATAGTTTTGTGTAATTTTGGTATAGCATGTAGAAACTTTTATATTGTAATTATATGCTGACTCATTTGTAATTGTTTGAGTGTGGTATAAAGGAAGGAATGTATTTCTTTGTTTTAGTGAGTGTAATTGAGTAGTTTTGATATGATAATAGAGGTTGTGTGTGATGTTGTATGCATGAAGTGAAGAAAAGAGCTAAGTATGAAAGCGAATTTGTGAAGGAAGACATGCAAGGTACAAAGATCTAAAATTGAGATCTAATGTAACAATGAGTGTGGTTTTCCATAGTCAGAGAAGAAGTAACATATTATTTTGTTGAGTAATGCAAAGATTATTTGGATTGTATGCTTAGTGATCTTACCCTGAAGCTATTTGGGCAGTGGGTCCTTCTGTCTTCCATAAATCTTAACAGGGTTAGAATCTTTTAACAGGGATTCAAAATCTCCTAACAAGGATCATATGTACTGAATATATTTCATAAGACTCATAAAAAAGTCCATCCTTTCACAAGGAGTATTCAGATTAGTGCATCTTTTGTGGGCATCATTCCCACCGGAGTTTACTCTTTAATCAAGAGGTTCCCTAGTCAACATATATTGTGTCATTGTGTTATTGTGTATGAATATCTTTCTATGGTTGGTAATTATACTGCTTATATGGTTTAATGTTGTTGAAGATGATAAAAGTTATAATTATCTGATAAGTAATTCACCGCCCCCCCCTCTCTTAGTTATCTTGGTGGACTTTACTTTCTAACATCTTTCCCTTTGGTTCATTGAATCTCTCCCTCAATGTTGTATCTCTCCCCGAGTTGTCTTTTATATCACCTTCTGTTATCTCTCCCTCTTTGACAATAATTCCAAATAAACTTGTATCTATCACTTGCATCTTTACCATGTAGATGTCTTCATGTCAGTTCTATGCATACTATATGCTCCCTCTGTCATATTTCTTATGACTAATCAACATCTTTTACTCTTCTTCTCGCAACTCTAGGAAGCTCCTAAAGTGTGACCTCTTCTACATCAAATTGTCAGATATTTTGATTAGCACATTTGATGTAGTGCTCCTATGTTTCTAGGTAGCTGCAATTAGGGGAATCACCCCTAATTTACCTCTAACATATTCATGAGAATATTTAGATAATGCTTTTGTGAATATATTTGCTAATTGTTCCTTTGTATTCACATATTCCAATCTCACTTCTTTGTCTTGAAGTAACTCTCTCAAGTAATGATACTTGATAGAAATATGCTTAGTCTTAGTGTGCATAATAGGATTCTTTGATATGTTGATAGTGCTTGTGTTATCACAAAAAATAACAACTAGCTCAGTGATTTCCTCCTTCATACATTTTAATGATTCCTTGATCGAAGATCCACACTAAATTTGAACAATTTACCGCTGCTGCTACATACTCAGCTTCTATTGTAGATTGGAAAATGTAGTTCTATTTATTGCTTGTCCAAGAGACTAGTCTCTTTCCTAGAAATAATGTGCCACCACTTGTACTCTTTCTATCATCCACATTTCCTTCCCAATCTACATCATTGTAAACTTTAAGTTCAAACTTATCATTCTTCTTGTAATACAATCCATATTCCTTTGCACCTTTTAGATACCTCAATATCCTTTTCACTGCCATCATGTGACTCTCCTTAGGATTATCATAAAATATTGCAAGAATCCCAACTACTAGGGCAATATCTAGTCTACTATGGACAACATATTGTATCTTTCCAATCATAGATATATACAGGGTTTGATTCACTTCATATGTATTATCAGTTGTAGATATTTTTTGTCCAATAGCCATAGGTGTACTTACTGGTCTGAAATATTCCATACCAAAAATTTTATGTATCTCCTTGATATAGTTAGATTGAATAATATAGATACTTTTCTTCATTTGATAAACTTGCAAACCAAAAAAGAATTTGATCTCACCAAACATCAACATTTCAAATTTAGTTTGCATCTCATTTAAAAATGTTTGACATAGGGCATCTTATCCTCCAAATATGATATCATCAATAAATATTTCAGCTAAGAGTATCCCTTTACCTTTTTCATTCTTCAAGTACAAATAATTGTTGTCATTTTTCCTTGCAAATCCAATCTTTATTATTGTTGTCATTTTTCCTTGCAAATCCAATCTTTATTAGATAATTATGCAGTCTCTCATACCATGCTCTAGGGTATTTTTTCGATTGATACAATGCCTTGTGTAGCTTTCAAACCATATTCTTCTTGCTTGGGTCAACAAATCCTTATGGCTATTCAATGTATACTTCTTCTTCCAATATTCCATTCAAAAATACAGATTTGACATCCATTTGATATACTTTGAATCCTTTGTATGCTGCATATGCAACTAGAGTCCTCACTCCTTCCAATCTTGGAACTGGGGAAAATGTATCCCCATAATCAATGCCTTCTTCCTGTGCATACCACTTTCATACTAATCTAGTTTTATTCCTAGTGACTTTTCCATGTTCATTTAGGGCCCATTTGGTAGCAGAAATTAGACTGGAATCGGCATTTGTTAGTTCCCATTTTGTCAAATCCTCAATTTGGGAGTGCAATATGAAAATAGAATAGGAATATGTAAATGCTTATTTGGTCAAAAATGAGCATTTACATCTTCCATCTGAAAAGGTGGAATTGGAATTTGAATGGAGGGAAAGCAAATTTTTAAATTTTTCATGTCTACACTTAATTTTTTAATTTTTAATTTGTGTGGGGGGGATTTAATTTATTTTTTATTTGTCTGGGTGGTTTGTAACTTTGTTGTTTATTCAAATTTTTTCGAAAAATATTCAATTTTTTTGCCGAATGTTTTTTCAAATTTCTTGACGATTTTTTTTTTCAAATTTTTTTTCAATTTTTTTAACGAATATTTTTGTCAAATTTTTTTTCAAGTTTGTTTTTTAAAAAAATGATTTTTTTTTTTTTTTGAATTTTTCTCGAATTTATTTTCCAAATTTTTTGTCAATTTTTTTTTGAATTTTGGTTGCAATGATTGTAACTTGGTTGCCTACCACCAACTTTGGCTACCTAAAACGGTTTGTGATTCCATTTTAAATTCAATTTCAGTAATAAAAATGAATTATTAAATTTAAAAACATTAAAACAATTCAAAAAAAAAAATTTAAAAATCATACTCAAATTCCAATTCCAGTTTCAAAAAGTGGAGCCAAACGATCCAAACATAATCCAAAAATGAAAAACTAGATTATTAAATCCATGATTTGACCATTTCCAGCATTTGATCAAATTCATCATTTCCTATTTCTCGCTACCAAACGGGCCCTTAGCTTATTTCTGAATACCCATTTTGTTCCAATAACATTCTTGTCTTCTAGTCTCAGCACTAGTGTCCATGTTTTGTTTTTCTATATCTACTCTATTTCTTCATTCATGGATTGTATCCAATCTTCACTCTCTCAAGAATCTTTTACTATCTTAGGCTCAAACTCACATAATAAGCATGTATGATCTTTGAACTTACTTCTTTTCATAACTCTAGATTCTTTATCTCCAATGATTTGTTCTGGCTTATGATGTCTTCTTCCATACTATGCCAATGTAGGTTCAGATTTCATTTCTACTTGTTCTTGATCTTCAGGTTTATTTTGAAAATTCTCTGTCTCTTCTTCTAATTGCTTGGTAGCATCCTCCTAATGCTCGACAACATCCTCTTGATGCTCAGAAATTTCTTTCTATGACTTGTCATCTAGTACAGGTGAATTACTAGCCTCTCCTTCTTCCATGTATACAAAAGATCTGTAATCTCTAGGTTCTTTCTTGCACTCAACTTCATTCTTTTTTGCATATTCATCAACTCTAACATTTTCACTTTATACAATTTTGTTTGTGTTAGAATTCAAACACTTAGAAGAATTTCTCTTTGTAGAATATCCTAGGAATATGCCTTCATCACTTTTAGCATCAAGTTTTCCATTCCTATTGTCTTTTAGTATATAATATTTTCTTCCAAAGACTTTAAAATACTTCACTTTAGGTGCGTAACCATACCATAACTCAAAAGGTGTAACATTTGTAACTTTCTTGATTTGTACTCAGTTTAAGGTATAAATAGTTCTACTTACACCTTCTCTCTAGTACTTTTGTGCAACATTATTCTCTATCATCAGTGTTCTAACACAATCCATAATTGATCTATTTCTTCTTTCTACTATACCATTTTGTGGAGGTGTCCTTGGTGAAGATATTTTTCTCTTTATTCCTCTATCATTGTAGAAAATATTGAACTCATTTGATATAAAATCTCCTCCTCTATCAGATCTCAAACATTTCAATCTTTTACCTGTTTCTTTCTCAACTTTTTCTAAATACCACTTAAACAATTGAAATGCATAAGATTTTTCTTTTAAAAACATTACAGTCATCATTCTAGAATAGTTATCAACAAACAGAATAAAATAATTGTCACCACAGTAGTTTTGCACACCCATAGGTCCACAAAGGTCAGTATGAACCAATTCCAAAATATTATCATAAGTATATGTCTTTCTCTTAAAACTAGACTTTGTCATTTTCCCCAATTGATATTGTTTACACATCACATTATCAAGTTTCTTCAATCTTGGAAAACCTCTTCCTTCTTCATCTTACTAATATTTACTAATTTTTCAAAGTTCACATGACACAACCTCTTATGCCATTACCATACATCATGAAATTGTGCAAATAAACATGTTTCTTCATATAGGTCTAGATAGAACAAGTTACCTCTTGTCTATTCTCCACTTCCAATTAGTTCAATAGTGGCATCAAATATTTTAGCCTTTTTGTGATGAAATTCAACTTAGTGGCCAGTACTCTTCAACTGTACAACACTCAAAAAATTATAGTTAATACCTTCAACCCAATAAGCATTATCACATATGATCTTATCAGTCATTCTTATTGAATATTTTCCTTTCATAGGATATGGTGCATAATTACCAAACTTAACACTTCTAACTTTCTAATGATCTAAGGTTTCAAACTTACTTTTATCACCAGTCATGTGATATGAGCAACCACTAGCAATAATCCATGTATCACCTTTACTCACATATGAAATAAATACAGTTTTCTCATCTTCATTAGAATCATCTTTCATAGAAACATAAACAACCTCTATATCACAATCATCAGACTCACCAATTTTACTATCAATTTCATCTTCAGCAATATAAAAATATTTCTATTACCTTTTTATTTGTCTAGTCTTTGTATCTTCTATGATATTTTTCAATTATTTTGTCTTTATACTTGCTTTCCCTTCTTTCATCCTTGTCAGTCCTGTTAGGTCATCTTGTTGAAATATGGCCAACTTTGTTACATGAAAAACAAATTATAGAAAGTTTACCTTTGAATTTTCCTTTTCCTTCATGTATCCTTCTAGCCATAAGTGCCTCAAGATCATCTAGATCATCATCAGAAGTATCACTATCACTGTCATTATTATTGTTTCTTCTCACACATCTTTCTTTTTCCTTCTTAGACTTATGAAGAACCATTTGAGACTTGAGTGTGGATTCATTATAAAAATTAGACAACTCAAAAGAAGTAAGCTTACTAACAAGACTTTCCAAAGGTAGGACATTACCAAGATTACATCTTGATTCTTGTATTGCTAAACATCTAATCGCATAAATAGGAAGAAAAGTTCTCAATACTTTACTGATAACAATTTCATCATCAATGTTTCCATTAGCTCCTCTGATAGTATTTACTATCTCCTTAATTCTACCACAATACTAAGCTACATTTTCACCTTCTTGCATTTTCTTTTCAACTTGAACTTACCTCTCAAGCTTGTATATTTGGTTGTTAGTAAATTTGTGTCCCCACCAAAGATAGCTACTAGAATGTCCCACATTTTTTTTGCATTAGTACAGTTGTTGTCTTCAAATTCAAGATCTATCTTAGGGTGGATGCAATCTCCAACATTGTCTGAGTGTGTTCTTGTTTGTCTTTAATCTCCTTGATAGTCAAAGGTACAATAGGTTGTTAGAATGATTTTAGAACAATAGAAAGGGGGGGGGGGTGAATTAGTTTTCCTTAGGTACAGATGTACCAATTAAACTTTCTAGCACTTCAACAATCTCAGATCTAATAAACAATTCAACTCAATCTCTATAGCATATATCAAAAACATATAACATGCATTCTATTATCCAAAAGTAATTAAATTTCAGAAAAATAAAGCTTTCAACAACATCCACATCAAAATCATTCACACAAGTATAATATCAAGATTTATAGTGGAAACCCAATTTGGGAAAAACTACTTTGTAACATGCTACTAGTTTTCACTCTTCTGAAGTGAGCTCTATGAAAAGCCAACCCTGTTAAAGGTTTACATACACACTGTTAGGTGTGACCCTCTTTTAGGATTTAAAGCACACTGTCAAAATTGGCCTAGTTAGAGGACTTAAGAACATTCCATTAGATTGTCACCTTGATTAAAGGATTTATACAATGACTGTTAGGTCAACCTTGATTAAAGGATTTAGATTGATACAATGGTTAGAAAGTAATAGTAGTTTCTAATCTGACAAAAATAAAACTCACTTTGCGAATATAGATCCACTTTCCACATATATGTTGATTACTGACTAATCTCCATTTCCATTTCCATATTTTCTCTGCTTAGAATTCTTTTCAAGCAACCACAACTCTGTTCATCTCCTTCACAATTTCACATTCAACCTTCTACTTAGAATTATTAGTCAATAACATCAACCTCTTATTCATCCTCTGTAACCTCACAATTAGGTTTTCCTTTATACCTCTTTGATCAGGTAGATCAATCTTTTGTCACTTAATCTCTTTCGTAGATCTTAGGTTTATGTTAGACTCATCAAATCTTTCCATCATTATGTTCTTCATTTTTTCCTTCTATATACATCTCAAAAATTCTCTTTGAATCCATAAGAAAATAATTTACCATGCATTATATGATCCATATAATTCATTAATAATGTCAACACATTTTACATATCCCAAGAATTCAACTATGTCAGCTGGGATCCTCAATTGTTTCTTCAAATGTAAATTACTAGCAGTCGTTCAATACTATGTTCATCTTCACGGTCATCACTATGTATCTTGGTCATGACTAGAGACTGTCTTCCTCAGAAAACATTATCTTTGCTCAGTAATTTCTTGTTGCTTGGCAATTAATGATGTTCGGTCAACACTAGATTTACTCAGCATATACTAGCGCTCAGTTGACAATAACATTACTCATCTTAAACTAGATTTCTTCACTTTTCCTCAGTTAATCCTACATTTCCAATCTTTCTTCTTACTTAGATAAATAACTCATTACCTTGTCAATGTGCCAACTAATCAAGTACCCATTGAAGTATCACATAACTTAACATTTCCTTAGGTTCTCTTGTTATCTCCTTTTTCAAATCCTCTTCATCAATCAATAGATATTGTACTCTCCTAGATAGCAACTGTCTTACCAGTTAAGGTTTGGCATCAATGACACTAGGTGTTAAATAGTCATTTTCTACATAGTATTTTGTTGAATCATGAATACTAGCTAGGTGTAATTTCATCAAACTCTACCATGCAGGGAAGTGCTCCTTGTTCAGCTTTGGTGCCTCCTTTTTGTACATCTTGAACATTAGCTTCAAGTACCTTTAAAATTTTTCTCTAAAAGAACCAATAGCTTTGATACCAATTCTTAGAAGGACTTTAGAATAATTGAGAGGGGTGGTGTATTAGTTATCCTTAGGTCCAGATGTACGAATTCAACTTTCTAGCTTTTCAACAAACTTAGATCTAATGAGCAATTCATTTAGTCTCTATAGCATATATCAGTTGCATAAAAATTGTAGTCCACTATCCAAAAGTAATCAACTTGTAGAATATAAAACTTTCAACATCATTCACATCAAAAATCATTCCCACAAGTATAACACCAGGATTTAATGTGGAAACCCAATATGGGAAAAACAACTTGTTACATGCTACTAATTTTCACTCTTCTGAAGTTAGCTCTGTCAGAAGCCAACCCTGTTAAATGTTTACAATACACGCTATTAGGTGTGACCCTATTAAAGGATTTAAACACTGTTAAAAGTGGTTTGGTTAGAGGGCTTAAGAACATTCCATTAAAATGTCTCATTGATTAAAAGGATTTACACAATGACTATTAGGTCAACCTTGATTAAAGGATTTAATAGATAAAATGGTTAGAAAGTAACAGTAGGTTCTGCTCTAAAATATATAAGTCACTTTGCAAATATAGATCCACTTCGCTCATATGCTGATTTACTTACTGACCTTCATTTCCATCTCCATCTCTAATTTTCTCAGAATTCTCTTCAAGAAATCACCACAACTCTATTCAGCTCTTCACAGCTTTAGCTTAGCCTTCTTAGATTCAACAATCAATAAAATCAACCTCTTCCACACTTTTGTAACCTCACAATAAGGTCATCCTTATACCTCATTCATCAAGTAGATTAATTTTTTTTCACTTAATCTCTTATGTAGATCTTAGGTTTAGGTCAGATTCATCGAATCCTTCCATCATTTTGTTCGCCTTCTTTTCCTTCTATATACATCTCCAAATTTCTCCTTGAATCCATAATAAAAAAATTTTACCATGCATTAAATGATCCATACTATTCATTAATAATGTCAACATGTTTTACATATCCCAAGAATTCAACTATGTCAGCTAGGATTCTCAATTCTTTCACAAACTATAAATTACTAATACTCGGTCAATATTGTGTTCATCTCCTCGGTCATTACTGGATATCATGGTCATTTCTAAAACATTCCTTCTCGACAAACACTATCTTTTCTCAGTAATTATCTATCGCTCAAAAATTATTGATGCTCAATCAACACTATATTTTTTCGGCTTATACTAGCACTCGGTCGACACTAGCATCACTCGGCTTAAACAAGGATTCTTCACTTTTTCCCAGTTAACCCTATGTTTCCAGTCTTCCTTCTTCACTTGGTGTTAAATATAAACAACACATTACCTTGACAATGTGCCAACTAATCAATTACCCATTGAAGTATCACATAACTCAACCTTTCCTTAGGTCCTCATGTTATCTCCTCTTTTCAAATCCTTTTCATCAATCAAAAAATATGGTACTCTCCTAGATAGAAACTATCTTACTAGTTAAGGTTTGACATCAATGACAACATAATAATTGATTCAATTGTAGTTTCCAATAGATTTCAAATCAGTGCAAGGTTTTCCATGTTTATTACATGGTTACATTCAATAAATTAATTGTAGCTTTCTTCTTTATTTGTTTGAGCCAATAAACTTGGTTTTGTATGCAGACTGTAAGTGCAATTGGATACATATATGATAGATATAGAAGATAGAGGTGTGCATTTGATTAGGCCATCTTTTATGATGGTAAACTTCTCTATGCATTGGATAGCCATGTTCTTTGGTTTGTTTAGTTAATTATACATTCATAATCTTTTTGTCAACCTATAAACTTCTTTTTTTTCTATTAACTTTTCTTGTGCCTTATGAATGCAAGGATTGAAATGTAGATGTCAGCAAGTACCATGTGTTAAACGTATACACTTTAGGAGTAGAAATGACACTTATTTCTGATATATACTTGTGTATCTAAGATTTTCATTAATTCTATAGCTCAGACTTTTGATAACATTGATATATTTATTCATAATATGTTGTATCAATGATACACAATGAATTTGTATGATATATAATGTGCATATTTAGCTGCTAAATTTTATATATAAAAATAACAATTGATTGTAATGTGCATATTTAGATGCCAAATTTTATATATGAAAACAACAATTGACTGTAATGTACATATTTAGATGCAAAATTTTGTATATATAAACAAAAATGAGCTTCAACATGCGTATTAGATGCAAAATTTGAAATATAAAAGTGCCCATAGGGTTGATTTCCAAATATTAAGAGCCCACATTTTGTATATCCTAATTTGTACCATTTGATTATAAATACATATTTAATTTTGTATCCTTACATTTGTATTGTCTTAATGGCATGTAAAAAGAAAAAATTTTGATTCCTTACTATGAATTTTGTATCCTTATATTTGTATTGTCTTAATTTTGTATCCTTACATTTGTATTGTCTTCATTCTATATACATTTGTATCAACAAATAATGTAATAGTTGGAGTCATTAAGTCAAAATTGGTCAAATGTGTCCAAAGTAAAATGGTGATTACCTAGGGTGAAAAGATAGTGTTGAAGGATTTAATCCTAGTACCGAACAGTCTTTTCCATTAGCTCTGGTTGGGTGGGTATATGCTATTTACAACCCCATTTCATCCATAGAGTCATTAGAACGTTCATGACCATGCCGGACCAAAGTGTCCCCAAGGTACACTAAGCATGATTGTGCAACGATCTTTCGAGGCTCGTATCTTGGACCCTGTGAGAGGTATCAAAAAATAATGAGGTGGTACAACCACATTTTTTATGCCTATAATAACCTCTCTCCATTCTGGGAGATTCAAAAAAAATTTAATTTGGCATGCCAATCTCGCTTGATGCCAAAACTTGCAGTGAGGGTCAGTTGAAAGTTGCACCATTGGGTTTCTTCCAAACCTTTTTCCTAACACAAAATGGTCTATGCCATTATCTCTGATTGGGTGGGTAAATTCTAGTGACAACCCCATTTCACCCACAGAGTCACTAGAACATTCATGACCATGCCGGACCAAAGTGTCCCCAATGTGCACTAAGAATGATTGGGCAGTGATATTTTGAGGCTCGTACTCAAACCCCATGAGAGGTATTGATCAACTATGAGATACTTATAGGACCATGTTTTTGAGGCCTACAATAACCTCTCTCTATTTTGGGAGATTAAAATTTGTTTGAATTTGGCATTGCAATCTCGCTTGATGCTAAAACTTGCAGTGAGGGTCAATTGAAAGTTACACCAATGGGTTTCTTCTAAACCATTCATCTTGAAACTAAATGGTTTGTGCCATTAGCTCCTATTGGGTGGCTAAACACTAGTGACAACCTCATTTTGACCATGGAGTCACTATAACATTTGTGACCATGCCAAACCAAAGTGTCCCCAAGGTGCACTAAGCACAATTGAGTAGTGATCTTTTAAGGCTCGTATCTCACACCTCATGAGAGGTATCACCGAACCATGATATTATACATGACCATTTTTTTGAGGCCTACAATAACCTCTCTCCATTTTGGGAGATTCAATTTTTTTTTTAATTTAGCATGCCAATCTCACTTGATGCCAAAACTTGCGGTGAGGGTCACTTGAAAGTTGCACTAAACATGATTAAGCAGCGATCTTTTGAGACTCGTATCTTAGACCCCGTGAGATGCTACAAAACCATATTTTCTAGGCCTACAATAACCTCTCTATGTTTTGGGATATTCAAATTTTTTTGAGTTTGGCATGCCAATATCTCTTGATGCCAAAACTTGTAGTGAGGGTCAGTTCAAAGTTGCACCACTATTTTTCTTCCAAACTGCTCATCTTGACACCCAATGGTATATGCCATTACCTCTAATTGGGTGGGTAAATGCTAGTGAAAATCTCATTTCGACCACAGAGTCACTAGAACATTTGCAACAATGTTGAACCAAAGTGTCCCAAAGTGCACTAAGAAGGATTAGGCAGGGATCTTTTGAGGCTCATATCTTGGACCCCATGAGAGGTATCGACAAACTGTGAGATGCTAGAAGACCATGTTTTTGAGGCCTACAATAACCTCTCTCCATTCTAGGAGATTCAATTCTTTCAAATTTGGCATGGCAATCTCACTTGATGCCAAAACTTGTAGTGAGGGTTAGTTGAAAGTTGCACCTCTTGGTTTCTTCCAAACCGTTCATTTGCACATCAAATGTTCTATGCCATTATCTCTCATTGGATGGTTAAACACTAGTGACAACCTCATTTTGACCATGGGGTCACTAGAACATTCGCGACCATGCTGGAGCAAAGTGTCCCCAAGGTGCACTAAGCACGATTGGGTAGCGATCTTTTGAGGCTCGTATCTTAGATGCCATGAGAGGTATTGATGAACCATGAGATGCTACAAGAGCATGTTTCTGAGGCCTGCAATACAATATCTTCATTTTGGGAGATTCATATTTTTTTGAATTTCCCATGCCAATCTCCCTTGACGCTAAAATTTATAGTGAGGGTCAGTTGAAAGCTACACCATAGGGTTTCTTCCAAACCATTCATCCTAGCACTGAATGGTATTCACCATTAGCTCTGGTTGGGTAGGTAAATGCTAGTGACAACCTCATTTTAACCATGAAGTCACTAGAATGTTCTTGACCATGTGAGGTAAAAGTATCCCCAAGGTGCACTAAGCATGCTTTGGCACCGATCTTTCAAGGCTCTTATCATGGACCTCGTGAGAGGTATTGGAAAACTATGAGATGATATAGGACTATGTTTCTAAGGCCTACAATAACCTCTCTCCATTCTGGGAGATTCAAAGTTGATTGAACTTGGCATGCTAATCTTGCTTGATGCCAAAACTTACAATGAGGGTTAGTTGAAAGTTTCACCACTGGGTTTCTTCCAAACCATTGTCCTCACACTAAATGGTCTACACCATTAGCTATCATTGGGTAGTTAAAAACTAGTGAAAACCTCATTTCAAAGATGAAGTCACTAGAATGTTCGCGACCATGCCAAACCAAAGTGTACCCAAGGTGTAGTAAGCACCATTGGGTATGTCGGCAAGCATTCTGGTGTGTCAAGAGGCAAAGTGGGAACATTCCTAGGGTAAACCTACCCAGCCAGATGTGATGGAAGCATCAGTTTTTTCCCACAATGAAAAGATGTTGTTTCTCCAAGGGAGATGGGGATATGACCATAAAGAGTCATTAGCAAATGTAAAGAGACCAAAGATGGTCATTTAAAAGTTTTTTAAACATGTTTGTAATGTTTTGATGATCATTGTGTAATATTGATAAAGACCTTGAAGGTCAAAATTGATTGTAATGTAGCCAATAGAGCCATTAAAATGATGTAAATGCACTAAATATGCTAAAATGGTGTATATTTCCTTATTGGCAAAATAAACCTTAAGGGTTGGTTTGTGATAGTTGTAGATAGTTTCAGAGTTAGTTGTTGTCAGTTTTTTAGTGTTTGGGGATCTATTGGAGGAGATCCATGTGAGTATGGTTTTGTATGTAGAGTGGTGTGATAGAGAACCAACTTAAATGGTTCCAAATCAATAAATAAATTTATATTCTTGCAAACTGGTTCATTCACCCGTGTGTACAGCCATTAAACCAGTGCATTTAAATGCATTATGGAATGTGGTTGTGATTGGAAATAGAGTAAATTGATTGTATATTGTCTTTTATCACTTCCATGCTCGTATTTCATCATTTCATTGGCATTTGAAGGTAAGGAATTAACTAGTATCTTGTAAAATAGTGTTTCGTTGCGGGGATATGCAAGATATGGTGGTGGAGAGACCACAAATGGTAAATGTTGATTGAAGGTGCATGAAGAAGCACCGGTCATACTTGAAATCATATACTCCAAAGGATGAGTATATTTTTTGGTGGATCTATGCTATTGGGGTCCATAAGGATGTGTTATATCCATTTGGAGGATCTAGAGAGATTTGCAAGAGTCTTTTTGAACAAGCCCTAGTCTAGAGACCCTAGAAATGAGGGTTTGGTTCCTTGAATGATAGGTCATTGTTTTCTCAATAATAGTTTGATAAAATTTTGATGTAAAAGCATCATTCCATGAGTGTTCTTACTAATTCTCATGGAATGATGTGTCTTTGACATGTATAATAGAGTTCTAACATGATACATTGCAGAAGAGTTAATTTGACAAGGTGATCACCAGATTTGTGAAGTGAACTTTGAGGGATTTTCTTGGTTGAGAGCATCAAATACACATGAATACAATGTATCACATAAAGAATGAATTCACTTAAATGATGAATTAAACATGTGAACACACATAGCACATAAAGCATAAATTCACTTAAATGATGAATTACACATGTGAACACACGTAGCACATAAAGCATACACATAAATTTTCTTAAGTCATGAAACATACATATAAAATGTGTGATAGATTATAAAGCATACACATGAATTCACATAAGTCATGCATGTAGCCCATACACATGAATTCATGTTATGAAGAATGTACTTGAATATACATGAATACACTTTAAGGCATAAATCCTACACATGAGTACATACACAGGAGAATATTTACATACTAATAATGAACAAATGAACACATAATTAAAAAATTGGATCGAATATCAAGTTTCATATATATCAAAATGAACAATAGCTGTGTACATATTTAAAAATTCAACATATCTAGATACAACATGGCATACGCCATCTCAAAATGTGTCATATGGAATCTCAAAATAAGAAGTTCAAATACAAATATTTCTAGAACATCCTATTCTACTAGTGGATCATCAAAATCCAGCCTCTTTGAAGTACTCTTTGGCTTTGATGGATCATGCATTCAAACAAAAAAGTGAAAACCGAAGTTAGATTACATAATTTATATGGTTTCTACAAATAAAAATTCAAAATTCAAAATCATAGTCAATAATAATAAATAAATAATTTTTAAAAATTGAACTCTCATGTACACCTCTCCTCTATGTCTCCTCACACAGACATGAGACCTAATATATGTCCTTGGTAGCGAAGGGACAATGCCACCAATGTTGACTCTAACCTGTATATGTTTGCGAACATGAGATTGATCTACGAGTTATAGTATTTAATGTTAAATACTTGGTAGAAAATATATATTTACAAAATAACTGAATTAACATTAAAACTTACCTGTGTTGAACTTTCTTCAGGAAATGTCAGTTGAATCATCAGCGATACAAACCCTTGGTATTGTACCTCCCTCAAACTAGGGGTGACCTACAAAAGTCAAATAGATAATTCATACAATCATGACTTGATCATATTATATATACTTGGTAGTAAAATACACACAAATAACTTTAGAAATATACATACCATGGGTCTATCACTACGAATTGAGATGCCTATGATTATTGTGGCGAAAGGGTTTCACGAAAAATTCAGACACCACCCTTTGTCAAATAAACCATGTAAATTAAAAATGAGTATGCACAACTAACAAGTATACATGTATGCATGTAAACAATCTAAAATACTTGATAACCTTCCCCTTGTCAACACTAGATGCCTGAACCCCCTCACATTGCCCCCCAATGGCAACTGGTGACACCTACATTAGTATGTAATAAGATGATCATAAAAATTACAAAACACATGTATATACTATTATAATAAAAGAAAACCAATGAGTACATTAAAACATATGTACCATGGAAGTTTCAAGGTCAAATGAAATGGCCAAAAGTATGGACCCCTCCACTTGTGCCATCTACTCCTCTTTCAGAAACTGAACATAAATGGAACACATAAAAAAACATAAGTGATAAATCACTACTAAAAATACGAACGTTTAAAATTAAATTTAATGTAACAAGTGAACTATTTACTCTTACCATAATAGTAGGAGTCTGTGGCTTTGTATGCTCCTGATGCACATCTTCATTAGGTGCTTTAGTGTCTGTAGTGTGTTGTGTAGTATCATCCACCTCGAAGATGTAGTTATAAGCATCACTATCATTCAATGGACCCAAGAATAGATTCTTGCACATAATGCAAGTGTGGGGAACACAAACATGTGAGCTCATGGAGGATGTGGAAGGGCCAAAAGAATTAGGACAAGGAGACAACAATGTCATGCTCTATGTAACCAGTAGATCACTCAATGTTTGAATGGGTTGAATAGGTTATGAGCTAGCCTCAACAATAATATTAGGATGTTGCACTGTAGGAGGTGGTGAAATATCCGGGGGGGGGGGGGGGGGGGACATATGTGCGGGATTTCACCTAGTGTGCTCATGGCCTGTCCTGAGGAGCACCTAAGCCTACACCTTGGTTCGGTCTCATGCTCCAATAATTTACCTTATGATAGAGCATAAATTTAGCATACAATTTTCTTATGAAATTGAATAGGACATCAAAATTGTTCTGGGGTGGTCTATCAAAAACCATCCATGAGTGGTCCCAAAATTTGTCATGTACTGCATCATTTGTGTACCATTTAATTGTCAACTTGGGTTTTTAAGGGTCCACTTTTAAACCGATTTTGGGATCCACAAAAAGATTACATATGTCATGTTTTTTTATATTTACATTTATTTTTTTCATAGTCAAGTCCATTGTCAAATTAGGCATGCATGGAATTGCACCAAATAAGTGCAACATTATGTTTCTCCGTAAGTTTCTCCATGTTTTCAATAATGGAGTTCAACATGGAAAACATGGGGCACAATGTGGGGATATTGGCATATGTGGTCCGATATCCTCTAAGATGATATAGATTATCTCCTATGAGATCCTCTAAATGTTGAGGGTTTAAGACTGGTTGGTCTTCTGAAGGTGGGGGATTATTTGGAGTTAGTTTTGGATTATGTACGGGATCACTAGGAGGTTTTTCTAATTGGTTTGAGTCCATGTCTTATTACAATTAAAACCAAAATAGATAATTATAATCAATTTTTTTTAAAAAAATAAAGAATATCATTTAAACCCTAGTTTTTATATAAAAACTACAAATTTCAATTTTAAAAAAAAACAAAAAAACTTAAAAATTTAACTTACCTTTCAGTCTTGAACAAATTCGATATCAAATTATTTTTGATATGCAAAATTATTTGGGTTGTGTTCAATGTTTTCATAATGAAAATGTTGAACACGGCTACAAGATACAAATATTATTTATTGGTGAAAATCGGATATCTGATTAGGCTTGTGCTTTGGCTTTTGGCTTGGACTGGTGTACTAACACCCAGACCTACTAAAAACTCAACAAACTTTTTAGTGCGCTTTTAGACGAGTGAAAAGTTCATTTTTTCACATCACCACTTTTTCGCATACCATGATCCTACACATACCCAATATTTACATAATCTATGTCAAGGAACCCTTAAGATTTGTAATCTATGTTTGATTTGTAATTATATTGTATTGCTTCTGCATTGTTAAACATTGTTGTTGTGTAAACTCTTAAAAAAAATTGTAAGCTTAGTGACATGTTTAGGGTAAATTCTCTAGGGTTTCCTGGCGGGGCATTACACTTGGTATCAGAGCCTAAGTTTCTACACTGGGAACTCTGGAAAGTTGTGTGCCCACTACATGTCTAAACTATCAAAACTTGAAACAAAAACATCGACATATAACTCTTTTTTATTCCAGACTACTGTTTATGAACCTAGACGTATGAAATTAGACTTGTATGTTAGAATTGGATTTTATATGAGTGTTGCATTAGCTAGGTTTGCATGAATCTCTCAAGTTATAATTTGACGTAAATATGAATGTGTGTTTTATACAATTGAATGCTAGATATTTTCTATAATGATGAGTGAATGAAGATTTAGATATATTTAAATTGTTAAATAAGGAATAACTGATCAATGTGATTTTTGGTTTATTCTTAAACCAAAATTATATTGGTCTTAGTAACTATATATCATGTTCTTATTTTATGGCTTGTTTCTAGATATTGTTTTATCTTTTGTTTTAGTAAATGCTTTGTGCTTGAGGGATGCATATCCTTATCTGTTTGTAGGCTTCCTAGAGTAAGCCTAATTTTAGGGGAGGTGGATGTAATGCTCCTCTCATAGTCTAATTTTCTATATGTTATGGCTATTATGGGATAATGAATTATATATTAGGATATCATTGACGCTTATGGTTTTACTGACGTCATACTTACATGTGTATGGTTGATGTGTATGTTTTGTATTTTTATTTGATGTGTCTGATGTGGTTGAGAACAAAGTCATAGTTACTTTATTGCAAGATCCACATGATCGATTGATCCCTACCATTGATTGTTTATATTTATACATGTATGTACATGCTTGTCTTTTATGCACGTTTGCAGGTACCAAACATTGACTTCTCTGAATTGCTAGGATAAGCATGTCCTATTGCAAAATCTCAATGGTAAGAGAGTGGAGATAACATAGAAATCCAAATCCCAATCAAATCCATTGATTGTCCTAACTATTGGGCACGTTTCTCTTTCTATCCATTCGAATTCATCAAGGTGACATAAATTCATGAGCCCTTCCTTGGTGTTTGTTTGATATGGAGTTAGTTGTTTTTCATGTTTTGGGAGTCAAGTGGATTTACTTATGTGAATTGTTTGATTTAAAAAATTCAACCAATATTAATTATGAGATTAAAATAGTTATATTTTATGAATATGGAAATATTAAATAGAATGAATATTTCATTATTAAGGTTAATTAAATACCTTTGTTAATTAAAAGATTAAATTTGGAATAAAATGCTTTAATTAATTATTAAATCCAAGTGCAAAACTAAAAGACATAGTTGATTTATTTATTATTTAATTGATTAGTTTGCACAGTTAATTATGTGTTGAAGTATTTATTTATTAATTAAGTAATTATATGCAATTTAAGCTGCATGTATTTGATTTAAGTGAAAATTGAATTATGATCTAAAGTTAAAAGTTGAGTTAGGAATTATAATTTAAAAAATGTGTTATTTTATTATTGAGTTATTTTATCATGCAATGTGAATTGATAGAAACTAGGTAGAGAGAGTGGAGTTCTATTTTAGGGTTTGCATGTTTTAGAAATCCTAGGAGGAATAGGTCTTCTTTATGAGGGGTTTCTAAGTATAATTTTCAAAAATAGGTCTCTCAAATTTTGGAAGAGCTCTTTTGGATGAATTGAAAGATTTTTGGAAAGCCTAGTTTTGGTGAGCATTGTTTTGAGATTCTTTGAAAGCTTAGATTTTGAAGGTTGGATTAGATCTTGCTTGGCTTCGAATTTTTTAGACGTTGGTGAGGTAGGGTTTGAAATAATTTTTTTGTAATATTTTTTCTTTTTTAAAGATTGCATTCTTCCTATCTAAGATTAATTATGTGAATGATTGGGAATTGGTTTCTATTTTAAATTAATTTTATTTTTGTAAAATTTTGGATTAGTTGATGTTCAATTAGATTTGGTATTCAATTTGGTGGTTTGAAAAAGTAGGATGAGATTTTAAGAAATACAAGTGTGAATTATCTCAGTTAGGGTATTTACACAAAAAATATTGATATTTTGTTCTCAATATGTTTGCATAGAAAATTAAATTTGAAATTGTATGTGAAATCATATTCAAAATTAATTAGTTTTGTCTAAAACCCTTATTTTCCATTAAAAAAATTATTAATTTTCACATTTAAAAATTTATTAAAAATAAATAAATTTATTTAATTATTTATTAATATTTGGATTTAAAAATTAAAAAAACTTATTATTATTATTATTATTATTATCTATTAATTTTTTGATTTAAAATTATATATAAAAAGTTAATTAATAAATAAATATTAATTGATTTTTTTTACATGTGGGTTTTAATATTAATGTTTTTGTTTATATTTATATTTAGAAAATAAATAACATTATTTTATTATTAAATATATGGTGTTTTAATATGCATGCAGATTTTTGTTGAATGGTTATTTAAAAATTATATAGGAATGAAATTTTATTTTAAATACATAGTTATGTATGAGATAATTATATAAACGATTTTGTAGGCAAATGGACTTTAATCAATAAGATGATTACTAGAATTTATAAATTGTTTTTGGGTATTTTTGCATGTTTTGATACTTTGATTGATTGTAATTGGGGAGCTATGTTGGCTAAATTACAAATTGTATACCAGAGGCTCTAGGGTATTTTTGGAATGTGCGAGTTGCATTTTGTAATTATTATTTTATTATTAATTTTGAATTAATATTTTATATGATATGTGGTCACCTTGTAATTTTATCATGTGGTATGAAGGTTATCTGTGGAAATATGGTTTCAATCTCTACTACTAACCTTGTTTTATTGAAGCTTGTGATTTTAAGGACACTTTGAGAATGTTGTTATGTTATTGTTGTTATGTGAGAACCAGAGTGTTCCAATTATATTATGGAATTGATTTGAGGATAATTGTTATCATTCTATTGTCATTTAGTTTGTGAGCCTAGGTAGGTTAACTAAGTGTATAGGTGGGGACTGACTTTCAATAGGCATCGGGGCCCGCAAGTGGATGCTAGGATAACTTATTGCAAGTGACTTAATAAAGTGATAATGTAATAAAATCTACTAGAATAGAAATATTAACAAGATGTATGTGTTCCTCACCCATGTCTTGAACGCTAGTACAGGCTAGGATGGTTTGTGATATGATGCTTTTCATCTGCGTGGACTTGGATATTGCATAGTTGGTACCTCATATGTATGAGAGGATTACTGATACCACATAGAGTCACTAGGGCACTAAGGTCTTGAGGGACTACCAGGATAACTCTAGAGTTGTCTCGTGTGATGACACTTCCCCATATATATCTTAGGTTTCCTACATGTGTTGGTTTCCTCTAGTTAGTATGTTTTACCATTATTATCCTAATGTACCTTTTGAAATAGAGAACTTTCAAGATCCCTTTCTTAGTTTGTGTTGTGTTTTATTTTTGATGTTTGATATTTGAGTGGGGTCTATTGTTATCTCCACAACACGGTGGGAGTGGACCATATAGGTTCCATGAGGTCGGGTGGTAGTGATTCTTTTACCATTTGAGATTCTGATGTTCATGTATCAGTGCTGGATGATCTTTGTAGCAATTGTACCTTCTTGTTCAACATTGTTGGAGATGTATGCTTATCTTTCTTATGTTATATTCTTTTAGCATTGTATCAATTATTTTGGATATATCATATTGTACTTTGTGTTGACTAATTATTACATACCCTACGACATGTGTAGTTGATGTGTGTTATGAGGTATACCTTGTGGTATCAATTTTATCATAATTTCATGTATATGATGTTGTACTTATTTACATTATGTGGATACTTTGTATGGTTATTTCATTAAGTGGTTTAATTAATATTTATGTAATCTATGTCAATGAACCCTTGAGATTTGTAATCTAGATTTTTGAGTTGTAATTATATTGTATTGCTTCAATATTCTTAAACATTGTTGTTGTGTAAACTCTTTAAAAAAAAATATTTTGTAAACTTAGTGACATGTTTAGGTTAAATTCTCTTGGTTTCCCTCACGGGGAATTACACTTCCAATAGTTAGTAACCTATTGGAAATAGTCCCATAACTTATAGTTCAAATTTATTTGTTAGGTTGAAGTCTATATTTGTTGAAATTAAGTTTGCATGTACATAGGTAAACTAGGACCAAACATAGTTCCTTTTTTGAGCTTAGATTATCACCCATGGAAGGACTAACATTCTAGTTCCTTGACAAATCAACTCTAAACATCTTAAACTTCACATTCACTCCTACAAATAAATGTGATTTTATTATATGTATGATATATATGGATTATAAATTATGTTATTTTATAATCTTTATTTATATATATTTCTATTTTGATTATTATATCTCCACATTAATTTAGAATGTTTATAAAATAGAATATATGATTTAAAAACTTGTTTACTAAGTCAATATACATATTTTTATATTATTTATTATTTATTCATATTAATTTAGATTTTTAAAAAATAAAAATATGAATTTAGAAAATCTTTTCATTTATTTAATATTTTTCCATTTATAATTATTTTTAATTTCATATAATTTTTTTATCAAAATAGAACTTTCTATTTGTATATTATTAATGATTTAATATCTTTGCAAAATTTAAATTTTTTAAAACAAACATATGAATTTATTTTATAATTTTGTATTATGTATATCATATGTAGTATGTTTAATATATGTATTATAGTTATTTTGAAAAGGACATTAAAATGATCAAACCATCATAAAAAATAAATCATATGACAGATAGGGGGTGACCATCAAATTCCAGGTCGGGTCGTAGTGAAGGACTTTTGAGAAAAAAATAGGGTTTTAGTGTCATTTTGTCATGACATCTAAGGAGCACATCCAAAAATGTTAGGAGATGATTTTGATATTAACTGAGCTTTTTCTATAAGTATTTTTCCCTTTTCAAGCAATCTTTATCTTTTGGTAAGAAATTTTGCTTTTGTCAATATGATATTAGGAGAGTACTCTGGAAAAATGCATGAATTTGTGAACCGCCATTTTTTGGAATCTGACTTTGTGCAACACAAGTTATCTGGTCAATTGCATTCTATCATTTTTGCATTCTTCATGATTTTTAATGGTTGTAATCGGCTACACATTTGCCAACAATTTTTTTTTTTCCGATTAAAAATCTAGGCTTTCTCAAGTTCTGCAAAATAGCAATGTTTTGACATGGGCATGAATGTTAAGGGTCGTTGAAATGATTCTTTTAATTTTAATATAATTATTGTTGTCTTTTATTAATTTATTGTATTTTTTTATGATTAATTTCTTTAAAGTAGAATTTTAATTTTTTGGATCAAATTATTTTTCTATCATCATTTTGGATTATCTCAAACAGATCGTATAAAAAATCTTTAGATAATGTGATTTTTTTTATGGTGGATATTTCAAAACACATTCAATAAAGATCACGAGTTCAAAATAGGAAAACCCACATTACTCTATCACATTTGCTAGCATACTTCTAGAAATGTTATAAGCATTAGGGCATAATCATCAACATTTTCAAATTTTCTTCATGGTATCAAAACTCAAGATTTAGAAACCTGAAAGACAAGGGTGAAAATCATCTAGCTTCTTTTACATAAAAATCATGAATTTTTTAGGTGAAAAATCACAATTCATTTTTTATAGTTCAATCACATGTATTTTAATAAAATCATGACTAGCTAGAAATAGACACATCATAGATAAATTTAAAGAAATCATGATGAACAATATTAGAAGAAAATAATGAAAGTGTTTTTTGTGAACTGCAAGGATTTCTATATTTAAAAATCACAATCAGACCATAGAAAAATATTGCACAAGGTTCGGGTGAAATATCACAATTAAATAAACATATCAAATGACGTCAGTAAAAGAAAAAAATTCTACAGTTTTTTAAACATGTCAACCAGGGTTTCGGTCTTTTCTTTCATTAATGAATACTTTGGAAAGAAAATCATCTAATTTTACAAAGACCAAAGACGAGGTCTTTAACCAGTTCTAGGGATTCAATTATGTAATTGTAAAATAAGAAAATTAAGTTCTTAAGATTAAACAATTGGGGAAACCATACCTCCTAGGAGTTTGAGAGTTTCTACAATAAATCAAGGATAAAGAAGAGGTTACAATTTCATACAAACTACAGCAGAATGGAGTTTTAATTCATAAGAATAGATTCATAATAGGGTTGTAAGGCCATGATTCATGACCTAGACTTGCCAATGTTTTTGCAGGTCAAAATCATTTCTTAGAGGAATCTACTTTCAGAAGAACTATTCTCACAAGATTTTGGAAGACAAGATATCAATAGAAACATTTAGTTGTTTGAACCTGGAGGTGAGTAGCTTCCACATCTTTGCTATTTTATACATATCCTGGTTTTTTAGTCTCAAAATAACACAAATTTTGCATAAAAATTCTGCTAATTCTTATAATCTAAAGTTCTATGATTTCTATGTGTACACTTTATCCATGTTTTCAAATGAATATTTTAAAATCCTCTACCTATTTTAGTTTTCCCTATTTTATACCATCAACTGGTTTTTGTGCAATATGGTTGTACATATCCTCCAGATACAAAAGCCTCATTCATAGCCCTCTCATTGGAGTTTTATAAAGGATCAATACCTCTTCAATTGATGCACACATAGTAAAATGTCTCAAAGCATGCCCCATGTAGACAATTGCAAACTTGAAAGTGTTAGAAAGACCTGCTCGAAAGGTCTTGTGTGCCCTGTCAGTAAGATCATTGCAATATTGATATGAAGACTTGCAATATTAATAGAGAATTCATAGTGATCAATTAATTCATGCAAGATTATGGATCTAGAATGTCCTCATATTTAATGTTGTTGAGACCTTCACAAAAGAACCACGAATAGAAAACATATAAAAAATTTAACAAGAAGGCTTCAACAAACTCTGGTATTTTAAGTTTGTTGATGCATAAACTATCTATAACTTACAATGTTAGCCAGTCAATAAAATTATCTGCCTGTCATATTATTAAAACTAAACGTCTATAAACTTCAATCCGTATGCATGGCTGAAACTTAAAAGCCATAAAGATTTTAGTAATAAGCCCAGTGACTAAACGTGATTCCGTACTTAGGTCTCAGCACTGTGATCTTTAGAAGTATCCATCATATAATATCGTTCTAAACTTTACTTGTGTAAAGAAATTTGTCCTTTAAATATTTATTTGCATTATCTTTTTGTTTTTTTTAATGATACACAGGACTTGACCTACTATTATTAGGAACCTGTTCAAAGATTTTATTTTACAACAGCCAGTTGCCAAAAATGCTTTGGATTCCCATACAATCTTATACACTCCACACAATAATCATATAGAGACAAACATCATATCAAATTCATGGTATGGATCTTCAATTTGCCCCCGTAATGTTTTAAGAGAATATTTTGGAAAATATACTATGGAAGCTTCGATTTGAATTAGCATATAAAAGATGCATATGGTTATTGTGTCTTATATCTTTATTTTAGAGTGTAAGTTCTATTTTATCTTGATCTAAAAAAAATTGTTTCTTATGATCCAAGCTATAGACATCTCTAGCACAATGTGGAATTCAGAGTTGAGAATAATAATCTTCATAGATTGAAATTAGCATATAACGTTACTCTTAAAAATCTCAATTAAGTACATACATACATAACACACTATCTTGTAATTACTAAATGACATTTCGACTCTCAATATAGATTACCCCGTCCCAAATATGATTGTAAAGACATACCATAGGCCCATCTGAAACTGCAAACACAGTGGTTTGTGACATTTTTAAAAGTAGGTATTAGAAAACGTTACAAATCTTATCAATCACTGCATGTTTACCTATCTTTGACAATATGAAAGAGTTAGCATAAATTGTTGGGAATTTTAGGTAGTTAAAAATTATCAACAATTGATGAAAAAATCAGCTTGCAATTTTTAATTGAAAAATCAGAATTGGTTCTATTTACACTAATAAGTTGTTTACTTCTAATTTAATGAATTTAAAATCTTTATTCTACTAAGTCCCCTCATTAGCTGTGGAAGGTATCTTCGCTTAGATGGAAGCCTTGCAATGGTTGTATAAACTTGAAAGGTGGCATATCCTTGATCTTGATAAGCTTTCCAAAATTTCTGATGTTTCAATTTTAAGGATCTGACATTTAGGTTGTGTTGTGAGGTTTTCTTTTAATGTAATGTTTTCAGATTTTTAATGTATATTAAATGTGTATTTATGGAATCAATTGTGTATGTCATTATCTTCCTTCTTTAGTGAATCAATTGTATATATTTTTGATTCAATGTTTAGAATCATTATATTCTTTATTCAAGAACTTTTGTGAAAGATTCATTAAATTTAATTTTAGAAGATGAGATGGCAGGTGAGAGGTGATCATCCTATGCACAAGGTCAGCATACGTAAGGACATTTTCAATTTCTTTGCATCTGACAGCAAGCAATCCACATTACCCCATTGTAAAGAGTTTCTAACTTTAGAATTAGTTTAAGGTAAAAATCCTTTTTGTTTGCTACTAAATTTGTACCATCTTTGTTAATCTTTAATTAATGGTAGCTTATGCAATCTGAATAAGTTTCTCTCAGATGGATTTTTTAAACATGTATTCTGCATTGGGAGGGCAATACAAATTATCAAATGATTTTCACAAAAATGTGAATATGCATTTTTATGAAAATAAATTTGAAGAGCCAAGAACATTGAATGAAAATCTTAAAACGAAGCATTTTCTTTTAGTGTACGTCTATAATAAATTATTTCTATTAGTTGTTTACTATTTTTTTATCAAGATGATAAAAGTAATAGAACATTAAATATTCCTTTCTTTACTGTGTATCTTATGATTGGATTCATTTTTGTTAAGATTAATTATGTGTAGCTTATTGAACAGGTATGCTGCTATCTTAAGTCATCCAATTAATAACATGCTTTTTGTGCTCTATCTTTTTTTGGTGTACATGTGTTGATATGATCTACTCTTTTTGCTTGTTACAACTATGCTAGCCATGTGTTTATGTATATAGGTTAAGATTGTGCTTAAATTGGTGACCAAATTGTGAAGAAGTTCCAATGTTCTATACCAGTATTAAGTTGCAGAGTGCTAGGAATGCTATCAAATGTAAATTATTTCCTTTAGAGGTTAGCGTTAAGGAGTTCTGGCAACCACTCTTCACATGTGGGCAGCGGCTATTAATCATAGGGTTGCATTCCAAATTTATGTGTAAGGTTAATCAATTTAAGGGTTGTGATATTGTGCATGGGGGCCATTAATATATGATGAAGCCTCATTTTGTATTGGTAGGAGCCTACATATTAATACTAGCATCTATGTTAGAGATCCTTCAACTTCTAGGAAATTGCGATCTCTATAGGAGGATTACAACAGTCATACATTCTAGTTTCCATAGTTGTTTTCAAATTAAGATGATTCAAAATTATCATTTATAAATATGATGCAGGAGCATCTTGGGTCTAAGAGCAATCTTGCATTACCCAAAAATATTTTTGGTTTTGTTTTCAATAAGGGTTATCTTGTGCAGAGGTGTTATTTGTGGAAGCTTGCTATTTTCAGTAAGTTGGTCATCCAATCTTGGAATGTTCTGATTTCTTTTCTGGAGGTTCATTTTGGTCATATCAGCCTGCCAGTAAAGTTTCATTGACAGATCAAATCTAGCTTTGTAGTTATTGAAGATTCTCGGTATTGGCAACAGGGTACAAAAACTTTGAACTTATTTTTTAATGCTTTAGACGCCCTGGATGAGGTCAACAATTTGGGTGATAAGTGCTTGCACCAGTCAAGCCTGTAGAACACTTCGTGGCCTTTCCAAAATGGGGTTATAATAGCCAATTGGGTCAACTAGCGATGACTTATGGTCTTCGGAAGTTGGGTTACCTAAAATAGCAGAAAATGATATTCCTTCAAAAAAAAATTTTGGGTTTCAAAAGTTATTTTAGGCTGACTTTGATGTAATAAATTGTAAAATAAAATAATTCTAAGTTTGGTCGGCCTTGTTGGCTAAAATTCTGGAACCTTCCCAAGCAGTAAAAAATTGCCTATATAAGGAAGGCTGTAGTGTTGTCTTAGGCAGTTCGGGATAGTTCTGGGTAGTAGATCTGGGTATTGATTCAAGGCTTTTTCCTATAGAATATTGTAAAGAAATGCCCATGTGGCTTTGCATATTGTAATTCTAAAAGTTTGTAATTTCACATTTGTGGAGATAATAACAAGCCAATTTTTTGTTCTTGCATATTGTTGTTGTTTCTATGTTTCTATTATGTGTTTGTGGTATTAAGGGGAGCACCCTTCATCAAGTGGTACCAGAGCAGAAGTTCCTGAGTGTGTAAACAGATCATCGATTGTGAGGCAGTTTGCACTAGGACTATGAGTTAGGGTTTTCATGTAAACAAATTGCTGATTGTGAGGCAATTTGCACCAGGACCGTGGGTTAGGGTTTCTATGTAAACAGATCACTGACTGTGAGGCAGTTTGCACCAGGACCGTGGTTAGGGTTTTAGCGAGAAGCATGAAAATGCCTCCATGAAGGGAACGTGGCGGAAGAGTTGGTGTTGTAACACCTGAGGTTAGAGCACTCCAGAGACAAGTGCGAGCATCAAAAGAAGAGATCCGCAGAGGAATGAATCTTAATGTCAGAGATAAAAGAGAGGATGAAGCTGAAGAAGAAGATCAAGAAGGAGAAGTCGAAGTTGTAAACCCGGAGGAAGAAAGACTTTTTCAGGCCATTTCTAAGATCGAAAAAAGACCTAAGATTGAGGTTCTAACATTTTTTGGAAATCTTAACCCAGAGGAGTTGATCAACTGGATGAATGAATGTGAAGAAAATTTTGAGTATGAAGATATTGAGGATCCTGATAGGGTCAAATTCGCGAAGGCCAGACTGAAAGGTCATGCAAAGATCTGGTGGTAAGAGATTCAATTGGAGCAAAATAGAAGAGGGAAAGATAAAACCACAAGATGGGATCAGATGTTGGATAAATTGAAGTGATAGTTCATCCCTGTTGATTATGAGCTTGACCTACTGAAGAAAATACAAAGTTTGAAGCAAGCGGGATGATCTGTTTGGGAGTATACAGAGGATTTCTATCGAATCTTCATCAGAATAGGCCATGCGGAAGCTAATAAGGAGAAAGTTGCCTGTTACCTTAATGGGTTGAGGCCAAGCATTCAGGAGGAGTTGAATCTGGTTTGAATGAACAGTATTGAAGAGGCATACCAGTTTGCCCTAATAGTAGAGGAAAAGTTGAACAAGAAGTTTGAGAGAAGACGAAGCAGAAGGGGTCGTGATAGAAGATCTGGTGGACGGTCATATGAAGATCAAAATGAAGATCTAAAAAAGAAAGATGAGGCCAGTAACAGTCAGAATCAGAGAGGAGATCATTTCAATCATTTCCATGATCAGAATAATAGAGATCAAAGAGGAAGAAGAAGAGGACAAGGTTCAGGAAGAGGAGGCTTCCATGGAACATGTTTTCATTATGGAGAAGGTCATAGAAAATTTGAATGTCCTCAACACCAAGGACAGATAGGAGGAATGAAGGCCAGGCCAGAGTTGCACATGTAGATGAAGATGTCAAATCATCATATTCTGAAGATGCCGAAAGAAGAGAAATGTTGATTAACAGAAGAGTCCTATTGAGTGGTGAGAATGAACCTGAGCAAAGGAGGAGCTTGTTTCACACTAGGTGCAAGTGTTAGGGTAAGTGTTGTGATGTGATTATTGATAGTGGTATTATTAATAATTTGGTGTCAAAAGAGATGGTGACAAAGTTGAAGCTCAAGAGGCAGAAACATCCACATCCATATCGGGTTGCCTCGGTGTAGGATGACCACAAGGTCATGGTCAGTGAACAGTGCCTAATAAAGTTCAAGATTGGCAAGTACCAAGATGAGGTACTATGTGATATCACATCTATGGATGCATGTCATATGTTGTTGGGTAGACTTTGACAGTTTGAAAAATGTGTTGTACATGATGGTTGTGCACATACCTATTCCCTGACAAAGGATGGAGTGCGACATAAGCTAAAGCCATTGAAGGAGACAGAAGAAAAGGTATGTGGTGTTGCAAGAATAAATTTTGTTGATAGAGGAAATTTCTTAGATGGTATGTAGCATGAGCATATGTGTTTTACCTTAATTTCAAAGGCTGGGAAAGAGGAAGTAGAAGATGTACCTATAGAAGTTGCAAAATTATTGAATGAGTTTCAGGATATTGTATCCGATAATGTGCCTGATGGATTACCACCAGTAAGAAAGATCAGTGATCAGATGGACTTGATTCCAGGAGCTAATTTTCCAAATAAGGCAGCACACAAAATGATACTAGTAGAAAGTGAAGAGTTGAAGATAGATTTGAAGTTTAGTTCATCACATCATTCATAGATTGTATATGGAAGTAGTCCTAGAAATGCATCTGAGTTGAGGAAGATAGATAAAGGAGAAATAAGTAGTGCTGAAGTTGAGGATTCTACAGAATATTTGAAGAATATCCATGAGGAGGTGAGGAACCATATTACCAAGATGAATGCGTAGTATAAGGCTAAGGCAGATGAGGAAAGGAGGCATAAGGAGTTTCAGGTTGGAGATGAAGTCATGGTTCATTTGCGGAAGGAGCTATTTTCGGTTGGTACATATAACAAGTTGAAAATGAAGAAGTTTGGGCCATGTAGGATACCGAAGAAGCATGATTTAGGAAATGCATATGAGGTCGAGTTGCCTACTGAGCTAAATATTTTACCTATATTTAATGTTTCAGATCTGATAGAGTATCATGAAGGAGGTTTTGAAGATGAGGTTACAAAAGCATAGTAGAGTATTCCACCAACCAGTTCAGATATCAAGGAGATTGAAGACATATTAGATAGTCATGTTGGTAGAAGCACAAGGAATAGGACATATGAAGAGTATTTGGTCAAATGGAAAGGATGACTTGTTGAAGATTCATCATGGCTAACAAAGGAGGAGGTTAACCGTCTTGATTTTCCTCTGCACACCTGAGTCGTGACAAGGTCACTTCTCAAATTACCCTAGGTGTCTGATGCAGGAGCATCCTGGGTGTAAGAGCAATCTTGCATCACCCAAAAATATTTTTGGCTTTGTTTTCAATAAGGGCTATCTTGTGCAAAGGTGCTATTTGTGAAAACTTGATATTTTCAATAAGTTCATTATTTGATCTCAAAATGTTCTGATTTCTTCCCTGGAGGTTCATTTTGGTCATATCAACCTACCATTAAAGTTTCATTGACAGATCAAGTCTAGCTTTGTAGATATTGAAGATTTTCGGTATTGGCAACAAGGTACAAAAATTTTGAACTTAGTTTTGAAGGCTTTAGAGGCACTAGATGAGGTCAACAATTTGGGTGATAGGCGCTTGTGCTAGTCATGCCTATAGACCGCTTCGTGGCCTTTTTGGAATGGGGTTATAATAGTCAATCGAGTCAACTAGCGATGACTTATGGTCTTCGAAAGTTGGGTCACCTGAAATGGCAGAAAATGATTTTCCTTCAAAATTTATGTTTGGGTTTCAAAAGTTATTTTGGGCCGACTTTGATGTAATAAAATGTAAAATAAAATAATTCTAAGTTTGGTCAGCCTTGTTGGCTAAAATTCTGGAACCTTCCTAGGCGGTGGAAAATTGCCTATATAAGGAAGGCTGTAGTGTTGTCTTAGGCAGTTCGAGACAGTTCTAAGTAGTAGATCTGGGTATTGATTCGAGGCTTTGTCCTATAGAATATTGTAAGGGAATGCTCATGTGGCTTTGCATATTGTAATTCTAAAAGTTTGTAATTCCACATTTGTGGAGATAATAAGAAGCCAATTTTTTGTTCTTGCATATTGTTGTTGTTTCTTTGTTTATGTTATGTGTTTGTGGTATTAAGGGGAGCACCCTTCATCAAAATATTTGCGTTCAGGGATTAAAATTTGTAAGTGCATTTGAATTTCAATCTTTTAATTTCAATTCCATGTATTATTTAAAAAAAATTTTAAAAAATCCTGAAAAACACAAAAAATTTTATAAAACTGCAAAAACAATTTCATTCAAGACAATTTTAATCAGTAGTAGAACCATTGGGGTTCTTATTGTTCAGGTTCCTTTCTTACCTTCCCTAGTTTCCTTACCTTCCCTAGTTTTATTGAGAGGAAAATGTAAGTTTAAGCCATTTATCAAAAGGAAGTAGACAATCTTTTTCTTTTTTTTACCTCTCTTTGGTTTTGTTGCATATGTAATATTGTATGAAATTGTGGTACTTTTAGTGCATTCAACTCACAAATTTGATATATTTTTCTCTAAATAGCCAATGTTATTGGTAATCTCAAATACTATTAGCTTTTTGCATCCAAAAGCTCTAGTTTATCCATGCCTTCCTAAAGGAAAAATTTGGAAGAAAGTAAGATTTAGAATTTATTACAATATAGAGTTAATAAATGGCTTCTTATTACTTTCTCTTTTACTACAATTTTTCTTTCAAAAATTAGTGGTTCCCTTTTTGGTTGTTTTCTTTTCATTTTCTTTCAGTCATATTTTTTTTCTCTAGAGCTTTTGTAGGTTGATTTTTGTTGTGGTAAATTGTTCTTAAAATATTTAAAATTGTGAAGTATACTATGGATCCCTTTTAGAGAACTAAAACCCATATTTAGTATTAAAATTTACAATTATAAAGTCTCGTAGTAACATAAAAGTTTGAATTATAATATTTTCAGATTTATTTATAGGATTGGTGCATTGATCTTTAATATTTATTGCATGTAATTGTTACCCAAAATTTCCTATTCCACACAATTTTGGCCACAGGCTGGGCTCTATCCAGCAATTTCCATTAAACCATGTTGAACACCTTGAGAAAATTTTATAGGTTTGTGCCTTTTCCTCTAGTCTCTACAATTATTTAACTCTCTGGTCTAATAAGCCATTTAATTTAAAAATATGACCGTTAGAGGCAAAAAACCTTAAAAACCCTATGACCTATTCTATTCTGCTATTACTTTTTGGCCACTTAAGTCTCTATATTTTGCATGTGCGCTTTATAAGCTAAGGCTAGTGACAAGATCTCTAAAGCCCAGCAGAATATTCCTTTCAATCTCCCGACCCCATGACTTCCTTTTATATCTTAATCCCCTGATCATATGGAATATTCCATTTTCATTTAGCGACTTAGTGATTTCCCTTTAGTCGGGAATCTCATAACGAAACCCAAGGTCACCAATTCTTCCAGAGATCTGGTGACTAAGTGATTTTCCTTACTACAACTATAACTCATGTGGGCCGCAAGTTAAGGATTTCCCTTTAGTCGGGAAGTCATGAGGGTTAACCGTGGTTAGTCAAAAGTTCATGAGACTTCAAGTTTACTTTAGTCGAGAGGTCGCTAGATATAATCATGGTCAAAGGATGGTCAGCTCAAGGTAAAGATAATGACAAATGATAAGGATCCATGTGTCTTTGGCAGGCCTAAGCTTTATAAGCTTAGTCTCTTAATCGTGAGACCTGGATCGAATATTATTTTCCATCCATCAATTGAGAATGGCCTTAGTCAGGTGATCTCATGACAAAGACCGAATCTTCCAATATGTCTAATGACTAGGAGAATGAGGGCTTAGTCGCTAGATCTCTAAATTCAAATATATGGTAAGAGTTCAGTTAATAATGTCTTTAGTCAGGAATTCTCCAGATGTAACCCAGGGTAAAGAAAGTTCTCGGTGACTTGGAGATTTATTTGGCCATGTGTTCTCAAGGTTTAACCCCAGTTAGGAAAAGGATTATGAGGATCAGCAAAGTTTGTTGTCACTTGATCTCTAGATGTGCCTAGGTTAGAGGTTAACATTATGTCAGAATATGGCGGCTATGTTTCACATTCGGCGATCCAGCGACTGTGTGCTCTCATAATCTCTTGATCCTGGCGGTTATGTTCCAAACATTCAGAGACTTAGAAACACGAATATCTCTTAGTCTCTTAATGCAGCAGCTAATTTATAAAAGATTCAGAGACTCAGCGAGGACCGTAAGATGAAAAATGATCAATGGTTGTCGCCTGATCTCTAGACATAACTCATGGTTAGGCTTTTATCTAGCGACCTCATGAATATAGTGTTCGCATGATCTCTAGACTTTACTGAGGTTAATAAAATTATTCAGCAACTGAAAGAAGGCATAGTCGCGTATTCGCCAAATGAGTTAGGGTTAAGAGCAGAAGCAATGCCTGGGTAAAGTTGAAACATCTGACGGCCCTATTTTAAAGGGAGATCAAAGTTTAAATACCAATCATTGATAAAGAAAGGCTTGGCACCACCTGTGACTGTTTCTATTTTTAAATTAAAATATCTGAGAAGTACCAGATTTGAATAGTTATGGCAAGCTCGACTTGTAGGGAGGTAGATGGAGCAGCCGACCTTTTCAGAGGCAGTTATGGTGATGGAATTATGTGTAGAGATAGATATTTGATCAATCAGGATATTTTCATGGGTATTTATGATCAGAAATGATAGAATTAGGGTTTTCCATTATTCTATGAAAATCTATGTAACCCTAATTAGATACTTTTCTCCTACCTATGTGCAATAAAGGAGGTGTATATATTAGTTTTTTGGAGCTCTTGGAGCTAAGAGTTTACAATTGTAAAGGAGAGTTTTTCTTTCTTAGGAATTATCTGAGGCATTCTTTCTGCCCTCTAGCTTCTGCAGTTTGTAGCCTTTCATTGAGGTTTAGATATTGTAAAGGTATTTTGTGACATTCTTCCTCTCCCTATGCTTTCTTGTCTAAATTTTCTCTTAATGGATTAAGTATATGTATGTTTTCAGTAATATCTTAGGGTTCTTGGTCCCTCTTTCTTTCTACAATTCATGTGTATTCCTGTGGATGATTTGATTTGAATGATCTTGTGGGTATACTTCAACCCCCTGACAATCTGTCTCATTCCTATACCTAGTTGTAGAGGTGGATGTTTGTTTGCAGGTTATACATTATGTCTAAATTCTTAAGAGTTCTATTGTTGTGAAATTCTCTCTTTCCCTGAATAGCCTCTTCCTATTGCAGACCCTTCTATGAAATATTGATGCAAACCTATTTAGTGAGTTGTGATCTCCTAGACCTAGGTTTGTGCATTGATTTCATCCTCTATACTGTAATTCATACCATCTTTTCGGTGTATCACCTAGAAGGATAGTTTGCTTTCAGTCATTTCCCTTTCATGCATTCCTTTTATCCCTTTTCCCTTAAGAGTTTACTTTCATGTCAAGAAACAAATTAAGTTGATTATCCAAGAGGAACCAGCCTAGAATCTGGAGGTCTCATCTCAGTTAGCATAGGTCCCACACCTGGAGATGATTCCCATGTTATACTAGGTTATCAAGACCAAGAGAGCTTGTACCAAGGGTGTGAACTTAGTGTATAACAATTCTGGCATGCCCGGTGGGACTAAAGTTCAAATTTATGTTCAAGTTGCTCCTATAAGTTCAAAATCTTAGTTTCAAAGACACCTCACCTTGGGCATAACATTTCTGACTCAAAAAGAAGTTCATCTTTGAAAGATTGTGTTATCTCTGATATACTGACTGCATAATATAGACCTTTCAAAGGTTGATATTTAAGTATATCTGGCAATTCCACTGCTTTCAAAAATTTAGGCTAACCTTGTTCAAAGTTTATGAGAAAGATTGAGACTAGGAGCTCAAAGCCCATTGAATTTTCAAAGTTGCCCTTAAAAAGAAGCTACAAAGGCAAATCAACCCAGAGAACATCCCTTGGAAGGAGAGTACAGTCTACACCACCTGATACTTTAGAAAGGAGACCTTTGCTCTTTCATCTCAGAAGAAGAGGAAGATCTCTAACCAGAGATCTAGAAGAAGATTTAAATCTAGCATTAAATACAACTCACACAGTTGCTACCCAGCAAGTTCTAGCTCCTACAATGGCTAGATAGTTTTTTTTTGCACCCTTTAACTAGGGAAGTCCATTGATCTTTGCCCAACATCATGATGTGCCCTTGGTGGCACTAAAGTGTCTACCTTATTTCACAGGTGAAGGACAAACTATAGCTTTTGAACATATAGAGATGTGACCACTATCTGTAGCATACATAATATAACTCAAGAATATGTGGCCACTAACTTATTAGCAGCCTCCCTCAAGGGTAAGGCTCTTGAATGGTTTAGAACTCTAGCTGTTGGTTCTATTAATTCATGGGATGGATTATGAGATGCGTTGAGTAAACACTTTGAGGATAAATCAGACAACTTGTCTTTGGTTGAGTAGTTGACAACCATTAAAAAAGACCCTCAAGAACAAATGACAGATTATAACAATAGATTCCTCAAGACATGGAATAGAATTTCAGTCTTAGTAAGGCCATTAGATGATCATGATTTCTTATACTTCTTGCAAATTTTGAATAGTTAGATCTCTGTCATGATCCAATCTATGGGAGGTACCTCTCTACCCCAAGCTTTTGACACAGCTGTTAGAGCTGAAAATTATTTAATCCAGGTAGGCATGATAGAAAGATGGCCACCCATGCCCATCTTTCCTAGCCTTCATCCCACTACACCTCTACAAATACCTCATTTTACCCCTATTCCCACCATATTAGCACCTCAGGCTAGTACTAGTGGTCAAGAGCTAAAGGAAAGTTTCTCTCAAGAATTACAAGAGATGAAGAATAGTCAACAAAGTAGTCAGCAAGAAATGACAAATTTGCTGTAGACTTTAACTAAAGAGGTTACAAACCTAAAGAGGCAAGGGTAAGGAATCAGACCCCCCTTTCAGCCACAAGACCAAGGTCCTAATCAACAATATCAGAATCAAGGACAACTTTATCAGCAAAATAGGCCACCATACCAAGGAGGTTATCAAGGAGCTTACCAAAGGCAAAATTTTAATCAAAGACCATTCCAACCATATAACCCTACACCTCTTAATTCTACAAATCTAGTTAGGGATGTTGTTCCTATTCAAAATAATATGGCCTTGGACAATGAATGGTGCTTCCCTTGTAATCAACCTCACAATCAGGCTACATGTTCAAATGGATGGATGACTCAAGCACTAATGGTTCAAAATGTCTCACAGACTCAATCAGAGGCCTCTTCTAGTGGATCAATTCCTCAACAAGAATCACAAGCTGATGAGATTGCTCTTTTCAATTGGGAGTAGCAAGACTTCAATGGAGTCAATGGTGAATTTTCTATTGCTACCAACACAAGGTCAAAAAGAAGAGATCAAGACATGGAGTGAGCAGATTCTAGGACTAAAGCTACTACATCTACAGAACCACTGCAGCAAGCTACTCTCACCATATTCAAGAGGGCTCATGTCATTACAAGAAAAGAAAGCCAGACTCTCAAAGAAGTGGATCCCATCATAGTAAAAGAACAACAAAGAGTACATACTGTGACACCTTTCAATATTGTAGACAACATGAAGAAGGTGAATGTTACTATGTCTATGTGGGACTCTTTGGCTATTCCAGGAAAACCTAAGATTTTGAAGAAAGCCATGACTGAAGTAACAACTCCTCAGCCTACAAAAGAGACTACAAAGTCAATGTTGGTCAACACTAATCAAGAAAAGGAGGCTCCAAGTTGTAACTCCAAAGCCAATACCATTCAAGGTAGGAACTCAAAACCACCTCCCTTTTATGTATCTTTAATTATTAGAAAATTCTTAGTACATAATTGTATGGTAAATAGTGGAGCTACTAGTACTGTAATGCCAAAAAAGGTAGCTAACCAACTAGGACTTAAATATGAACCCCTCCAAAAAAGGGTTACACAACCTGATGGATCCTTAGTTAACACAATAGGTGTGGCTAAGGATACTAGTCTAATCCTTCATGCAAGTCCTAATTTCTCCATCCTACTTTATATATATATATATATATATATATATATATATATATATATATATATATATATATATATATATATATATATACACATATCCTTCTCTATTTGCCATATGTCTATCAAGGGAGTTTACAGCCAAGATAGGAGGCTACCTTTCTTCTGACTGGTCTCACATGCTCTTCCACACAAGATATGGTACCAAGGTCACCATTAAATCTAAATCATTGGCAGCACACCATATAGAACCATATGTGTCCAATATGATCAATGCAAGCTACCTTGAATTTGATAGCAATGACTTCCCAACTATCAGAGAAGCAAACACTAAGATAGAAAATATCCCTAATATTTTACTAAATGAACTAGAATCAAAAAAGCTTCAGAGGCCCAAGAAAATGTTATTTGGGATACTGGTTTAGGGAGCTATTTGATACAAGAAAGTGGATCCATAGAGCCAAACCTTCTCAAAGAGGACACTGATTCAGAGGATCGGAGCAACCAAGTTTGGGAATTATTTTTTGATGGAGCTAGAAGCAGACATGGTTTTGGTGGTGGTTCTATGCTAGTGTCCCCAAAGGGAGAAAGATATTATACAGCTTTCAGATTCAGTTTCTCCTGCACTAGAAACACTGCAAAGTATGAAAGTCTAGTGAATGGACTGGAGTGGGCTAGAAAAAGAAGGCTCAAAGCCCTAAAAGTTTATGGTTACAGTGAGTTAGTAGTCAGCCAAGTAAGAGGGATAAGTACAACCAAAAATGACACCATGAAAGCATACAAACATAGAGTTTGGGATGCAATTGAAGACTTTTGTACTTTCAATATTGTTGCCATCCCTAAGAAGCTAAATCAAAATGCAGATAGATTAGCTACTATTGGATCTCAGTATGGCATTCCCAATAGTATTTCAAAGGAGGAGACCCAGTAGCATATCAAAGTAATTTTTAGACCTTCTATCCCTGATAACAATGTCAATTGGCAAGTGTTTGACAATGATGAATAGATTCTACAATTCTTGTTTGAAGAAGATGTTTTCTCAAAACATAACCAAGATAGACTATTGCAGAACTATGGTGACCAAGTAATACAACTTAAATCTAATAAGATGCCTAAAGGTCTTATCACCTTAGAAACTATCTAACAAGGATGATCAAATTAAGAAAAACAAAGCTGGCCTAGTAGTTCAACAAGAACATTGTGTTGAATTAGAGTTAGAACCAGGTAAATTTGGAAAAGTAAATACTGATTTAGAAAAGCAGGCTTACACCCAATTATTCAAAGAGTTCAATGATGTATTTGCATGGCAATATGAAGACCTCAAAGGTTTTAATCCAGCCCTTGCTCAGTACACTATTGAACTAGAGCCTAATGCTAAGCCAGTAAGACAAAAACAAAGGCCTATTAATCCAAAGCTTGAGCCACTTATGCATAAAGAAGTGCTCAAATTGATAGAAAGTGGTATCATCTACCCCATCAAGCATACTAGTTAGGTTTCCAACCTTGTTCCTGTAAGGAAGAAGAATGGGGAGTTGAGGTTATGTGTTGACTTTAGGGATCTCAGTAGAGCCTCTTTAAAAGACCACCATCCCTTACCCTCTATGGAACAAATCTTACAATGTGTCTCTGGATCCGAGAGATTTTCATTATTTGATGGCTATTTAGGATACAATCATATCTTAGTTAATGAGGAGGATCAATACAAGACTACATTTACAACCAAGTGGGGAACCATGGCTTATCAAAAGATGCCCTTTGGTTTGTCAAATGCAGGTGCTACTTTTCAAAAGGCAATGGATATGGCCTTTAAAATCCTCATGTACAAGTTTGTACTGGTCTACTTAGATGACATAATTGTCTATTCTAAACATGCAGTAGATCATATCAAACATCTGAGGAAGATCTTTGAAAGATGTAGAGAATTTTAGATATCTCTTAATCCCAAAAAATCTATGTTTGCAGTTCATGAGGGGAAATTGTTAGGATACATAGTGTCTAAGGAATCACAATAGACCCTGAAAGGATTGTAGCCATCCTAGAGCTACCCTTGCCACATCATAAGAAAGGCCTTCAATCTTTCATAGGAAGGATTAACTTTGTTAGGCATTTCTTGCCTAATATTGCAGATTTACTGAAGCCTTTGACAGCCATGTTAAAGAAGAGCTCATCCTTCAACTAAAGTAAAGAAAGGAAAGCTAATTTCCAAGTTATCAAAAAAGCCTTGATAGAAGTTCCTGCTCTATTAAACCCAAATTTCAGTAAGGATTTTATCCTTTATACCTATGGAGGCCATGATGCTATATCTGCTATGTTGACTCAAAAAAATTTAGATGGATTGGAGCAACCTATTGCTTTCTTTAGCAAAGGTTTAGAAGAGTATGAACAGAGATACTCTTTTGTGGAAAAACATGTACATGTTGTGGTAAAAAGTCTTAAAAAATTTAGATATCTATTGACCCATAGCAAGGTACACTTGAAGGTTACTCATCCAAGTGTCAAAGAATTTTTTCTTTCCAAGGACCTAAATGAGAAAAGATTTGGTTGGATTACCAAAGTGATGGAGTATGACATTGATATCCAAACCACCAAGCTATTTAAAGGAAGAGGCCTTTGTGAGCATTTGGCAAAGGATGAGAGTTCAAAAAAATTAGAGCAAACAGATGCATCTCTAGTTGTGCATTCTACAAAATAACATGCCAAGGCAATAGGTCGGTTGCCTAACATGATTCATTTTTTCAAGATAGGACAATGTCCTACAGACCTAGATTCAACAAGAAGAAGATATTATAGATTACAATCTATTTCCTTTGTGATAATGGATGAAGTTATTTTTAGAAAGGATCACAATGGTGTCCTTTTGAGATGTATTGATTCAGAAAAGATAGCTGATGTCCTATTTGAATTTCCTGATGGACCTTCTGGAGATCATTTTTCTCCTAGGACTATTGCTTTTAAAATCATGAGGGTTGGATACTATTGGCCATCTATCTTTAGAGATAGTCATGATTATGTGAGAAAATGCATCAAATGTGTCATGTTTGTAGGAAAAGAAAGGTTTGTAGCTTTACCCCTTCAGCCAATCATAACAGAACAACCTTTCATGAGATGGGGCATAGACTTTATTGGCATGATTAATCCTCCATCTAGTGCAGGTCATAAGTGGGTAATCACTACAATAGATTATTTCACTAGATGGATAGAGGTAGTTTCCTTGAAAGAATCAAATGAGAGTGTTGTCTTAAGTTTTTATGGTGATATAATTCATAGATTCGACAATCCAGACTCCATAATATCAGATAATGCATTGGCATTCACAAGTCTTAAAGTCTCAAAATGGGCAATCAAAAATGGCATTTATCTGAATACAAGTTCAAATTACTACCCTTAGCGCAATGGTTTGGCAGAATCAACTAATAAGAACTTGATTAGGATAATCAAGAAGACTCTACAAGATAACCAAAGAGATTGGCATACTAAATTGAAATCTACCTTATGGTTAGATAGGATTACCCCAGAGAAGATCATTGGGAATTCTCCTTATGTGTTAGTATATGGCAGAGAAGCTAAGTTGTCCATTTCAACTGAATTGCCAACTTTGGACTTAGCCACTCAATATGTCCTATTTGAAGCAGGAGACCCCTTACACATCAGGTATGCTCAACTGATGGAGTTAGAAGAACTCAGAGATAAGTCCATGAAAGCTATGGAGTTCCATCAGATACAAACAAAGAAAAGTTTTGATAAAAGAGTCAAGGCTCAAAATTTCAAGATTAGAGATATAGTCCTCAAGTTGGATGAGTTCAGATCAAAGCCTGGCAGACATACAAAGTTTGATTCCTTTTGGGGTGGACCATTTGTTATTATAGAATGCAAGGGGCCTAATGCTTTTCAGCTATCAACTCTTGAAGGAGACACCTTGCCTATATTAGTTAATGGATTCCACTTGAAGCCTTGTTTTGAGGTCAATCCCTCCTTGTAAATCTCTATAAATATGTTTCCTTTCTTTTTGTCCCTTCTTTCTAGGTTAGTTTTCCTACTTTTCAAGAAGTGCTCGTGCACATTTTTATTCCTCCCAGTTTCAGGTCTATCTCTCTGTCGAAAAGTTTTATGCTCAAGGAGATGACTCCATGCCCAATGAATTTTCTAAAGGCCACTAATCTAATGTCTAGTAGGCTAACATCAAGCAGAAATCACCAAAATGTTACCCAAAATTTCCTGTTCCACACAATTTTGGCCATAGGCTGGGCTCTATCCAACAATTTCCATTAAACCATGTTGAACACCTTGAGAAATTTTTATAGGTTTCTGCCTTTTCCTCTGGTCTCTACAATTATTTAACTCTCTCATCTGATAAGCCATTTAATTTAAAAATATGAATGTTAGAGGCAAACAACCCTAAAAACCCTATGAACTGTTCTATTCCACCATTACTTTTTAGCCACTTAAGTCTCTATATTTTGCATGTGCGCTTTATAAGCTAATGCCAATCATGAGATCTCTAAAGCCCAGTAGAATATTCCTTTCAATCTCCCAACCCCGTGACTTCCTTTTATATCTTAATCTCCTGATCGTATGCTATATTCCATTTTCATTCAGTGACTCAGTGATTTCCCTTTAGTCGGGTAATCTCATAATGAAACCCAAGGTCAACAATTCTTCTGGAGATTGACTAAGTGATTTTCCTTACTATAGCTATGACTCATGTGGGCCTCGAGTTAAGGATTTTCCTTCAGTCAGGAAGTCGCGAGGGTTAACCGCGGTTAGTCAAAAGTTCATGAGACTTCAAGTTTTCTTCAGTCAAGAGGTTGCTAGATATAATCATGGTCAAAGGATGGTCATCTCAACATAAAGACAATGAGAAATGATAATCTTCCATGTGTCTCTGCCAGGCCCAGGCTTTGTAAGCTTAGTCTCTTAGTCATGAGACCCGAACCGAATATTCTTTTCCATCCAGCAATTGAGAATTGCCTTAGTCGGGTGATCTCATGACAAAGACCGAATATTCCAATATGTCTGACAACTAGGAGAATGAGGGCTTAGTCACCAGATCTCCAAATTCAAATATATGGTAAGGGCTGAGTTAATATTGTCTTTCGTCAGGAAGTCTCCAGATGTAACCTAGTGTAAAGAAAGTTCTCAGTGACTTGGAGATTGCTTTGGTCATGTGTTCTCAAGGTTTAACCCCAGTTAAGGAAAGGATTATGAGGTTTAGTGAAGTCTGTTGTCACTTGATCTCCAGATGTGCCTGGGTTAAAGGTTAATGTTATGTCAGAATTTGGCAGCTATGTTTCACATTCGGCGATCCAGTGACTGTGTGCTCTCATAATCTCTTGATCTTGGTGGTTATGTTCCAAACATTTAGAGACTTAGTGACACGGTTATCTCTTAGTCTCACAATGCAGTGGCTAAGTTATAAAAGATTCAGAGACTTAGCGAGGACCGTAAGATGAGAAAAGATCAATGGTTGTCACTTGATCTCTAAACATAACTCAGGGTTAGGCTTTTATCTAGCGACCTCAAAAATATAGTTTTCGCGTGATCTCCAGACTTGACTAAGGTTAAGAAAATTGTTCAATGACTGAAAGAGGGCATAGTCACGTATTCGCCAGATGAGTTAGTGTTAAGAGCCAAAGCGGTGCCTGGGTAAAGTTGAAAGATCTGACGACCCTATTTTAAAGGGAGATCAAAGTTTAAATACCAGTCATTGATAAAGAAAGGCTTGGCGCCACCTGTGACTGTTTATGTTTTTAAATTCAAAATATCTGAGAAGTACCAGATTTGAACAATTATGGTCAACCTAACTTGCAAGGAAGTAGATGGAGTGGCTGACCTTCTCAGAGGCAGTTATGGCAATGGAATTATGTGCAGAGACAGATATCTGATCAATCAAGATATTTTCATGGGCATTTATGATAAAAAAAATGATAGAATTAGGGTTTTCCATTATTCTATAAAAATCTATGTAACCCTAATTAGATATTTTTCTCCTACCTGTGCAATAAAGGAGGTGTATATATTAGTTTTTTGGAGCTCTTGGAGCTAAGAGTTTACAATTGTAAAGGAGATTTTTTCTTTCTTAGGAGTTATCCAAGGCATTCTTTCTGCCCTTTGGCTTCTGTAGTTTGTAGCCTTTCATTGAGGTTTAGATATTGCAAAGGTATTTTGTGACATTCTTCCCGTCCCTATGCTTTCTTGTCTAAATTTTCTCTTAATGGATTAAGTATATATATGTTATATGTTTTCAGTAATAGCTTAGGGTTCTTGATCCCTCTTTCTTTCTGTAATTCATGTGTATTTTTGTGGATGATTTGATTTGAATGATCTTGTGGGCATACTTCAACCCCTTGACAATTTGTCTCATTTCTATACCTAGTTGCAGAGGTGAATGTTTGTTTACAGGTTATACATTGTCTCTAAATTCTTAGGAGTGCTATTGTTGTGAAATTCTTTCTTTCCCTGAATAGCCTCTTCCTATTGCAGATCCTTCTATGAAATATTGATGCAAACCTATTTAGTGAGTTGTGATCTCCTAGACCTAAGTTTCTGCACTGATTTCATCCTCTATACTGTAATTCATACCATCTTTTCAGTGTATCACCTAGTAGGATAGTTTGCTTTCAGTCATTTTTCTTTCATGCATACCTTCTATCCCTTTTCCCTCAAGAGCTTACTTCCATGTCAAGAAGAAAATTATGGTGATTATCCAAGAGGAACTAGCCTAGAATCTTGAGGTCTCATCTCAGTTAGCATAGGTCCCACACCTTGAGATGATTCCCATGTTATACTAGGTTATCAAGACCAAGAGAGCTTGAACCAAGGGTGCAAACTTAGTGTATAACAGTAATTATGGAAAGTGAATAAGTATTTCACAAAAGGTAATAGCATAATAAAATTATTCTTTAGAATCATTTACAAAATGATCACAACCACTATGAAATTTTGAACTTTTTTTGAATTGTGGTGATATTTTTTAATTTAAAAAAAAAAAAAACTTCATATTAATAAAAATGAATGAATTATAATTTTTGAGTTCCTGAAAGGAAAATAATTATACATTCTATAATTTTCTATATACAATTCAGAATCACATGGAAGTGTCAAGTTCTTGATTGTGAGTGTCCTTCCTCTCAACCCACTTCTAAGATAGATAACTACTACTATGAATATTACTAAACTTTCTAAAGGAGTGTAAAGACAAATAAAAGGTACAAGAATGCCTTGTTAAACTTTTTTCAATGAGAAAAATATTCCATCAATAAATATCAATGGATTAAAGTTTGTGACTACTCCAAAGGATAAAAATCATGCATTTGGTGCTTTTTCATATATATTTCAAAATTAAATTGAACATTGATGTCTTGGATTCTTATTGAGAGATTCATTATTAGTCTACTTGTAATAGCTATAACTGCCTAAGATACCATATTATTGAAAATGTTAAAAGGATTGTAAAGACAATGATTTATGAAGAGCAACATAGAAATTCTCCTTATATTCTTATTATTTCTATAGAAATATTGTAATTTCCATATATCTGGCTATCACATTGATATATCAAGTTTGGGATGATCAAAGTGAAGACAAACGAAATATAAAATTGCTCATAAAGTTATAAATATAATTAATGAAAGATTATATGGATCTTAATGAAAGTTTAGTTACAAGATGATTTATTTTTAAAGAGTAGTAGCTCAATGGAAGAGCACCTACTTTACAATGAGGATAGTGATTTGATTCTATTGTGTCTTAATATGACAAAATTAATGACAATATATGATCAAATTAACAGTTAAATACATTTCTATTTTAAGGATTAAATATATGACTAAATTAATGACTAAATATATAACAAAGTAAATGATTAAATATATAACTAAATAAATCACTACCATGACTAAATTAATGACTAAACAAATGATTAAATCAATGAATATATAAATGAGTAAAATAATTTATTCATTAATTTGGTCGCGGGATCAACAATAAACTAATAATGGTCATGTGATCAAATCCACATCTCCTCCGAGTGTGTGTAACACCCTGTCAAGTGTCATGGAAACAACCTCTCTTTTGTTGCACAAATCACCATTGACATGCATACATATGAGATGCCTTTCCTCTAAGATTCCACATCTCCTCTGAGTGTGTCCAATGCCTCCTCAAGTGCTCAACATATCAGAAACCAAATCATGCCCCTCCTCATTCATTGAAGGGTCAATCATGATTCCAAGCCCCCTCTTCTCTTTAGGGACACAAATATATCAAGTGCCCTTGTTTCTTTAGGGATAAATCTACTAAGCCCCAGCTCTTCAGGGATACAAATATGTTTTTTATCATGCAATGAATCATCCCTAAGTGAGAAGCTAGCTTGAGATGATGGAAAACCTCTTCTTGCAACCTCTTGTATGATCCTACTTTAGTTTCTAGTGAATATTTTCTTTATCGATATCACAATGCAATGAATCTTTGAGATCCTTGACATGACTCCAAAGTGTAACCATGAATGGGCCCATATATTCTAACATTAGGCATTTAAATCATAGAATTTACTGACCTTATTGGTTATCAAACCAAGTTTATGTTAGGAATGTATGTTGAATATATCCTATAGGGGAGTATTAGGAGCCATTCTATAGCAATTTTTGTTGCATTTATGATTGTGATTGTCATTGATGTCAACACAGTGATCTACTGAAGATTAGTAGAGAAGAAGATAGTGTTTGAGTTAGCGCACTTGGGATATTGAAGATGAAGCTATGCAGAGTTGGGGAATTACTCTATGATGTGTTATAAGATTAAGAGTGCACATAGTAATTCATTTATTCATGGAAGTTATGAGGAAATCAATGCAAGCAGTATTCAGGAAGTGTTCCTGAGTAGCGGTTTGTGGAAATCGGATGATATCTCCTAATCATAATGGAATCTAGTTATGCGCAGTTAGAGAATAGTTAGAGACATGTTGATAGTGATGTGGATGATAGCACAAGATTTGAGGTCACACGAGTGAAGAATTATGTTGATTGGAAGGTGACAATTTTGTGTAATTTTGATGTAACGTGTGAAAAGTTTTATTTTGTAATTTGTACGTTGACTCATTTGTAATTACTTGAGTTTGGTATAAATGAAGAAATATATTCCTTATTGTAATGTAGAATGTAATTAATTTAAGTATATTGTGAAAGTGAAATTGTTGAAAGAGGATATGCGAAGTATTGAGATTTGAAGAACGAGTTGGTGTGGTTTGGCACAGTCAGAGAAGGAGTATTGGATTGTTAAGTTCAGTAATATTTTGGTATCATTCTGTTGAGTAATACAAAGATCAGTTGGACAGTGAGTTCAGTGATCTTACCTTGAAGCTATTTGGGTAGTGGATCCTTATGTCTTTCATAACTCCTAACAAAATTAGAATCTTTTAACAGGGATTCAAAATCTCCTAACAGAGATTTATATGTACTGAATGTATTTCATAAGACTCCTAACAAAGTCCATTCTTTCATAAGGAATATACATATTAGTGCATCTTTTGTGGGCATCATTCCCACCAGGGTTTATTCTTTGATCAAGAGGTTCCCTAGTCAACATATCTTGTGTAATTGTGTTATTGTGCATGTATATCTTTTTATAGTTTTTTATTATATTTCTTACATGGTTAAAATCTATTAAGGTTGATAAAAGTTGTATTTATCTGATAACTGATTCACCCCCCCCCCCCTCAATTATCTTGTTGGACTTTACTTTCTAACAATTGGTATCAGAGTGACAGGTCTTTAAAAGAAAATTTTAATAGCTTAAGGAGAACCATGGCGAGTTTCAAGAAAGAAAGCCCTAAGTTTGATGGAGTAAATTTTGATAGTTGGAAAAAAAAGATGAAGACACATCTACTACGTTTAGGACCAAGTTATTGGTTGATTACAAAGAATGAGAAGACTATCATTGATGAGGATAACATTGAAACATGTACTAATGAGGAAAGAGAACTATTCATTTGTAATATACTTGCTAGAGAAGCACTCTTTTCAGCCCTTCCAGAGAATGAGGACAGTTAGGTAAAATATTTGAAAACATCTCATGAAATTTGGTTATCTTTACACTCTACCTTTTAAGGTGATGAACATGCAAAGAAAGTCAGATTACATAATTGGATATGTGGATTTGAAGATATAAGAATGATGGAAGATGAATCTGTTAGAAGCTATATTGGTAGAATTTTAGAGATTGTTGCAGGTATAAAATCTTGCGGTGGAACAAAGATAGAGAATAAAGTGATATAGAAAATTCTGAGGACATTGACTCTTGCATTTAAGTAGACAACATAGATGATTGAAAAATTCATACCTTGTACTACAAACTTTACAAAAGAGACCCTTCTTGGAAGATTGGAAGTAGAAAAAATGAACCTGAGGTTATCAGGGGACCTACCTAGAATGGAGACAACATTCAGTGCTCTTATTATTCACCCTACTTTATCAAGAAGCATCAGTGTGAGTGGAGATTATGCTAGCAATAGCAGATCTAGAAATGAAGAAGCTAGGAAGATTGAAGAAGGTATTGCCTTGCTTGTTAAGAGAGAACCAGACGGTAAGAAAATTTTTAAATGTTGGACTTGTCAAGAATTTGGTCATTTTTCATCTAAATGTTCTAAGAGAGTTAAGAAGTATAGGAAGAACTTTAATCCTAGAAGATCTAAAGAATGTTACTATGCAAGTGATGAAGAACTTGAAGCTAGTTTGGATAAATCTTTGAGTGAAATTCATACTAAGAATAATGATGACATAAGATTTGTAGCAATTAAAGAAAAAAATTTTGAAACTGAAATTAAGGAAGAAAAGGCTTTAGTTTCTCAAGTAGAAAAGAAAGTTGATCAGATTATAGACAGTGGTTGTTCACATCATATAACTGGAGACATGAAAAATTTCATAAAGTTTAACAATTATGATGAAGGAGTTGTTAGAGTTGGAAACAATGCACCTTGTTTGATTAAAGGTATAGGATCTATTACTATTGATGGAAAAATTAATACTGATGATGTTTACTTTGTGGATGGTTTGAAACATAATCTTTTGAGTGTTGGATAGTTAGTTGATAAGGGATATAAAGTTTGTTTTATTGAGAAAACTTGTGTGATTAAAGACAAAGATGGAAATTTGATTGGTACTGGATCTAGAACTAGAGGTAATGTATTTTAGTTGAATCTTACTGAGATGAAATGTCTGATTACTAAGATTAATAATAGTTGGTTATGACACAGAATATTTTGTCATATAAACTTTGATAACATTGTGAAAGTGAATACTATACTTGCAGTAAGAGATTTGCCTAAAATTATGAAGTCTACTAACATAATTTGCAAGGAATGTATGATGGCTAAACAGAAGAGAAGCTCATTTCCCAGGAAGAAGTTTACAACAACAAAAAAGTTGGAGATTGTTCATACAGACTTGAGCGGTCCTAAAAAGACTAGAGGATTCTATGGAGAAAGGTATTTTATGATTTTTGTTGATGACTTTACAAGAATGATGTGGATTGCATTTCTTAAAGAAAAATCTGAAGCATTTGATAGGTTTAAGATCATTAAAAATAAATTTGAGAATGAATCCAAAATGAAGATTAAATGTTTAAGATCAGATAGAGGTGGAGAATTCACTTCTAAATAATTTAACATATTTTGTGAAGTGAATGGTATTAAGAGACAATTTTCAGCCCCCAAGACACTTGAATAAAATGGTATTGTAAAAAGGAGAAATAGATCAGTGACTGAAGCAACAAGAGCTATGTTATTTGAGAATTACTTATCGAAGATGTTTTGGAGAGAAGTAGTGAACACAGTGGTGTATATAATGAACAAAGTACAAATCAAAGAAGACACAGACAAGACACCCTATGAACTGTGGTTTGGACATGCACCATCAGTTAAGTATTTTAAAATTTTTGGAAGCAAATGTTATATTAAGATAGATGATGACATTGGAAAGTTTGATCCTAGAAGTGATGAAGGTATATTTCTTGGATATTCATTGAAGATAAAAGCTTATAGATGTTACAATAAGAGAACTAAGACTATTGTTGAGAGCATGAATGTAAAAGTTGATGAAAAATTCAAAATTCAGGAAAGAATGCTTGATTATGAATCAGATGAAGGAACTTATTCTAGACCTAATCTTAAGACTACTGAATTGTTTTATGAAATTGGCAGTGATTTGTTGAATGAAAGCCACAATGAGATCATTGAAGAACCGACACCTGAAGCAAGATCTGAGACAATGACACCTAACAAGAATCTATCAAGGAATCATCCTTATGAGTAGATTATCGGAAGCATAGATAGAGGACTTTAGACTCGAAATAAGGTACAATAATAGTTATGTTTGATTTCTCAAATTGAACCTAAATCTACTAGTGAAGCTTGTGAAGATAAACATTGGATTAAAGCTATGAAAGAAGAACTAGATCAGATTGAAAAGAATAAGACATGGGAATTGGTCCCTAGACCTACAAATAAGAATGTTATAGGAACAAAATGGGTATTCAAAAATAAGATGAATGAACAAGGAGAAGTAGTAAGGAACAAAGCAAGATTGGTTTCTTAGCTAAGTAAGAAGAAAAATTGTATTTCACAGAGCACAACAGAAGTAGAGTATGTAGCAGCAGCAAATAATTGTAACCAGATAATTTGGATGAAGAAAATGTTGAAGGATATTGGAATAAAATTTGTTGAGCCTATTGTTATACATTGTGATAACACCAGCATAGTTAGTATGTCCAAAAACCCTATGTTACATTCTAAGAGAAAGCATATAGAGATAAAGTATCATGTAGTGAGAGAGAAAGTAGCAGAGAAAGAAGCCAAACTTGAGTACATAATCACAAAGGAGAAGATTGCAGACATATTTTCAAAACCTTTTCCTAAGGATACATTTGAGTATCTAAGAGGTATGTTTGGGGTTATGCCCCAGCCTACTTTTGAGAAGTGATGCAGATTGTTGCATCTATCCAGTGGTATATGAGCCCTATTTTTATTCTAGACTGGATGTTGGTACTTCTTCTATGGGGGAGTATGTGTATCTTAGCTGAGTCATGAGGACTCTAGTAAATGTATTTTCTGAATAGTGTCTTTCGACATTGAAGTTGTTGTTGACATAATGATGAAATTTCTATCATTGATGTCAATGGAGGAGAAGTATACATGAAAAAATATTTGTACCATCTATTGGAAAGAACTGAATAGGAAAATGAAACAAGATTTGATTAATGAAGAAGACTTGAAAGCATTTTTAGAGCAGCAGTGTTGCAACATTGGATTTATGGAACTTGGATGTTTTTTCATCTATGTTGTCATCAATACCAATGAGGGAGATTGTTAGGAATGAATGCTAAATATATCCTATGGGGGAGTATTAGCATCCATTCTATAGTAGTTTTTGTTGCATTCATGACTATGATTGTCATTGATGTCAACATAGTGATCTACTGAAGATTAGCAGAGAAGAAGATAATGTTTGAGTTAGCGCACTTGGGATATTGAAGATGAAGCTATGCAGAGTTGGAGAATTACTCTATGATGTGTTATAAGATTGTGGTTAAGAGTGTAGATAGTAATTCATTTATTCATGGAAGTTATGAGGAAATCGGTGGAATCAGTATTCAGGCAGTGTTCTTAAGTAGCAGTTTGTGGAAATCGGATGATATCTCCTAATCAGGATGAAATCTGGTTATGTGCAGTTAGAGAGAAGTTGGAGACATGTTGATAGTGACATGGATGACAGTGTAAGATCCGGGGTCGCACGAGTGAAGAATTATGTTGATTGGAAGTTGACAATTTTGTGTAATTTTGATGTAACATGTGGAAAGTTTTATTTTGTAATTTGTACGCCGACTCATTTGTAATTATTTGAGTGTGGTATAAAGGAAGGAATTTATTCCTTGTTGTAATGTGGAATGTAATGAATGTAAATGTATTGTGAAAGCGAAATTGTTGAAAGAGGATATGCGAAGTACTGAGATCTGGTATTGAGATCTGAAAAAGGAGTTGGTGTAGTTTGGCATAGTCAGAGAAGGAGTATTAGATTGTTGAGGTCAGTAATCTTTTGGTATTATTTTGTTGAGTAATACAAAGATCATTTGGACAGTGAGTTCAGTGATCTTACCCTAAAGTTATTTGGGCAATGGGTCATTCTATTTTCCATAACTCCTAACAAAATTAGAATCTTTTAACAGGGATTCAAAATCTCCTAACAAGGATTCATATGTACTGAATATATTTCATAAAACTCCTAACATAGTCCATCCTTTCACAAGGAATATTCATATTAGTCCATCTTTTGTGGGCATCATTCCCACCGAGGATTTACTCTTTGATCAAGAGGTTCCCTAGTCAACATATCTTTTGTCATTGCGTTATTATGCATGTATATCTTTCTATGATTGTTGATTACATTGCTTACATGGTTAAAATCTATTAATGTTGATAAAAGTTGTATTTATCTAATAACTGATTCACCCCCCGCCCCCCTCTCTCTCCCCCTCTCCCTCCCCCTCCGCCTCCCTCAAGTATCTTGGTCGACTTTACTTTCTAACAGTTTACTGTTACCAACACTATTCCTTACCATATATTTTTCCTATAGATAAAACTAGATTAATTATCAAAAAGATCAATTCCACTACACCAAAAATGCTTTCACGTTTTATATACGTAGTTTCAATGATGAAATCATCAATTTTTAGAACTCTCTTACAAGGAATGGTGGTTACAAAATTTGGGTAGACCGTTATAAATGCTAGCGCAACAAAAAACAAACATCAAATCTGCATCACTCTGATTAATACATTAATACAATGTATGGACAATCCATCAACAATATTCTTAAAGCCCTAATATCAAATGACTTGCCACATTACCAACCTAAGCCTCGATTATTTTAGCCATATAAATAGGATTGCACAGATACCACAAATGCAGGGATAGCTGAGGTTGGAGTCATTCTAAGGAGAGGAAGCCGCAACAATTATGTCATCTCATAGATAGACAAATAAAATGCCACAAATACCACCTCTTAAAAAAAAATTCCCTATTTACATTACCATCTCTTGTGCCCAGTGACGATTCCTTTGAACAAATATATAAAACTTTGAAATGAATGAAATATATTGCACAAATATACGGTGGCTTAAGGAAATCACTGGGCTATAATTTGCGATGCACGTGTGAAGAATAAATTCTTCAGAAACTTTACTCCATTCCATAAAGATAACTATGCTAGGAAATCTTTAAAAACTCTATTCTATTCCGTAAAGACAACTCTACGAACATATACAGTTCGCCACAAATAAAAATTACATGACAAAGGATGCTCACGGATTTAGGTCTTAATCCACTACTCAACTCAGATATGAAGCTCTGGGTAGTTACCCTTTTAAAAAATAGTCACTATTACTTCCTCATAAATTCATCACTTACTACTTTGTAGTCCCAAGGAATAGCTTTCAATGCACTTATGTACCAGAAGGAACTCAGTCCACTTCATTAGCGTAAAGGAGTAAACCCATTTTCCGCAACAATAAAATTTTACAGGTACATAATTCAAAGATTCTTTGATACCATATGAAAAAGCATCACTCAATCCATTGCTACAAATTTAAATAAAAGAGAGATATTGATATTCATCTGATACAATTGTGTGATATTTACATTGATCAATATAGATTATATAGAGCCATTATTATCCTGAATAACTACCAAAAACCTCTTTATGGAAATGTACCTTCCGAGAAACTAAATATCTAACTAATTATTTTATTTAATCTAAACCTAAAAACTATCCTAATTAATGTAATACGCCAACACAACATATTATCTAAAAAGTGGTGACCTTGGAAAGGAAAAAGAGAAATTAGAGAAGAAGCAAGATGACTTGATATCTTTCCTATCATGAAGAAGTATATTGCTAACATATCCATGTTGTATGGCATTATGTTAATGAGGAAGATTTTAGAGGAATATTTGGGTCCTAGGTGAAGAATTCACTTTGATTTTCTATAAAGGGATAAAGAAGTCATCAATATTGACAGTAAGTTTCTAGAAGAATATTTAGGCTTTCTTTAAGGGCCATTGATGAAATTGATGTCTTAGAAGTAATTGTGTTGTGTAATTAGTTATGGTTGTCATGTCTTGTAAATCTCTTACTAGTATTTGCCGGTAGGCTAATCAAGTATTAATACTTCCCGGTAGGTTAAGAAAGTACTATTGCAATGAGTTTTGGATTTGATGCTTTAACAAGTGATTAAAACAATTTGTATGGACCAATTACAAGTCATTACATTTATAATTTTGTTATATATTTTGTGTTTTGTATAGTATAAATGCAAACTTTTTAAGTTTATAACATGTAAAAAATATTTTTTAATAATTTGATTGGCTGAATTATTTGAAGTCTTATACACGGATTTGTAGGATTGAGTTACTTCTTCCATGTTGCATTGTTATGGGCAAAATTCACGCATGCATGCGTTAAAAATAACTTTACAAAAATGATAAAAATTAAATCTCATTTATTCAAATTGAATCCAATTGGGCGAGAACCAATAATTCTATTTAAAATATGCAATCAATGAAGTTTGGATTAAAGTTTTTAATATTTAAAATATTTAAATTAAAATTTATATTATATGAGTAATTTTCTTGTATAAGTAGTTTATAAATATCACTTTTTCTTTAATATTATACTTTAAATAAAAGGTATTAAATTATATATTAAATATATAATTTAATATTTCCCATTTATATTTTTAAGTTTTTCTATTCTAAACTATATTGTATGTTAATTATATATTAACAAATATCAAAATATCACATAAACTTATTTTTGTTTATAATTGTTATTTTATGTTTTACAAAATATTATAATTTCAATAAAAATATACTAAATAAATATTTAATATTTTTTATAAAAAAATTTAAATATAATTAAAATTAACTATAAATTATTTTATTAAGAATTTTAAATAAAATATTATTGTGAAAAAAGAACATAACTTACAATTATGATTAAATTCATTAGACTACAATAATTTTTCTACTATTTTAAAAACTTACAATAAAAAAATAATGAAATTACAATTTATTTCTAATTTATCTATAACAAATTAAATAAAAATTTAAAATTTTAACTAAATTTATATAACAATTATAGGCAAGTTGTGAATGTCCATCTTCAATAGAAGTTCATTTTTTGGTGGGGGTGGGGGGGGGGGGGGGGGAGATTTTAGTTAAGTTTGCACGTGGACCATTTAAAACCCCATCTTTTCTTATAATACTAAGAAACGGGTTTCTAATTCAAACGCCAATATGAAAATAAAATAATAGATACACATAATTCAAAAAATCATAAAAATCAACATTATTAAAAGAATTATCAAGTTAATATATGAACTAAAAACTTTATTGAAATTTTAAATAAATTCAACATGAAGATATTTATCTAACTTATATAATTATTTTAATTATTAACCACTTCAATTTTTTAAAATAAATATTATTAAAATATCCAAACTAAATCTAATATTACTTTAAAAAAAAAGAAATCTTAAAATTTTATAAATAAATTAATTTTAATTGTTTAAAAATTTTAATGTTAAAATTGATAATTACGCCATAGGTGTTTCACTATGAACGCGTTTGAGCTGATTTTGTTTCAATTAGATGGCTGCAAATTGTGGAGAAGGCAATGACGGACATTGGGAGACTGTGAGCCATCCATCCTGTGTTAAGGCATGACACAATTGATTGGTGAGAGAAAAAGCCCACGGATCACCAGTTAACACATCCAAACCCTCCGTAACATCTTAATCAGATGATTCACAGAGCTCTCCCGAAATATCTGTGGACGTTACCAAAATCATCGTTGTCAAGTGGGTCACTTTCTTTGCAGCTGCTAGTTTCACCTTGTTGTTAACTGTTTGTTCCATCCACTATTTGTTAACCGGTACTCTAACATGGATGCTCTGAAGATGAACAATGGAGGTTTGCAATCCCCTACCTCCCCTGAATCTAGAAACCTCTCTGCTCTATCGAAAAACAACACAGGAAACAAATTGGGAAATAGTATTCTGAATCAAATCAGATTTCCTGTAGACATGCAATCAAATCAAATCTCATGATCACATCAGATCATTTTGGGTGCAATTTTGATTTGTTTCAATCTTTGATTTGATTTGATTTGGCCTCTCTTAGCCGCCTCAGTTTCTATAAGTACAGAGCAGGTTTACAGTTTTTCACATTCTGCCCTTTTCCAGCTTCTAGACACCTTATTTATTTGTTCATATGCAATCTCCAATCTGTTTAGTTGCTCACTTTCAGCTGGCTCAACTCTCTTCTTAAACATTACAATTGTTCTCAACACTTATTAGGGGATTTTTATGGCCAGCTTGAAAGTGATGTCTGCGCAGAGGAAGGAAAATTGAATTCTAAGGGTGATTCCTTTGAATTCGGTCCCACTGGATAATGCCTTAGAGTTTCCTTCACACTGGCTTGCAAATAAGTGAGCTCTTGCAAATCTAAATCCTCTACTACCCTTTATGTTCTGACATGGTTGTCGAGCTCCTCCTGGGCTTTTCTCAGAATGTCTGGGTGCTACAATAGAGTCACTAATGCCTATTCGATGGTCACAAGAGGATGTGTCTTTATCTTCAGTTATCATGCTCTACACCACAAAAAATTAAAATGGGGAGTGCAACTGAGAGAATAATCATCACCACATTTGAGGGCTTTTTGAAATTACAATAGAAAGGGGGAAGAAAATCATACAAGGGCAGTCAAATATGGTGGAAGCGCTAGATACAGTGTTGTCCATTGGAGGAAATGAAAAGAATTCATGGCTCTTAGATTGCCTTGTCATTCCCAGTACACCACTGTCAAAGCCCTTTTCTTTTCTACTATTTTCTTTAATCCATTTCATTAAAATCTATGACACAACGTCTATGCATAGAGAATTCTCATATTCTCAATAGTTGGTTAAATTTTGCCAGGTTTCTGCCATAATTTTTGATACAGAGAAGAACTGATGATTATATAGTCCACTTTCGATGCTTTTTTAATTCTCTAAATATTTCTTACAGTAGCCTTGTTCTTCCACATGAAGAAAACAAAAATGCAATCTTTAGAGCAACATGATTTAACAAACAAATCGATTAGTTGCTTTCATTCTTTATAGTTACAAAAATTAATTGGGTTTTTTTTTTTTTTAGAGTACCCCTCCCTCTAAAAATCATCAGCACAAAACTATAGCTAGACTAGCTCTAATTGCTAATGGCTAACTATTTCTTTGGCTAATGGTTTCATGAATATTTATAGTGCTACTTATTTTTCACCTGTCACATAAAATTTGGGGAGGGGGGGGAATTTGGAGTTAAAAATTAAGATTGGAAGATAGAGAAAACATCTGCAGCAAACATTCAAGACCAAAAATAAACCAAAAATTATAACCCATCATTGCATGATTTTAACTCCTGCTCTTTACCGGCATATGATTTCTCCATCCAAAGATGTAGCTTCTCCTGAAATTTCTTCTCCAAAATACACATTGCAACATTTGAATAATAGATGCTGGACTATGAGTGCATTAGAAAGAGAAGAAATAACTTTCGGCATTGGACTACACTTTAATTGAATTCAATTATTTGAATGGAACTTCATACCCTGTTCCAAAGCTCTCATGAATAGTAAGTCTTCTTTGGATGCTCTTGGCACTTACTACCATTCAGTATTTATTTTATATTATTAGATATCATAGTAGTTTTCTATCAAGGGGCCTCAATGGGTGTACCTGGAATAGTGAATGCAACTGGAAGCTTTGGAACAGGGTATTGTCAACCATGAAAACATAGAGGAGGGAGGGATTTTATGAGATGTCGTTATAGCTTCTCTGCTAGATACATATGAAACACTGCCTCCTATTTTTATTTGGTTGCTTCAATCTATTCCCAAAATAGGTGCTTTGGAATAGGGAATGGACATCTAGACTTCAAAAACTTTGTTGGCATCCTCCCTGCCTGTGCCAAAATGGGAGCGTTAAAACGTTCACAATGTCATTACTAGTGATCCTGGCCCAAGCAGCCTATCATCATGTCCACAATGTTTGAATTGCAGAACCCTTCAGTAGCCCAAATCCTATTCTAGCACAGAATCCTTCAGCCTAAATCACTAGGCTGATAAATGTAAGAATAAAAACTTGAATAATGAAACTTGTTGAATAAGTTTCACGAAGAGGACCCGTTCACGACACTTGCCTTTTGGAAGACTTTTCGGGTAACATAAGGATGTCAAATGAATTATTGAAATCGCACATGTCTTGGCTCCAAGCTGGAAAATGAAATGTTTAAAATAAAGGAGTAAAATGAATGAAATAGTTTTTGTTTTATATTCCATTTTGCTCCTTTTTAGATTTTTTGTGCTTTTGACAGTGAAAGCGACACCCTACAAATGATTCTTTTCTTAAACGCATTTTACATTTAGTTTTTACTTAATATTGTGTATTTGTTTTATAATTATAATTTATATTTTGTTTATAGTTTTTATCATATTTCACTTTTAATTCACTTTTAATGTAATTGTCACGTATAATAATATTTTATATTCATTTTAAAGTAAAATTTTAAAAATTTGTAAAAATTATAATTATATACAATAATTTAAATAACTGATTAAAAATATTATATATGATTATATTATTTAAATATTAATTATTAATTTATCAAATACTTCATTACATATAATACATTTAAATAAAATTTAAAGATAAGTTTTAAATTAAATATATTTATTTTTATTTGCTTTTATTTTTTATTATAAAGAATTATTTTTACACATAATATAGTAAAATTAATTTTAAAGACACGTGGGATCAAAGCTGGGGTCAAATCACATGGTTAAAAAACTCATCGGCATAATCCAATTACCTATAAACATAATAACAAAGTCCTTGCAGAACATAGCATGCAGTATTAGTTGCAAGGCATTCAAAAGTAAGAATTATAGAAATTTAAACACTAATCCTTACAATTAAATCATGTTAATTACATTGAAATCCAACAAAGTGTTTTGACGTAGAAAACTGTAAATTTGTCGAGTGAGCACCTCGATGAAGTATGTCCACGTTGAAGATCCCATCACCAAACTACCAAAACCAGATCCATTTCATTTTCTGTCAACCATCCATGCTACAAATTATAACTGCCTTGAACACGAGAGGAAAACTATACTTGTTGAGGGGATCATTGAGTAGGAGAGGCAATGTTGGTGGTTTGATAGTGTCATTACCGTTAGAGCATGTCATTATGGATAATACATGAATTACGACCCCATATCAACTCCCAACTTCTTGCAGTAATTTTTGTAGTAATTTATACATGTGTTGACAATGTCTGGGCTACCACCATTACATTTGTTGGCACCATTGACAGCTTGGATTGTGGCAGGGGTCTTGGGCTACCTTCTCTAGTTCATTCAACCCATCGAACCCAATGTCCTTTCCTATTGGACCATAGTTGAAATTCCTACAACAATCATTTCAATCTCATTAATATGAAGATGGAAGCTAGAGTAGGCATTGGCGGCCTGTATGAAACCATCATAGGAATGGATGAAACTGTGGGTCTATTCATAGAAGGAAATTTGTGGTTTACTATGTGTTTATGAACAAAAAGCTAAAATCCTCTACTCCCTCCATGGAAAAAAATGAGTAAATGCCCAAAGAAAAGGGAAAATAATTGCATATGGCTTTGTGGTCCTTTTAACTCCTCTTCATCGTTGAAAGCACAATCAAATAAATGATAGCCACTTATTTTCATCGTTGTTTTAGCATTTCTTATTGCAAGTCCATGACCCGACTATACAAATCAACGGATAATACTCATGTTCATTCACTGGAACAAATCAACGGATAAGTCTCCATCCATTTCTATGCTCACAATTTTTTCTTTATTTGTTATTTTTTATCAAACTACTTTTTATGTCTTCATAATGCTAAAATGCAAACAAAACTAAAAGAGTCACCATTACTGCAATCTGAAGAGCCATTTTCTATGCTTAACAATACCACAAAATTTTATAATTCAATGCCTCATTTTTCATTTCTATGGAAATAAGACCTGTGTGGAGTATGGAGGAGAGAAGAGATAATTATATAGCCTTTTTCTGAACAAGGAATAAGAAAGATTAAAATGGAGATAGATCAAAGATGGATGTGTAATTTAAAGTGTTTTTTCACTTTTTTTTAACTACTCGGTATGACTGGCATCCTACTTTATATTTTAAAAATAGTATTTGCGTTCAAATTGGAATAAGCTACTACTATTTTTGACACATTCTTAATCATTGATTTTGCAGCGTGGAAGACTTGGTTAGCTTGCTTTGTTTTTATCATTTGATTGGTGAAAGAAATTTATGTTATTTTATTTTAGTTGTCCAAGTCATTTAAGAGACATTCCATGGCTAGATAGATATTTTCTTTCTGTTTAATAATTCAATAACGGCCTATATTATTTGTTTAAAAAATATAAATATAGATTAAAAAATAAGTGAAGAAAAATTATATTACTAAAGTTCACATTGGAACAATTTTTTTCCAAAATAGAGGATCAACATTATACCACTCAGATTTTTTTATGCTATTTGTTATATTTCATTTGTTCACAATGCAAATGAAAATATTATGTGACATATTAATTTTTAATTATATATTTTATTTTTCAAATAATAAGTTTAATGTTTAATTTTTTTAAGTATTTTAAATTTATTTTAATAATCATATTATAATATATAATATATAATTAAGTTATTTATAGGTATATACCATATAAATTTTTTAATAATACTAATAATTAACTTTTAAGAAAATATATATTGATACATAAGACTAAGTTTTTAATAAATTAATTTAATTTTATAATTGTATATTTAAAAAAATTAATAATAAATTATATGTCTAAATCCTCTGTAAAATTGAATTATTGTATATTTTATACTATATATATTATATTATAACATATATAATATATAATGAAGTGATTTTAAGATATAAATTATATGAAATTTTTAATAATATTATTACTTATTTAACTTTTACAAATACATAAATAAATTAACAAGTGGCCTATACTTGCCTAATTAATAATGGTTATAAATTTAATTCTAATTTTATTATAAATATTAGTTTATTTTAATTAATGGTTATTTAATAAAAATTAATATCAATAATGTTATATATCTATTGAAAATAAAAATAAAGGAATAAAAAATTGATAAATCATAACTCAAGTAATATTTTTTATCAAATTATAATTAAGCGAGAGTTATTTTAGGGAAGGTGATTGAAGTTAAAAAAATGAAGGTCTTTTGTACAAAAAAATAACATCAAATCATAAGACAGTTTAAAAGGAATTTACAAGTAGTGAATTCAACTAGTAAAAAAGGGATTTTTTTAATGTAAATTTAATATTAAAGTTTTAGTGAGATGAAAATAAAAGAAAATGGAAATAAAATAATCATATTATAGTACAAAATAATCAATTATAGTCATAATTCCTAGTTGAATAAAATATGAAAGTTTGGTGTGATAATTTATTTGTTAAGTTGTGTTTTTTACATTTTTATTTCACAAATCTTGCCAAAAAAACTTCAAGCCTCCGAAAAAAAGAGCAAATCAATTGAACCAATTAAGTAATTTTTATGATATATTTAATTAGTAAATAAATATTTAAACATTACAAATATTCCAATGATGAAAAAATAGTGATTATGATTGGTTGATTGTTGCAAAACTAATTGACAAATTGTGCACAAATGAATGCAATAGTATATTAAGTACAATAATAGAAAATTTTGAGTACATATATTTTATTTTTTTTAAATTAATTAATTATTGTTGTTCATGAATATAGATTGGAATAAATACATAAACTATGAAGACAAATTTATCTTTTTAATTGAGTATGATGTATTTTTCTAATCTATATATTTCTAAAACTATTAAAATAAAATAATACCTACAATTAAGAATAGAATAATACCTATTTTCTATTTTGGTAGGTAAGCTCACACTTCTATATCAAATAATAAAAATATTTAGATTTGGCATTTAACTATTTTTTGTTTCATGTCATTTTATATACTCTGTGTGTGTGTGTGTGTGTGTGTGTGAGAGAGAGAGAGATGCTAGGAAAATAATAGGCATAGAGTGTGATAGAGAGATGACAAGATAGAGATACATATAGATGGAGAGATGGGAGAAGTAAAGATTAAAAGGTATAGGAAGGGGGTGATGGAGAGAGATGGTTGGATAGAGATATAGATGAATATAAAGTGGGAGGATGGGCAAAACACACACACACACACACACACACACACACAGAGAGAGAGAGAGAGAGAGAGAGAGAGAGAGAGAGAGAGAGAGAGAGAGAGAGGATGTAAATATATAAAAAATAGAGAATGAGAGAAGGAGAAATATAAAGATAAAGATATAAGTAGAAAGTAATAGAGATGTAGAAAGGGGAAGCTATATAGGCATAGAGAGTGATAGAGAGATTCCTAGATAGAAATACTTTTAGAGGGAGAGATGGGAGAAGAAATATAGAAAGAGATCTAGGGAGATACAAAGGGAGACATAGAGAGGACGAGTTGTAAAGATATATATATGGTGAGATATATTGATACAAAGATAAGGAGATCTAGAGAGGATGAGAAGGAGTGACAAACAAAGGGACAAATACTTAAATGACCTTTCCATAAATCTACGGCGTTATTGCACACTAAGGTACAATTGCTAGTTAATATTTCTAAATTGCAGTTATATTGCATTAAATACAACCTCAGTACAACTTTTTTTAAACGTTTTGAATTTCATGTCGGTCTACGCAAGATATCCTTGAGCACGGTTTTTAAGTCTTGGTTCAGATATTTTCAGTCGTCACACATAAACGTATTACGAACTCTAGTCATTATCTCTATTCATTAATCCAAATCAATGTCCTTGCTTCGAAGTTGTATAATTACTTCTTTACAATTTGTGTGAGAGATTGTAAATAATTCATCCCACGGCTTCCAGCTGGATCTGCCCGACCGATTGAAATATATCAGATACAATCATCGCATTCCAAGATGCTTAAATTTGTTTATCGCCAATCATGTCAATAATTCCATTTCTAAAAATGGAGGTAAGATCTCTTTTGCCCGTATGTGTCTATTTAATCTGCCAGATCCGCCTAATAGACTCAATATATGAGATACAATTGATGGAATCCCAAGATTCTTAAATTTGTTGATCACCTACAGACTGGGTCAAATGTGTCAACAATCCCATCTGTAATAATAAAGGTAAGATCTATTTTGCTCGTATGTGTATAGGGAATCTGCCGGATCTTTGCCCTAGGCATTCAATAAATGAGATACAATTCATGGTATCGTGTGTCGTCTAAGACCCGTATTTCGGAGAATGGCCGAACTATGTCATACTCCTTTTGTCCTCCAATTCTTCTCCTGTGTTGCTGCTTCTTTCTCTATATATCACATGCAGGAAACCTTAGCTTTTCATTCCCTCACAGCGCGGATTTTATAATTGAAAATGATGCCTGCTTCGAAGGAAACAAGGTCATACAGCAGACCAAGATCGAAGTAACAGGGAACCTAGGCAGTAGCTTACGATGGGCGGCTTAGAAAAAATTGGTTCCACATTGGGACAACTCTTCTTGTTCTCTGGCCAATTTCTTTACTCATTTTCATTTCGTTATCGGGAGGAGCAACGATAATCAAAGCAGGTTGGGCGATGGACTCACTTTCTTTATGGCGCATTTCGACTTGAAACAGCCATTCAATTCTGCGGGGGGATTTCTCGCCTTGTTTAATGACACCACTTCTACTGCATCAATCTATCAGATGGTTGCTGTGGAATTTGGCACTTACCAGAATGCTTGGGATCCTGATGACAACCATGTGGGCATTGACGTCAGCAGTATTATTTCCATGGCAAAAGTTTCACTGATAAACTTTAATGAAAGTTACAGCCTTTGTGATAAGAATCTCAAGAATGAAGAGCAATGGGACGCGTGGGTGGATTATGATGGGAGGACAAAGAGATTGCAAGTGTTTCTCTTTTGTAACTCCAATGGCACTAGCATTTCTAAACCTCTAACCCCAATCTTATTGTATGATATAGATTTACGGGACTTTCTTCCAGAGAGCATCAAGGTTGGCCTCTCAACTTGAACGGGGTTGTCAGCAGAGACACACACTGTGAACGCCTAGGATTTTTCTTGTCACTACTCCTGGGAATTATCGGCTGTTCCCCCTCCAGCCAACGCTCCCAATGAAAATGACTTGCCTTTTGCAAACCCTAGAAACGAAAAGATAAAAAAGAGTTATGTCTGGGTTATATTGGCAGTATTCTTCTGCAGCGCTCTAGTCATATGCAGTTTCGTAGTCATTCCCTGGCGACGGTATTTCGGAAAAGGCAAACAGGGTGGTGAGGCAAGTGAAGAGAGCGATGTCGAGCTGGACCAATGGTTTTCGCAGGGCCCCGAAAGTTCACCTATGCCGAGCTATGTACTGCGACAAGAGGCTTCAGTGGCAATAATGAAAAGCTGGGGCAAGGAGGCTTCAGTGGCGTCTGTTGAGCTATCTTGCCTGGCACAAAGGAAGTAGTAGCTGTGAAAAAAAATATCACAAGGGTCTAGTCAAGGAAGAAAGGAGTAGATTTTTGAGGTTACAATAATCAGTAGGCTGAGACACCGTAATCTTGTGCAGCTTTTAGGATGGTGCCATAAAAAGGGTGAGTTACTCCTGGTCTACGAATAACTTCCTAATGGCAGCCTGGATAAATTTATCTTTGGAGAGCAGAAGGGTGTTCTGGATTAGAACCGAAGGTATAATATTGCCTGTGACTTAGCCTTTGCTATTGTTTATCTCCGTGAGGAATGGGACAAGCTTGTTGTGCACCGAGACATAAAGGCAAGGAACGTAATGTTGGATTCCAATTTCAATGCCAAGCTAGGGGACTTCAGAATGGCATGAACGGTAGAGCATCATCAATCCGCTTCACATACAACAATATTGCGGGCACACTTGGATATTTAGCGCCCGAGAGTATAATGACAGGGAAGGCCAGTCGAGAAGAGGACGTGTTCAGCTTTGGGGTGATCAGTCTAGAAATTGCCTGTAGAACGCGACCAGTTGACCGCTCTCTAAAGGAACATAATCGCAGACTGGTAGAATGGCTTTGGGATTTATACGGACGCGGAGAGATTTTATGTTCTGCGGATGAAAAACTTGGTGCGAAGTTTAACGAGAAGGAAATGTAGAGGATGTTGTTGGTGGGATTGCTGTGCTCTCACCCAGACCCCGCCTCAAGGACCAAAATGAGAGAGGTGACAAAGATATTGAAAGGGAACGGTAAACTGCCATTCGTTCCTCTTGGTTTGCTCGTCGCAATGTACAGCCAGCCCCTTCATCCTGAAATCATCTGAAGCTTGTCGGCTTTCACGTCTTCAACGGCTTCAAGCTACCCAGGAAAAATGTCGGTGTCTGCATTGTTCGTCTCGGAGCCTCGCTAGTTTATATAAATTCGAGCACAGGTGTTCTTTCTCTTCCTCGAGGGTCGGTTTGGTTGCTGGAATTACTGGAATTCTGTAATACTGGAATTAGTCAATTCAGAAAGTTTTAAATTTGGAAAATGGTTTTTGGAATATGGTTGGAATCATTTGGTTCACCTGGAAGATGAGTGAGAAGATGTATTTTCTGAATGTGGTTCCTGGAATTGGAATTGGAATTGGAATAAGGTTTTTTTTTAAAATTTTTCATGTTTTTTGAAAGACAAATGTCAAACTACAATCAAACCCAACTATAGAGGTGATACCAAAAAATCTCCAGGAGTCCACAAATTCAACTCTAGCAAACCCTAGATACTTCGGTGAACAGAGAGGATTCCAGAAAAGTCTAAAACCAGCCGCTATAAACGAAACTGCATATAAGGGCAAATACGATATGTGGACCTCTGTACAAGGGCAAACACAAGCAAACTGACCTGAAAAGTTATTAAATGTGATTAACATGAGCAAATGAACTTGAAAAGTTTATAAAATTTGATTTATCAAAAAGTGGAATTGGAATTGGTTTTCTAATTCCACCTTTTGAGGTGGAAGATTCACATGCTCATTTTAGGCCAAAATTAGAATTTGGAAAATCCAATTCCATATTCATTTTTTAAAAACAAACTATGAATTTGGGAATTTTGATATTTGAATTCCCCAATTCCATCCCAATTCTAGCAACCAAATGGGCCCTAATATATCCATCATTGAATTCCACATTCCTAGAAAAAAAAATTGAAAAATTAGTCTACCTTTATCCACCTAATCAAACAAGATTTGGATGTTCTTCTATCTACACATTCTTAACGGGTGTGGAATTCCATTAGGAATGGATTGGTTGGATCGCTCTATCAAAATAAGGTAAACTATGTAATTATGATTGAGTTTTGCGCAAGAATACCTCGCAAGAGAGTGAATAGAATTGGTAAGTGATCTTTGTCTAGGGTTGTTGGAATTGGAGTAGGTGTCATGATAATCAAATTTTTATTTTTATTATCTGGATAGTATTTTGAAAAAAAAATGGAGCTTCATGTTATTCTTGTTGAAATGATCTAGTATTGTTCATTGGGAAGGAAAATATAATTTGTTAAAGTGGAATTTATGATCTTCCCTATTCTTTTGAATAAAATAATTTATAATAATATTTCTTTATAATTTTTTATTAGATAAAATAGGATTTGAATGGGCCCTGAAACCATTTACAAGAAATTTTTGAAGGGAACTGTAACCCAAATAAGAAGAATTAGCACAAAACTAAGATGAGACAGTTGGGAGAAGAAGGCCTCCCAACATTGGCTACCAATAGAACTACGAGTAGCCCTAGAACCACAAAACAACAACAGCCAAAAAGATACTAAGCACTAAGAAACGAGCTGCACTGAACCATCAGTGTGAAGCCCCAGCTTTACGCCAACAGAGGGAGACCAAGGTTTTCAGGTACCCCAAACCTGTAAAGTGGGTTTTGAAGTGGCTCCCATAACCAATCTAGGTTTTTACCTGGGACCAAAAACCAGCATGGTGGTGAAACCAATCCACCCTTGCAGAACCTAACATGAATAAAAATAGCAGCTTAAAATTATTGAGTAGTTTTAATTTGAGCTACACCTGAGCATAAGGGTTTTGAAAGGCTCCCCAACCCTAACTAGAAGAATGGGGCAACGAAAGTCTCCCCAATCCACCAAGCCACAATCTACCAGGAGAGAGAAGGTACAGTCATAGAGCTCAGGAAGAAAGAGCTCCCTCCAACATGAGCCAAGCCCAGCAGCAAAACTCCTTCACACCACTTTCGACCAGCATCAAGCCTCCTTAATAGGCTGAGCCTCCACCTCTACAGGAAGTAGGAAAGGAGGAACAGCTGCCACTAGGCTAAGGAAGGAAACCCCACCTCTACAGGGATCTACACCGCAGAAAGGAAGGGGAAGAACAAGTCGACGCTCTAGCACATCTACCCTCTAACCCTTTGTAACAAAGCAATGAAGCCTCTCTAAACCAAAGCTGCAAGGGGCAGAGCACTCTGCAAGAAGCAAAGCCATAGGGAAAAAAACATTATCCCCACAGCCAACTAGCCTAAGAGAGCAAGGGGAGAGAAGGCCCCCAAATATTTCTTTATAGTTGGTTTCTATTGTTGAACGAATTATATTTCTAATTCAAGTTTGACTTTTCTTTCTTGTTCATAACCTTAAGAAATGGAATATGGTGACCAATTTTGTAGCTAAATAGATTTTTTAATAATGTTGATGAGTGGAATCTCACGGGTTGGAAGTCTTCAGTCTTTGACAAAGACAAAGTGCTTCTCTTATTGCTTCATCGTGATGGAGCTTTAATTTTTCATCTTTACTCTTGCTGGAAGTTTGATTCATGACTAGATTATAAGATTTTTTATTTTGCAGGGTCAGTGGCAACTTAATGAAAGACTTCATCTTGTAAATGGATGTAAACTCTTCTCTCAATATTTTTCTCCCTAAAATATAAATGAATTGCTTTAGATAAATAATCCTAGAGACTAAATGGTTGAATACAATGTAAAAAGTTTACTAAAGAACATCATTGATAGGTGAAAATGATTGTGTATTTGAGATTCTACCAATAATATGAAATACTCACCCTTAGTCAAAATTAGTAAAGGTGCCAAATCTATGACTTTTGAAAATGATTGAATGCGACAAACGATCGTAAAAGATATGACCCATGTGACGATGAGAACAAATAATACAATAACGATCGTTTTGTTAATGCTTTTCAAGAATTGTGCAATGTGTTAAATGAAATTCCCTAGTATGTGTCTAGGTGTATGAAAATGAAGTTTAGTTCTTAAATATGTATCTATTAATATATAAATGAGATGTTTTATGGTTATAGTCAACATACAACAACTACTTAGAAATTAAAATTTTATTCCCTTGAATAATTTATATCATGTGACTCTTGTTGATTATTAATTCAAATTATAAATCTAATATAAGATAAAGAGAATAAAATAGAGGATACATATTAAACCTTAGGAAAGCATGCTTGTAGAAATAGGAATGGTTCAAATTACATAGTTGTCAACTCTTAGTACATGTGATATTTTCTTATAAGTTGTCTACACTTACGAATCTCAAAATAAATAAATAAAATGTATCATATATGAATCTAAAAAATAGAATATTGATATATCTAGAAAAAAAAAAAAAAAAAAGATCTTATAAATCTTGTACAATAAATTTATATTATTGATATAATGAACTTAATCAATAAATAATTTACATTTTTTCATCTAATAATTATTTTTATGTCAACTTTACATTTGGTAAGCATATAGGAAAATATCTAAAAGCTTACAAATATGGATCTAAAAGTATACAAACATGCTAAAATCTAAAACATAACCTAGAGAAACCCATCAACCAAGGTGAAAAACCTAACCATGGGAGTGCGTATTCCCAATTTCGCTATATAAGAGCGATGTATAGAAGTATTATAACTTGGATTAAAGAAATCTTGAGCAAGGCTTGAAATCTTTACATACATCAATGTATTTGTATTATAACATGGACTAAAGAAAGCCTTAAAAATGCTTCTGTATTAATGGAACATATGCTCTTCCTTGTAATAATGGTTATGGAAGCAAAAGCACTAGTGTATAACCTCTTATTTGTGTACAAAATAGTCTTGAAATATTTTTGCACACTTCTTAAGATAATAAGCTTAGAAAATCAGTAAGAAAAATTAGAATGAAAATATTTGGATTCTATTAAAAAGACATTCACCTATCTATGATTATTTTGAAAAAGTGAATGACATTACCAATAAATTTAATGTTTGTGAGGAATGCATGTTAATGCATTTAAAATTTTAAGGATCTTACATTTTTAAATGACATCCATTAGAAAGCATATTTATTATTGTAAACTAATATTATTATTAGGGCACATTTCTCAAGCCAATTTGGTTTGAGGAAGAAATGAGAAATATCCTCTCTTATGTACTTATAATTTTATTAATTTTTATTATGTGTAATATTATAAAAATGTCACTAAAGTTATTTAAGGGATCCCCTTAACTAATGCAATTACTTGGTACAACTATGTTACAATAGCCTCAGGAGCCTCAACAAGATGCTAGTAATGGTGTCCCTGATGTACATGGGCGGGGAACAAAGAGGTCACATATAGGATCCCTAGGGTTAAGAAGAAAGACCCAGGCAGGGAGGCTGGGGTGGGAGAAGAAAACCAAAGTGGTAAAGCATCACAACGCTAGTGGTCAACTCTCTTTGGCATCCAACCTTCAGGCAAGTCTTCCTTCCCCTCTATTAAGGATCTTTCTAATAAAGAGAAAGGCAATTTCATCATAGAAATCCTAGACGAATTGGTGGACCACAACATTGCTTCAATGGACCACACTCTTGTGGGTAAATTTGTGGGGTCCAAACCCAACATAGATATAGTCATCTAATCTTTGCAAAAAAGAAATGGGAGCTAAAAGGGCAAGTCCAAGTTACGACTATGTCAAAGGGCTTTCTCTCCTTCGAGTTTTCTTGCAAAGAAGACCTTGACAGAATCCTTTGCGTGGGTATCTGGTCTATAGGCAAGGCTACCCTTGTGGTGCAAAAATGGACCCTAAAGCTTGAACTCAACGGTTCCTTCTTCGTCCAGGCCCCGATGTGGGTTAGGCTCCCAGAACTCCCTCTGGAATTATGGGTTGAAGATGTATTTGATGGCATTGCCAGATCCTTTGGGACTTTCTCTCGATTGATCCTATGATGGTGGTTAAAAGTCACCTCACCTATGCTAGGATCTATATTAGGGTGGATGAGGGCCAAGATATGCCGAAAATCATTTTTCTCCAATCTAAATTGGGCAAACACCTATAAAAGCTTGACTATGAAAGTATCCCTTTCACATGCTTCCACTATAAGAAAATAGGATATAAAGCCAGGTCATGTCCTGCGCATGTGATTTTGGAAAAAGAAAGGAAAGCTCTGGCTACTAAAAAAATCAAGTCGAGTAAGGACTTTGAATGCCCCCCAAGGAAGCCAGCTAACCCTCACTCTAACTCAAAGGTCTTGAATCACAGAGTTTGGAATAAAAAGGACAATCAAGAGGAAACGAAGGAGAAATTAGAATCACAAGAAGTTATGGAAACCGCTGAAGTTGGGGACCTCATGGAGAACACTATACCAGTTCAAGAAAGTATGGTTCCCCTAACTGAGTCTCCACAATCTAAAGGAATAGATTTGGAAGTCAACATTCTTCAAGACTCCATCAACGATAATGGTGTCACTGGTCATCCAGAAGGGGGTGACTCATGCCTTGGCTCCACCTTTGCTTCCTTTGTCCCGGACTCCTTCGAATCCCCTATACAATAATGCTTCTCTAGCCTGTCTAGGAGCAAACAAGGTGATCACCCAACCTCAAGCACCTACCTGGAGAAATAGGATATTGACAAAGTCCAAGAAATGGATTTTCTTTTGGGCTCTATCTCACCGAAACAACTTTCCAAAATGGAGGAGCTCTTCGCCAAATACAAAGAGGAAAAAGAGGGATGGACTAAGGTTCAAAGAAAAAAGAGAAAAAAAAGTAGAGATCCATCCCTGGTCTCTCCTACAGAAACAAGGAGCAAAAGTAGAGCTAACGTAGGGGCTAAATTAAATCCTCAGGCAGAAAGCGAGCAAGTCAAATAAGGCTAGAGGAAACCAGTAGAAACATTGTGGATGGAACCTAGAAAACCATCCAGCCAGCCTACACTCCCATCAAAATATGTTAGACACCTCAAAGGCCCTCAGTGAGCTTTTTAGCTCAAATATAGAGATTTTCAGAAGAAGTATTTTTTGTTCTACCTCTATAGCTCATATAGTGATTTCCATGTCTAAACTTCAACAGTGTAACAACAAATGGCCTCCCCTTTGTCTAATTCTTAGACATGGAAAAAGCCCTGGACAAGTCATCATTTTCAACACCACTTGGACCTCTCTCATGGAAGTTGATCTATCCATTCATGTACTCACCTCAGATGTCTTTTGGTATGCTAATTGGATCATCCTTTAGCACGCCAGCAAGAAAACTTTTAACTCAAGCAATAATGATGAAACTTTCAATAAAGGCGAGCTGGATTCTCTGAATGGGTTTGATCTTCAAAGTACTGAGGCTTTAATCAACAATAATCATTTTTACTTCAAGCCTGCTAGGAGGAGCTATTTCACTCATGGTGTGAGTTGGCAGTTCTACATGAGTTTTATTAACACATCGCCTCCACACGCATTAAGGGTGCCCTTTCCCATATCTTGTACTCATTTCAAAAAAGCTATCTTCAAAAAGAAAGTTGTTGTTATTAGAAAGAAGGCTAGGAGAAATTCCTGGCAGTACCAATGGCTTACCAGCACTAGCATGATAGCTATGGTAGGGGAAAGGTTAAGAAGGGAGCCGAAAGGAGATAGTGAAAAATGGAAGAGGTGAACAAAGATCTGGAATGCTTTACAAAAAGGGGAGGTTACCACTTTTATAGAATGACTCCATGGGTTTAGGAAGGACATCACCAAGATCTTTGTCAAAACCTGGCAAGATGGGGCAATGGAGATTGAGGGTAAGAAGTTTTCTGTCATGGAGGAAGTCATTTCAATGGTCACGGGTATTCCTATTCCTGAGAAAAAATTCTACAAAGACCAGAAACTCTCTGACACTACTATTAAAAAGTTCGCAAGGGATGATTCTAAGATAAAATCTATTGTCAAAGCGGGCACCTACTACCTCCCTGAGAGTTTAAAGACAGTCTAGCAATATGTCCTGAGGGTCCTCATTTACTACATTACCCTTGACACTGGGTTTGACAGAATTAAAACTTATCATTTTGTCTTGCTTAACCATTTTAGGCATGATATCAAGATTTCTATTCCGTACTATCTCTTTTCTTCTATGAACAATAATATCAATGGTTTTAGAAATAAGAAAATAGTGAATCCTACCCTACATGATGGTTTAATCCTTCTATTATACGAATTCTTTAAAACCCAAATCTTGGGAAAGGAAATTGGGGATTGCAAGGCCATAAGTGTGTATTTTGGCTCAGATTATGTTCCCTCTGGCTCTTCTGTTGGCATCCCCTCGGAAGATAATGAGGAAGTTGATTTCAAGAAACAAAGCAAGGGTTCTCCTTCCAAGAAATGGCTTCTGAAAAACATCTAGAGTGAACCTCCCCCAAAAACACAGGACAGGAAGGAGGCTAACTCAAAGGAAGAGTATTATGATAAGGAGGGAGATATGGTATCGGATGAAGAAGTGGGTAACCCTAGAATGGGTTCTGCAGAATTGCAGGAATAGGACAAGAAGAATACCCCTTCAATGCAAGTCCCCTCTAGCCACCTATTGGTCAATATCTCTATCACTGAGGAAAAATCCCCCCATCCCCAATCCCCAGGCACCAAAACTGAAATTCAAGCCCCTAAGACTAAAGAGAAGGATGAGCAAGGCACCAATCTTTCTTCTGTTAGGATTGAAGAGACAAAAGATAACTCTGGAGGGGAGTATCATAGCCAAGACACAAGCAAGGGTAAAAAAGTCTAGCAAAATTTCAATATTAACACTATTCACATGGGTATTATACGGGAAGTCATTTTCCCTTAGATCTTGGAGGATAAAGATGGTAAATTTTATAAGGAAGAATTGATAGACCCAGCTTTGGTGGTTTTGAGCGACAAAGCTAGGGAGATGGAAATGGACTTTCTCAATAACACCAAAAATAGTATGCTAGACTAGTTTCAGTCATTTAAATAGCTACACCATGAAATCAAATAAATCAAGGGTAAAATTTAGGGCAACAAGGAAAAGACTACTAAGAACTTGCCCAACCTGGAAACCAAGGTCCTGAACATTGAGACCAAAATGACAAGTTTGGAAAAAACCCTTAAGGGAGTGGCTGAGAAAAATCATAACATAATCAAAAACTCCAATAAAAATTTAAAGTTATTGATCAAAAAGATGGAAGAAAAAATGGACCCCAAGATGGAGCAGGGGATCAAGAAAGAAGACACAGAGCAGACAAAAGGTCCAAGAAAAAGAACCAGGGAAAAAACTAGGAAGAACAGGGGGAAAGATGATGGCTCCCAGGTGAAAAACATCGAAGATACTATTCAACTAATGGAGGCCTTGGAAAATAATGTAGTTGCCATGCTCAGGAGCTTGGCTTAACCTGTTCTGGTTTCTTTCCTATAGGCTTGGCTATTTCTTTTCTATTTTTTCTTGGTTGGCCCTGTGGTGGCCTGCTCTTGCTACTTAGTAATGCTTTACTTTATTTGATTTTTATGACTATCTCAAGACTTTAATTTTTTGTGGGTTACTTAATCAAAAACTATGTTACAATCATATAGGGGAGTACCTCAAATAATTAAAATATGATATATATTCTCAAAATATTTTTACTAGAGGAAAATATTTTTTGAAAGCACCTGAAATTCTTACATAACAAAATAATCTAATAAAAAGAAACTAACAGCTAAGAAAACATAGTAACACATCAAACCAACAACATAGAAAATAGGGTACAAAGCCCCATAAACCTTACATATTTTTAGCATACTTTCATTCATTTTCATCACTTCTTCATTTATGCTCCACACCCTATTAATCATCGTATCAATTGACATAGTGCACATATCCTTGCTTCGAAGTCTTGTGGTAGGTCTGAGCATAGAATTAGAGGCCACCATAGAGTCCACAATTTCATTTTTAGACTTGACTCTTCTAGCTGGGGAATCAATAAAACTCTTCAGAAGACCATAGATAATCTCTTCCTGGGCATTAATCTTCTTAAGTCCATCTAAACTATTCTCAATAGTAGTGTGGCTAATTGTAACTACCATCATCAATTTCTCATGGTCATTCAAAATATCATCATCCAAAGCTTTAATTCTCTATCCATGATCTTTTCCTATAAATATAACCCCATTGGCAAGTTCTTGGAGCATGGAAAGAATTTTTCTCAACACTTTGATTATTAGAAGTAGTCACCCCACTATACTCAAGAGCATTAATATCTAAAGAAATCCACATCAATAGTGAACAATTACCATTCATGGAATCCTTAATATTCTTTCTAATATTCACACTATCATAAAATGATGAGACATTTTCCAAAGTAGTATCTTTCCCCTCGTGGATTTCAACATGGAGGTCATAATCGTTAACATTATTGATTAGATATTGTAGAAAATTCTCCTCATCATGAGTAGTATCCCTTTTGAGTTTTTTCACACATAAAGAATTGGAGGTTGAAGGGGCATTTCATTTCCCCTTAATCAAGGCAGAGGACAAGCCCTACACTTTCAATTTTCCTTTCACATCATATCTAGGAGTAGAGAAATCTGGAACACACTTGACAAAAGGAGAGTAATTGAAGTCTTCATTTCCTTACTTTTGTTGAATTAACTACTAGTTAATGGGTGAAGTAAATGATTCTTTAATTATGGTAGTAAGTATTTTTCAACTCTAAATTTTCTATATTTGACCTTTTTTAGAGATTTTATGGTTAGCATGTCTATCATGTAGATAGAAAGGATAAATTAAACATAACTTGAGTATCTAATTCTAAACACTAGGTATTTGATTTATCATGACAAGTGGATATCGAAACATTTTTCTAGTTGTAGTTTATCCCTACAATATTTTTAGTAATCCATTTAATCAATTCAAGCTCCTAATTAGTTTAAATAGATGCATTCACATATTTATGTGTAGGTTCTGAAGTTAATCTTGTAACTTGGAAAAGTATTGATAATGAATAGAACTTCATAGAAATAATTTATCATTTCCACATAGTCCTAATAAGAGAAACAAATAAACATTAAATACTCTAAATCTAACTTAGGAAAAATAACAAAAATTACATCTAAATATAATATAAACCTTACATTCAAAAATTCATCTAAAGGGCAAATGTGGGCTCCAAAAGTACTCAAATGCAAGGTATTATGTCAAGATCATGATTACATTACACTTGAAAATTTGTCATCAAATCTTTTGAAGTATAAAAGAACCTTGTTGAATTCATCCATATGACCAAGAAAATGAGAACCTTATAGTAATAAATGCCAATAAATTCTCATATATTTAACATACAAGAGATGCTCAATTCAATATTTACTAATAAGACAAATTTTAGACAAGCCAAACTCAACTAATACTCATGTGCTTAATTTTATATAGACATGTGTGCAAAAACCACTAAATAGTATTAGATAAAATGTGAGCACCCTAAACTATCAACCCATATTAAATATTTGGTACTAAAACTTTTAATAGTAAATATTTACTGAATTGTGTAAATTTAATATTAAATATTTATCAAAACATCTCATATAACATAAAGAGTTCCCAAGAATACCTAATACAAGTTATATATTCATCCCTAGTATGTACCAAATTGAATTTGTATTTTTACATTATTATGTTTTTATTAAGGATGGTGTAGATTATGTCTTTTCCTAACATTACCCGATTGTGGTATAGATTTTAGAAGGGGTCAAAGTACACTCACTTGTCACTTGAAAAAATAATTATAGTAAAAATGTATCATAAAAGTGTGTATATGGTCTATGGGTTCAATCAAGATACATGCAAAAACAACTAATTAGTCTCTTGCCACTAATGTACATATCTTTTCTAATTTCTTTGTAACATAGAAATTAGATCTTTACAAACCTTTGTGATCATCACAATAGATAAACATAAACATTAACTCCAATTTGGTGTACTCTACGTAGAAGAGGGTTAACTTATCTCTTAAATTTACAAATGTTTATGACCTTGTATATCCATTTAATTTTCCAGTATTATAAAAGATAGAAATTTTATCGACATGGATGAATTTCAATATGTTTTATGAAGGTAATTAGGTGGCCAAGACTCCTCATGTATGTATTGAAAAGTAATAAAGATGTGAAACCTAAAATTAAAGAATTTATTGGTCTCTTTCTCAATGGTTATGAGACTCAATTATTACTAGTTTAGTTATCTTTAGGAATTTTTCCCTACTCCATGGAGTGAGGTGATAATATTATTAAGTATGTATTTATTTCTTTGAGATCATTATAAGTGTATTTTCCCCTACCATTTTCCTCTATTACACCATATTAGGGATGTTTTTTTTTTCATTTGTTCTTTCTAGATCTCCTAGTGCTCTTTGAATAGTCAATCAATAATGGCTTTCTAAGTACGTACAAATTCAACCTTCACCAATGCATTATATATTTACTATACCAAATTCAAAAATTCAAATCAATTTTACATAGACCTATGTCTAAAGTTGATGATGTTAAGAATGAGACTAGTTATTTGAGTCAACCAAGCACTACTATAGTCAATATCTTTCTTTCTCAAAAGATAATTAAAATCAATATTACAAATTCTAGTTCCCTTAATTATAGGTCACCCCCATGATTCAATAGTCTATGAAACATAATATATTATTTTAGTACCATGATTCAATGGCATGTGAAACATAATATCTACAACATAGTATATTAAAGTGGTTTAGAAGTTAAAATGAAAGGGTGAATTATAGAATATCTTCTCTCCACAAATAAATTTGAGGTGGGGAGATTAAATAATATTCATATAAAGAGTGAGAGAGAGTATAAGGAGTTTTAGGTTAATGTTTGTTGATATCATCAACATAAGATATTTAACCTAGGGAAATTAGACAACACACAAGATAAGTTGAAGCCTTCTTCAATATACTAGAACAATTATCAATAACTCTATTTTTATGATATTCATGTTGTATGACAATATGTTGAAGAGCAATATCTTAAAGGAAGGATAGATTCCTTGAAAAAGAACTCACTCCAAATTTTTATTGAAAGATAAAGAAGTAATTAATTTGGAAAATATTATCCTAGAGGAAAGATTCCTCTAGGTGAAATGAGATGCACTTAGTGGCTTAAAAAGAACATATTATGTTTAGTTATCTTTGCTATCCATGTTCTTTAGATGTACTATTCTATATGTTTTTTACCTTTGGTTGTTAATAATAATCTCTATCTTATATAGAATTTTATTTCTTGTTAATTTTTGGTTTCAGATTCAAATTAAATTTTCAGATCTCATTATAAAGATAATTTATCCCAAGAAGTTAAAAGAGAACATGAAAGCTAGCACAAAACCTTCCTCCATTGGAAAATGTAAATTGAAGGGAAAAGATAAGTCTGTGTCCCCTTCCTCTAGCTTTGGTGAAATTAATGTTAAAGGGAAGAAAAGTGTTCGTCCCCATTCTGTGGATAAATGGAAAGCTCTAGCAATGTCAGACCCTCCTTGTGGGTCTAGGAAAGATGTCTCATTGACCTCCCCTCTCTTGTAAGACTCTTATTCAATTTACCCTTCAACTGACAGGGAGGGTAGATGTAAGTTCCCACTTGAATTGAATATTGATTCTCTATACTTTACGCTTAATAAAGAATGTGATGACATTTTGGCTATTTTTAGAAATGGGGCTATTGATAGAAATTGGGTTATTAATATTTGAAGACTCGTCAAATGGGTCTTTCATGAAATTAAAGAAGAAAAAATAAAATAGAAGGTGATGAGTAGAATATTGGAAGTGATTGAGACTATTGGTAATGATAAGAGCAACAAGAAGGGCACTAAAGATAAGGAGTTCTACATAGAAGAAGAGAAAAATTATGTGGCAGACTACCTTAATAAAATTGTTGAGGCTACTGAGCACCTTAAGAAGTACTATGAAGGAAAGGTCTCTGGGGTTGAGGAGAAATAAAATAATATCAAGGATTTTGTTCAATCTATTCTGAATCTCAACCACAAGTTGATTAAGATGGTTGCTAAAAGTATGACTACGATGGCCACTAATCTGGAGAACATGTATTAGGAAAAGTTAGTTGTGGAGCTGAACATTGATAAAGATAAAGGCCAAGAGGAGTCAATAGGGCCAAGCAAGAGAACAAGAGAAAATATGAAGAGAAAAGAAAAAAAGTTCCCTCATGATATATAGGAGTTAAAGAAGGTAGCGCTTAATATGAATCAGCTCAAAGTGGAGGTAATTGGTTCTCTTAAGAATTTGTTATAGTTTTCTCTTCTATTCTCTAATTTTTTGTTGTTTTATATTTTTGGTTGTCTTTTTACTATCGATTTTCATGTGTATGCTATGGGCAGCTCTATAATTTTGGTTTGTAATGCTTAGTATTAAATTCTATTAAGACTCTCTGATAAGAATTTCAGATCCATTAAAAACCTATTTTTACCATAATAAAAAACATATCATTAATTTTAATAATAAACATCTTAAATACTTTTAAATAAATATATTTATGATATAAAAAATCTTAAATTTCTAAAGAATAATTTAAAATGATTAATTTTTATTCTACAAACAATAACAAGAGCTTTGATGGAGCTTTAGTCCCTACGATTTGTAAAAAGTAGAGGGTTAAAACATTGTGATCAAGAAGAGAAAGACAACAAGACAACAACAACAGTTAATAATTACAAACAAAAATGATAGTGATTTTCCATCAAATACAATAATAGAAAGCTCAAACAGACATTTTGTGGCCGAAAAGATTTATTGATAAAACAACATTCATACCAAGGTCTAATCACAACACAAATTTAGAAAGAACAAAATGATAGTGGCAATTTTAGTGAGAGCCTTTTGCCTTTAGCTTGGGCTTGAGAGTATCATAAAAAATAGGACAATAACAAATTCATGTATTGTGTTGAGCATGGGATTATTTTTATGAATTATTATAATGTAGCATTATTATTTAAGAAACATAGTGCTATAAGCATTATGTAAAACAACTATTTAGAACTCATATTAGGAATTTTTTTAGAGTGGTCAGTATGAGCATATTCTATGCAGCTAAAACATAACTAAATGCATACAATATTTGGGAAGATCAAATTTTAGTTTGCATAGCTATGAACAATTTATAATCCATCATTTGAAAAAATGCACAATCCAATCTAAAAACAATACAAAGAATTACAATTTTCTCCTCCATTTGCCCTAAGTTATTAGGGTTTCAATGTTTCCTAACTTATTAACCTTGTCTCCAACTCTTTGAAAGAGGAAATAGACACCACTCCCTTGAATTCAGCTCCAAGAATGGGTAGGTCCTGTATCAGTTGAGCTTTGACATCACCTTCTCTAAACTAATCGTCTTACATAATCTAAAATCTAAAAGCATAGAAATCAATTCATATAAATTGTAGAAATTTTCTAACTCTGATCATCTTCTCCTCGAGCCCACCCCTATACTTTGATGGACAAAACAAGGGCCCATTTTTTTGGACTGCAAATGGGATTTCAGTAATTAAAATAAGGGAAAATAGAACACATGAAGAAGTCGAGGATGTTTTTGAGTAGGAAGATGGAGGCTCCCACATAATAAACTAATATATGGTAAATAAAATACAAAATTTCTCAAAATGTAAATAAAATAAATCTATAATAGAACAGAATAAAGATATTATTATTTTTAAATATATAAAAACTACAACTATAAAATAAAATATATTTTTTGAATAGGAAAAAATCTATAAATAAAATAAATAATTTATTTTCAAGCAAACTAAATGAATGTCTCAATTAAGTCTATTTTTAAAATTATACTAACTATTGATTTATTACTATAATGGTAAATAACAAATAGAATAGAAAATTCATTTAGAACTAGGGCTGCTTAGCTTTTAAGATTATTTTAATTAAAATATTTAATACAAATATTTTATTTGTATCAAATGAACAATGAAGTTTAATTTAAATAATGATTGAATGGAGAGTTAAAAACATTACACCATTTTTGCTGGTGTTTGGGCAACTTGCAACATTTATCATCTAGAGAAAGGAAACTTAACAAAGATTGCTGCAGATGCATTATTAAGATAAATAGAGAAAAAATTCAAACTTTCCCTTAACAAAAATTATTAAAAGGCAACTCTCAACATGTGAGAATGGAGAAAGAGAGTGCAAAGAGAGTGATTTTTACAGTGAAGCAAATGGAAGCAATGCAAACACACGTGTGTAAATACAATTGAATTAATTGGATGCAAAATATTTTAAGAGCATATTTTGAGAGGATTTTAAATTTCAGAAATAAGAAAAATAAAAATAGCCCAGTGAATAGAATTTTTTAAAAAATAAAATGAGTGTAAAAGACAAAAATGAAAAATGTTAAATAAAATACAGTGAGATTGTTTAATCATGACATGTTTTGTGCAGAACACCGTGTTTGTCTCAAAATTCATTTTAATATATATTATTTTGTAGTGTTTGGATTACTTAGATCCAAATCCAATTTTGAGATCATGTGGAACTAGAAAGAGAGGGCACATAACTATTCTGCAGAATGCCACATCAAAAGGCATGCTTTTGATAGTTGTATGCACATTCTATCTAATTGTTAACATAAAAATCAGTTATGTTTTAGAGAAAACTAATACGGCTTTCATTAATAGAATGTTTTGAGAGTGTAAAGCTTGCAAAATAGGGTTTTATGATTTCTAAGGTTTACAGTTTGTTCAGAGAAATAAAAAATACAAGATTTCAAATGGAGGCAAAGCTTCTGCTTGTTATCTATGTTGTACAGTTCAGTTGCCCTACAGAGGCAAGTAAGCTTATGTCTCAGGTAGAAGAAGGCTCGTTTGTTTTGTTTTAACATATCATTGTGCAAGGGAAAATTCCATTCCAAAATTAACAAATATTTGAAACAATATTTACAACCGCATATAGCAAACTGGAATCAATTTGTATCTTAGATAGATCTCTCTTAGGTTATAACATAGTCAATGGCCCTAAAAGAAAATTAACATTATAAATTGTATGCATACAACAAAGTAATAAGATTTCCTTTATGAAAAATGTTACTGATTTGGATTTTAAAAATTTAGTTAGCAATGGAATGTATTATGCACTTATAGAAGGAAATAAAACAACTATAGCACCTTTGTAACGGTTATGAGAATTTGGCATTATTAAACATTTATGAGATTTTATTCATTGATTAAAAAATGAGAAACTTTTATGTACCTTATAAACTTTTGTGTGGATTCTCAATTGTCTTAAAGAGTTGATCAAACTGAGGCTTGCAATACAAGACATGTCCAAAAGAAGAGTAGTTGCCAAGCTGAGATAACATTGTGTATGAATTAGTATCAAGGTGAAGAGAGAAGTAACATATAATGAATATATAGGTATGTAGTTGAATGATAAGGAAGGATCGAAGTTGCAAGGGCATGAATAATGCTAGAGATATCATTTATTTTTTTCTTTGACATTTTGACCTTTCAAGCATCAACAAAAAGCTCCATCATGTGTAAATGTTGATGCAGAGTTGCATTATATTTGTATTGAATATCAAATGTGTGTATGTGCATCCAAATGAAGTATGTGGTAAGTCTGTGTTCATTTAAATATAATTTCACAAATACAAGATGTAAAAATATTGTGAGCTGACATACTAAAAAAGTATTTAGAGTCTAGTTAAAATTTGTGTCCACTTAACATGCAATAGAAGCAAACACAGAAACTTGATGTGAGATTTTGTATTCTTAAGTAGGGTGAAGTTTTCACCTATGAAGATAATAGTTCTTCTATGAATTATTGCAGCATGGAATTGTTGTTCAGTTTGGGATCTGTGTGCACCTTGGATGGTGGCATGAGGTGCCAAGAATTGTTCACTAATAAAAGCATTTCCAGATTGCTCATGGACTATTGAGAATCCTGACCTAGGCCTTTTCAATCTAAGAAGAGAAACTATTCATTCACATCTTCTTTCATCCAGTTCATGTATCTACAGGAAACAAGATCACTTATTTCCCAATCAAACCTTCATGAAAATGATTTGAGAAAAAAAGTTCTAATATAAAAGGACAAACTTTTATAGCCATAGGAGCAATTCCAATGCACAACAAAATTCTTGTAATCATCACACATTGTTTGAGTTATTGCACATATCCTAATCCTAGCAAGAGATTCGATAGACAAAATCTGGTTGAGTTTGATGCGAATAGGAGTAAAGGCATGCAAGGCTATTTGAAAGATTTGCAAAACCTATTTGTCACATGGTTTAGTAACATCTCTATTGGATTTACAAGAATGCTTCTGGAAGAAACTGTTGTTTTAAATCAACATTTTGGATTACACTCAGTAGCACATCATTAGGAAGAGTAAGGTCAGAAGTTGGCACTAATGTTTCTATTGGTTTGGATCTTGTAGGAAAGAATGAACATATTCTTAGTTTCAAGTTGCTCCATCGAACATTGGGGAAAACTTCTTTTTTAAAACATATTTAGTAATGTATGGAATAATACAAATCCTGGTACTGGGAAACAATCAACATGATATTATGGTCTGCATTATATCAACTATAGAAGAAAGAGTTAACATTTTTGCTTATATGTGTAAATTATAAGAAATTTAGATAAATTAGCCTCATCTGATGTTACTAGAAACAACACTTTTATGTGCAATGGTTAGATGCATTTTAATATTATTGACTAACATCATGAAAAAGCATACATGACTCAGTGGCAAAGGAATGAACATGACACCGTGATGGGGATCATGTCCTTAATTTATGTCCCAAGGTTGAGAGATCCTAAAACTCTCATTAGCCAACCATAAGGAAAACAATAGGCCAAAAATTATGAACTTCTACATTGTACACTGCAAGATTTGAGTGTGAAAGACAAACCAGGCAGGCAACATAGATTTTGACAATGAATGATTGAAAAAGAGAATTTTTATGTTAAACACAAGGCCAAGCAGTCTAACAGATCAAGAGCCACAATCTTAACACATTTTCAAGTTCCTATCAATGTCATCTTATTTACTAAAATTCTCATCTACTATGAATCGATTGAGAAACCAACTATTTTGTGAAAACTTGCCTCGTCAACATTTTCCTACATAGATTGTATCACATGCAGACATAATCAACTGCATTGGTTGGTAGCCTTCATTTTACTTCACTTTGCATTAAAAGGGTTTCTTATGATGAAGCACCATAATTACTTAGATGCCTTGTGCATTCAAACATCGAAGCTCAAAAAATAAATAGAAGGTATAGTGTTTTCATTGCCCACTCAAAATGAAAGTAGACAACCATTTATGGTAAAAAAACAAAATTAATACATGTAGTCCTTGTTGGACATGTTAGATATAGCACTAGTGACACCGACATAAACCATGTGAAATGGGGGCTTGTTAAACTGGCTACTGGAAACACCACCATTAATGGACATATTGCTTCCAGTTCTAGAGAAAGCCTTCATAGAGTTTGTAGTATGGCAGTTAATTGAGAATGGAGGATGCATACTAGTAAAACTAGAACTACCAGTGCTTCTATGACCAGCTACCAAGATTATGGAGGAAGCCAAAGAAGATGAAGATGAATTGGGTCCTCCCAGAGTAGCAAATACTCTTGTTACTAATATTACCATTACTAGTGATACTGATGACAGTCTGACCTTCCAAGAGATTTCTTGAATGGGGTCAGCCTCTGTGCATGTGCCACTCACAATACTTCTGATCCAAAGCAACATCTCTGGAACAATGTCATTTCTTTCCATCTTTTCTATGGCATCTCCCAGGCTCCAGATCCGTATTGTTTGCAAACCTCAAATTGAAAGAGCTCAACCCCACTGCAACACAAACACAAAAATCCAAAACATTACCAATTATACCATCACCAACAATGGCTATGAGACCCATTATTTATAAATCATAGAACACATACAAAGTTAAATTTGAATTGTCAACAGCTAGAATTGACCAAAACAAAATTCAAAAATTTGATTGACTACAAAATAGAACAAATAATCACTGTTTAAATAGAACAATAGCAATAGAGAAAACAATTTTCCTTTATAATTTAGGGAAAAAATTAATTAAGCAATAAATTGCAGGTCTCACGGTTCATTAACCCATTGATATTTCTAGTTGTTAAGTCCAAGTGAAATTAAGCAACAGAGAAATGGCAAAATGTTTAGCAGAGGGATCGAAACCCTAGCCTTTAGAGCTGCTAGTTTCAGCAAACATCAAGCACGGGCAACACTTGCAAATGCCTCTGAAGAAGTGGTGGTGCATTTCTTCAGGCAGACCATAACTCAGATTGAGGAAATCAGACACATAAATGACTACCACTTGAAACTCAAACCCTTGGGATTTCTCATTGATGTCCTCTAAGGTGAGAGCCGCAATGAGCCAAAAATCATAGAGCTAGGGCTTTACATTTTGTGCAATGATTCGATGCCCTAGTTTCCTGATGATGTTGATTATGTGTGCACAGGTAAGTTCACCCTCAAGGAGTTCAAAGATTGCCTTCACTACAAAAGCCCCATGAAAATTTCAAAAAATTTAATTTTAGACCTTAGTAAAGTTCATAAAACCCTAATTTGGGGTTGTTGTAGGTTGATTTTATCAAGTAGCGATTTTGAAGAAGGGCCTCCTATTTGTCACTCTATTTATGGAGTTGAGGGCATAGTTTGCAAAAAAATCCATGCAAATCTTCTAGAAGAGTGCTTCTAAAATGGGAAGTCATGCCCTTATGCCAAATCTCAAATTGTGGCACACGGTTGTACTGTCAAATGTGAACTTCAGATTCTAGGGTCTGGAGTCAAGCAAGTTGCCATTATGAGAAGTAGCAAAGCAATTAATGCAAGGAGAAAGAACAAATGGTGAGCAAGTGTTCACAATGAACATACCTGGAGAAGCTAGATCAGAGCTATTGAGAGTTGACCGTTGACACCTCTAACTTGCGAGTAGTCAAGGTTTGGAGAGGCTTAGTAAGTGACTTGCATGAGCTTTGTATGGGCAGCTTGGTAGAATTAGAAGCACCACATTGAGGCAGTAGAGTCTTCACAGCTGGACAAAGGAGCTCTGCACTGTGGTGGCCACACAGTCACAGCGTGAGAGAGACAACAACATCTAACTTCTGGAGACTTGAGCGGAGGTAGCTGCACACAAGGGCTAGCTAAACAAGATATACTAGGCTCCAGCATTGAGCAGAGGTTCACCAAAATGCCAGTGGGGGGTTATTCACGCAAACCAAATATTGTGAGGAATGGCTTGGCCTAGATGTTGATGTCGAAACACCAGCACCAAATAACAACAAGGCACACCAAGAAACATCTTGATGACCCATCTCCCTAACATGAGAACAAGTGTCCCGCCGAATCTAGAGATAATGCAGAGGCGAGTTCGAGATGCATAGGAAATAGCCTTGGAGAAGAACTCTGAAGGTGATGAATTGTTTTTCCAGATCCCTTCATTTCCAGAACATTCACTGAAAATAATATTAAGCAAGCATGGGAAACTTTAGGAGTTCACTTTCCAAAAGTTTCTTTGGTTCTACTCATAAAACATTACAAACATATGAAATAAAAAATTATGCTTGATTTTGATTGGTCAAGTAAATTAGATTTTTAAATTTATAAATGAAAAGAATTACAGTAGCCAATCACAAAATTGCAAAAATAAAGATAAAATCATTTTAATAAAAGAAATTATTATAGACTATAGTATAAACTATAGAATAGAATGATTAGACACTTTTCAATGCAGCCATTAATTAAAAGTGAGAAAATGAAAACATTAGTCTTCTGCCTATAAAGCAGGGACTAATAAATATTTTTTTTTTAAAATACAATTTATGATTTAGTTTTACAACTGAATTGCATCAATAAATTTTTTTAATTTTTTCTTTCTTTTAAGAATAAGATTGCAATATACAAGAGATCATTGACCACGGCTTTTTCCTCTTGTTTTATATACTTGCTGTCGTCAACATCTACGTATTACTAACTCCAATTATCCCTATCCATTTATGCAAATCAACGTCCTCTCTCCAAAGTTTTATAATTAGTCCAATAATAAATATTCATAACTTTCCAAAGGTAAAAACGCCATCCAGGCAGATTACGGTCACGTGGCACCATATAAACAAAAAAATGCGACTTCAAGCGAGTCCAATCATTAGGAGACTCAATTGCCAAACGGCTAGAAAGGAATTGAGAGTAACTGAATCGTCTTATATCTTTTGGTCGTATGTGTCTATGGAATCTGCCGGATCTGACTCAATATATGCCATGACAAATCAAGACATCCAAAACTATGCTTTTCCAGCGTTAACAAATACGATGTACCGTCCAACAGGTCAACGTCTACGCAGCACTCAAACTGATCCATTTAGTATAATTATTAATTAATTAAAAACTGAAATTACAATGAATACAACATTTTTAATTAATTAATAATTACAATAAATGGGTCAGTTTGGGTGCTTCATATACAATGGTGTCCAACACCTCCCAATCCAAAGAATGGCCGAGCTCTGTGATTCTCCTCGTTCCCTCCTCTTCTCATGTGCTGTCGCTTCTCTTATTTTTATGACACATGCAAAAACCCTTAGTTTTGCATTCCCTCCCAGCATGGAGTTTGTTATTGAGAATGATGCCTACTTTCAAGGAGAGAAGGACTTACAACTGACCAAGAACCAAGCAACAGGGAACCTGACAAGTAGCTTCGGCTGGGCGGCTTATCATAAACCGGTTCCGCTATGGGAAAACACCTCTCGAGCTCTGGCGAGCTTCTCTAGTCATTTTCAATTCATTATCAACAGGGACAATGAAAATCCAAGTGATTTTGGAGACGGACTTGCTTTCTTCATGGCGCCTTTCGACTTGAAACAGCCTTTGGACGCTACGGGGGGAGGTCTCGGCCTTTTCAACGGGACAACTTTTAATGGATCGTTCTATCGGATGGTCGCTGTGGAATTTGACACTTACCAAAATGGCTGGGATCCAGATGACAACCATGTAGGTGTTGACATCAATAATATTGTCTCCAATAAAAATGTTTCGCTGACCAGCGTAGCAAAGGCCGGTCTTTGTGATAAAAATCTCAAGAATGGAATGAAATGGGACGCGTGGGTGGATTATGATGGGTCGGCAAAGAGGCTGCAAGTGTTTCTCTTCTGTAACCCTAATGCCACTAGTATTTCCAAACCTCCAACCCCGATCTTAATTTATGATATAGATCTGCGGGAGTTTCTTCCAGAGAACATCAAGGTTGGCCTCTCGGCTTCAACAGGGTCGTCCTCAGAGACACACACTGTGAACACCTGGAATTTCTCTTCTCAATATTCATGGGAATTGTCAGCAAGTAACGGCAAGAGAAACAAGAGCCATTTCCGAGTTATATTGGTTGTAGTCTTTTGCAGCGCTCTGGCCGTCTGCGGTTTCGTATTCATCGGCTGGCGGCAGTATTTCAGAAAAACCGAAAGCGGTCCTGAAGCTAGTGAAGAGAGCGATGTGGAGCTGGATCAATGGTTTTCTCAGGGTCCCCGAAAATTCACCTATCCGGAGCTCTGTACCGCGACAGGAAATTTCAGCGATAATGAAAAACTTGGACAAGGAGGCTTCGGTGGTGTCTACAGGGGCATCCTGCCTGGCACAAAGGAAGTGGTGGCTGTGAAGAAAATATCCCAAGGGTCGAGTCAAGGAAGAAAGGAATATGTTTCTGAGGTTTCCATAATCAGCAAGCTGCGCCACCGTAACCTTGTGCAGCTTTTAGGATGGTGCCATAAAAAAGGCGAATTACTCCTGGTCTACGAGTACTTACCTAATGGGAGTCTGGATAATTATATCTTTGGGGAGAAGAAAGTTACTCTGGATTGGAACCGGAGGTATAGTATCGCCTGTGACGTAGCCTCTGCTCTTGTTTATCTCCACGAGGAATGGGACCAGGTTGTTGTGCACCGAGATGTCAAGGCAAGCAACGTAATGTTGGATTCCAATTTCAATGCCAAGCTGGGGGATTTTGGTTTGGCGAGGCTGTTGGAGCGTGATCACGAGGCTTCTCATACGACTGTGGTGGCGGGCACACTTGGGTATTTAGCCCCCGAGTGTGTAATGACAGGGAAGGCCAGTCCGGAGACGGACGTGTTCAGCTTTGGGGCAGTTACATTGGAAATTGCCTGTGGAAGGCAGCCAGCTGACCGTTCTCTAAATCAACACAATTGTAGACTGGTAGAATGGGTTTGGGATTTACACGGACGAGGAAAGATTTTATGTGCTGCGGATGAGAAACTGGGTGGAGAGTTCAACGAGAAGGAAATGGAGAGGATGCTGTTGGTGGGACTTCTGTCCTCTCACCCAGACCCTGCGTCAAGGCCCAAAATGAGAGAGGTGACAAAGATATTGAATGGGGAAGCTGATTTGCCATTCGTTCCTCTGGCTTTCCCTGTCGCTGTCTACAGCCAGCACGTTCGTCCTGATACCATCTCATGCTCGTCGGTTCTCACCTCTTCAACGGCTTCAAGCTGCCCGGGTAAAACGTCGACGTCTCTATCGTTCGCTGAGGAGCCTCGCTAGTTTTTGAAAATAGGACCATACAATGTTCTTCCTCTTTCCTTATTGTATCCATCATTGACTTAAAGAGTCCCATATTGGCTGCTTTGCTCTCATCCAGACCCCAAATCAAGGCCCAAAATGAGAGAGGTGACAAAGATATTGTTCCTCTGGTTTTCCCGTCGCTGTGTACAGCCAGCGCCATCGTCATGATACCATCTCAAGCTCGCCCGTTTTCACGTCTCCAACGGCTTCAAGCTACCTGGATAATATGTCCACGTCTCGATTGTTCGCCTCAGAACCTCACTTCTTTACTGGAGAGATATAACTATAAAATCACAGTACTTCTGATTTGTATCATAAATTAACTTTTTCCTTTATAATTAAATTAGAAATTGTAACTTTCTTTTTTCTGTTGACTGTTGCAATTACATAGTTTTATAAATGTTACAAGATTGTTTTTAATGAATATAAATGATTTTTTTAAATTTGATATTTTTTAACATTTTTTATGTGAATTTATAAAATATGAGTATGTTAGTATAAATTACCCTGTGTGTCTTTCCTTCTTATTGTATCTATTATTGATTTTCAGATGCTTAAACAGAATACAATCATCTTCATCCTTCTAATGAAACAAACATCAGATGTTATTTTTTTAACCTCGCTTATGTTTATGGGTATAGAATTCAATTTGGTAATGAATTCATGTGATCAATCAACTAAATCAAATAATTCAGATTTACTTTTGTCTGAATTCCTAAAAAAATTGAATAGAATCGGTAAGTGGTCTTTACTTCTTTGGGGTATTTTTTAAGTTAATCTTAAGACTATTGGAATTGGTGCAATGCATCAAGATAATCAAGAGTTGGTTAATTTTTTTTCTTTTATTCTTTTATACAATACTATTCTAATAATCAAATCGAGGCTAATGCTAATCTTCTTGTAATGATTATGGCTTGCTAGTTGACATAGAAGAAAGTCTTTGTTTAGATGGACTTTATGATCTTGTCGATTCTTTTAAATAAAGGAAATTCTATATACATATATACACATGTATGTGCATCTCAATTTAAGTGAAAGAGAAATTTATAAATCCAATAAATACCCTAGTTTTACATATATTTAATAACTAAGTTATAACATTAGGAAATGAGATAATTTTTTTCATAAAAGAACATGTCAAGAAAGAATATTCAGATGTTTTGAATTGTCCAAGTAAATATGCAACTATTAAAGGAAGACTGAGTAAAGTGTGATGTGTGCATAATATAAATCAAGATGCTTGAGGACCTTGATACATCTACACATGAGAAGTGAAATGTAAAGGATGATTAAAATGTAAAAAAGAATCATGCCACTGACAAAAATACACTATGTAAGAAGATTTAGGTATGTCTTAAATTCTTTAGGTAAATATGTAACTATTTTGAGAAGATTGATTAAAGTGTGTTGTGTGTACACAATATATATTAACATTTTCAGTCAAAGTAGTTACACATGATAATTGAACAATAAAATATATAAGAAAAAAAGTAAAAATATTATGCTAATACTTCCATAAAAAGGTATGCCAATGAAGAATATATATTCAATAGCTATTAAAAACTATGATAGTTGTTCATAGTTGTGGAGGTTCTTGCAAAATATAGACATAAAAAGATAAGATGGAACAAAACTAGTGTTGAATATATCAATACACTTGAAGAAAAAATGTACATGTGAACAAGTATTTTAATTTTAAAACAAGTATATGGTAGGACATATAGCAATGATCATAGAATATAAGTCAAGAAGACTTCCTTCATTCATTAAAGGGTAAAATAGACCATTTAATCATGATGATGGTTAATTGTGTTATATATTGATGCACACAATGATATCACTTAATCAAGAGTTTCCATCAATATATGAGTCCAATCTTAACTTTAATGTAGCACTTCAATGTGAAGGAACTTATTCCAATTGGTACATCTATAATCACCTAGAAGAGGGAAATTGTACATTAGCCAATAAATTTGAACTATGGAGACAATTTCATAAAAAACTACTACATCCAATCTAAAAGTCATTTAAATTACCATAGACTAGTTTCAATGGAAATTCACATAATTTGAATATCAATTAAGTTACTTTAATATTATGAACTACAATCATTTATGAATAATATAGGTGAAAGGAATCTATGCATTACATTTTAGTTTCACATCATACATAATAATATCACATAGTAAAATGGGTGAACCCATTGTTGGTGTCCAAAATGACGCTTATGCTCTCATAGGCTGCCAGTATACCCTCAGATGGATTTTAGGAATGGTTAACTCCAAAATGTTATGAGGTCTTAGGGTAACTGGACCAACTATAGGGACTTAACTGCCCTCTTCTACTTCTGGCTCTGCAAAACCAAGGCGGGTGCACCTAACCTAGTATAAAATAGACTTCATACACCAAGAACTAGGTTTGAATAACAGATAACAGAATAGAAAGAAAGTACTAAGTATTAACCACACACTCATTGACTCTCCATTGCTATGGGGTAGAACCACATACAACCAAACACTGCAAACTTAAGGAATGGTTCTTAATTTTATGTTTTTTGAATCATAACAACCTATCAGAACATGTCAGCAAAGAAATACTTATCTAGGCCAGTGCCTCATCCATTGGGCAAGGTTTCTTAGATAGACTACACACACACACCAAAAATATACCTGAGATTCAAAGCCATAAACACATTTACAATCTCCTCTACTACTTACAGAATATCCCTACATAGACAAGAGATAAATCTAGGTCCCATCTGAAGCATCATTTAATCTAATCCTAGATTAGAACTCAAGAATGAAGACCTATACATAAATTGTTATGCAGTGAACTGGAAAGTTCAAAATTCATCTACATTGACACAAGGGAGAGATGAGAATCAAGTGCTTGAATTAAGTGTGAAGAATCCTCAAGTGCATACAATCCATCCAAAGGAACCCTGCTTGCAAACTCAACTTAGACCTGTAACTTTCTTTCAAATTGCCAAAAAATCAAGACAGGACATTACAATTCAAACTGAGAAGAGGACTCACAACCCAGAAGTTTGAATACCTAACTCCTAATAATCTCAAATGACCACAGAAATCCCTTTATACTAGGATTATAATGCAAGCATACGATCATTTCAAATTCAAAATTTCAAAATCACCTAACCCCACCGAGGAATTAACACAGACATGACAAGGGGTTAAGCCACAGCATCAATCTCAAACAGGTCTAATCAACCGGCTACAAACACTTCTTGAGCCAAGATTGTAATCATTTCTCACGATACAAATCCCTCTGCAATCAACCGTCAAGCACCCTGGACCACACTGGAGCGGTGGAGAAAATTAGTTTATCAACTCTAGCCCATTCTGTCATCAATTTCGGTCCTTTTCAGTTGCTGGAAACGTTCACAGATATTCAAAAATGAAGGCAAATGGTCACAATGCACTCGCAGGCTTCATGTTTTTAACCATTCAAACATCTCAGGCTAACTCCGTAATGGCGACGTCAAACAGTTGTCGCATGATCACATAGCCTAGAAATGAGCTATGCGAACATGCAACACGCCATTTCCCATTACCATCGACACTGCCGCTTGCCACAACAAGGTTTGTCGCATGTTCGCAAGCTAGAAAACTAACTCACACGAACATGCAACAAGCCACTACCATGCACCTTGTCGGCTGGCATGTCACCGCTGAAATACCCCCACCTGGGCCCACGTTCAAACCTTAACATCCTGCCAGCATGGACCAACCAGAGATCGCCATGACCTCACCTGCCAATGGGACCACCAAACAACTGCAGATGGGCCCCAGCACACATGGCACCCTATCGCATGATCGCATGGCTCGGAGACGGGCTATGCGAACATGCGACCACCCATAGACCGCTACCTTGCTTCGCATAACCGCCACCGCACAACTCCGCAACCGCGACACCAGACCATTGTCACATGATCGCATAGCACGGAGATGGGCTACGTGATCATGTGACAACCCGCAGACCGTAACTGCAACCGCATGGAATCAACAGCAAGGGGCCTGTTGCATGATCGCAAGCCATGAAAATGGCCCTTGCAATCATGCAACAAGGCCATTAGACCACCACATCACCACTCACCAGCCAATAAAATTCACGCACATCAGCACTGTGTGGCATCTTGGACCCACCGCACAAAACACATACCTCCGCAACAAAAGCCAACGGGCCCATCGACAAAACACCACCACACTACCATGGACACGTGTCAACCGGTCACATGATCACATAGCCAAAAATTGGGCTATGCGATCATGTGACAGCCAACCCAAAGCTGCCACATCACCACCTCCAGGACTATGAAACACCAACCACTAACTGCGAAGAGTCAGGACCCATGCAGACAGATGGCAAGCGGTCGCATGATCGCATGTCAAAAAAGTTTGACATGCCGCCATGTGACAACCAATAAGGACATGCCATCTGTCACCCCACTAACACCGGGCCCACTTCACCGAAGAGACACCTAGAACAAACAAAATCAACGGCAGGCACATGATCACATGGGGAAAGAATATTCTATGCGATCACATGCCAATTGTTGATCTCCTCCCTCTGCCGCTTTGAAGAAACTAGCCCCACATCATCGCACTTGCGCAGTTAAGATAGATGAACAAGGAGAGCTGGCATAAAAGGAGACATGCAAGGTCGAAAACACACAGGGTTTTCGGTGAAAGATCAAAAACACACAGAATTTTTAACATGACACAAAGGTAAACAAGGAAGCCGAAAACATCGAGGGTTTTCATGAAGGCCAAAAAGGTTGAAAACATTATGGATTTTCTAAAACACTATCAGTTTTCGACAGTGTGGCAAATTTTGAAAACATTTCCTACAGAGCATGAAACTCGAATAACTTTCTGGGTTTTGTGAATTAGCAGACGTGACCTGGCTGAAGCAAGGTGACACATAAAGAGCACAAGGTAGGAGAGCACACCATAAAACCAAGTGGATTTCCTTTGCAAGTTAAAACTGAGATTGCAGGCCAGGTAGAGACAACACAACAAAGATTGCAGGGAAAAGGCCATTTTCCTGGGATTTTGCAATGACTGGAAAATAGACTAACAGTGGCTCTATCTAGGGACAATGGGTAACTTGTGCCCATGCAAGAATTTAGGATTTCTAGGACAGCAGACCACCCACTGGACAAAAATAGGGAACTCAAAAATTGGCAACCGAACAAGGAAAGGAAACACACAATGGGAAAGGGAAATTGTACAAAGATTTACAATATTTACAACCAGGCTCAAGGCCCCAAAATTACAATCAATACTTTCCTCTATCAAACAAAAAAATTTCATCTCCACACATCAGAGACAAACTAAAAATTTTGCTTCCATGTGACAAAAGACAATTATATCCACATTTCAAAAGCTTAAGACAAAGATTGCTAGCACATTCCTCATGAGGGCTAGAAAGGTAATCATACCAATTCTGAAAATGCTGTGGCACATGCATGTTGCAGTCAAAAAGGGAAATGCTGAAGGAGCTGCAACATAAATCACTTTCAAATTTACCACGACATTCGGGAAGCTTACTGTCCAACTGAAAAGAAAAACTCTCCAGCTCTATCAAACTGTCAGTGCAATAGCTATTGGATCCATTCATACCAGAAATTTGCACCTCCAAGGAGAAGATACACTGATCTTCATGCAAACACTGAGAGAACTCATCACATGGGACACGATCACTAAACATAGGAGCAACCTGCATTTTGTCAACAACTGGCAAAACCAAAAATTGTTGATAGGTGGGAAGAGAAACATCAACCTGTCCATGAGATGGTGAAGCTTGAGTAGCTGAAAGGCCATCCTTCCATGGCTTAGAAAAAGATTCAAAATTAGAAAAAGATTCAGAATCCACACAACTCTTCCAATCAGTACTCAAAACAATATCAGGGACCACCGAGTCACTTGAAACTGAGAAAACACTGGTAGCCTCATCATCCGACACATCATATATAATAGGGTTGCTACTTGGTGGTGCTGGGGTAAGAAGGGGAGAAGAGGCACACATGTCAAAGTCAAATCCCATTGACTCATGTTCCATATCAAAATCAATGTGTGCTGGATGTAAGAACCCAAAGCCATCACCCCCTGAATACCTGAGATATTCACAAGACAATAAATCTGAAATTTGTTCACTATGAAGTGAACAGCTATCCTCAAGAACATCATCTTTTGCCATACAATCATCAACAATACTTTCATCTATCCAATCCTCTTCTTCATCTAACTGATTGCAAAAACTTTCTACCCCATATTGAGAAAAGGCATCACTTTCATGACTGCAAGAAAGAGTGTCAACTCCTGACACATCTCCTTCATAAATTTCATCATTCTCAATATCAGCACTAATGAGCAAAGCCCCAAGTACATCCTCAAGTTCAAGATCAACATCACCAAGTACCCAATCCCTAATACATCCATAATACTCCTCCCACATGGCATTTGACCAACTGGTTGACTTAGGAAAACAAAGCTCCAGAAATAAACCAATGAAATCAGATTCAGGAAACTCAACATCCTCAGGAAGCTCATCATATACTTCACAAAATCTATCATAGAACAAGGATATGGATAAATCCTTTCTACTTCCCACTTTTAATCTTACTAATCTCATGCAATCCCTAAGGATGCCCTCCTCAAGGAAAGCCAGCTCCTTATTCAACTTATCCATTAAACTTAATGCAATACTTCCACATAATTTTGCCAAACTGCAACTAAAAACTTGAAGTATGCTAACCTCTACTTACACCTTATCCTTCTTTTAGTGGTTGACCACTTTATAAGGAACATTTAAAACTTGAAAAATACCTGGGAAAATCTTGCAGCAGAAGACCCTTGGCTGGAAGGCAGGGCAAATCTTGGGCTCACCTTGAAGCTCCATCAGATAACTTTGTCATGCAGAGCCGCCACCTCCTTGAGAGGAAAATGTTTCACTGTTTCTTCTTCCAACCAACACAAAGCTACACCAGGTATACACATTGTTTATCAGGAGGAACACTGATCAAACAGAGAAAATCAGAGCCGCCACTCACAACTAGGTGAGAAGATATCAGCAAATGCTTGTTTTTGTATTTGACTCTTTCCAATGGCTCCCCGGCAGAGTCGCCATCTTGTTGGTGTCCAAAATGATGCTTATACTCTAATAGGCAGCCAATATACTCTTATATGGATTTTAGGAATGGTTAACTCCAAAATGTTATGAGGTCTTAGGGTAACTGGACCAACTATAGGGACTTAACTGCCCTCTTCTACTTCTGGCTCTGCAAAATCAAGGTGGGTGAACCTAACCTAGTATAAAATAGACTTCATACACCAAGAACTAGGTTTGAATAACAGATAACAGAATAGCAAGAAAGTACTAAGTATTAACCACACACTCATTGACTCTCCATTGCTATGGGGTAGAACCACATACAACCAAATACTGCAAACTTAAGGAATGGTTCTTAATTTTATGTTTTTTGAATCATAACAACCTATCAGGACATGTCAACAAAGAAATACTTATCTAGGCCAGTGCCTCATCCATTGGGAAAAGTTTCTTAGATAGACTACACACACACACCAGAAATATACTTGAGATTCAAAGCCATAAACACATTTACAATCTCCTCTACTACTTACAAAATATTCCTACATAGACAAGAGATAAATCTAGGTCCCCTCTGAAGCATCATTTAATCTAATCCTAGATTAGAACTCAAGAATGAAGACCTATACATAAATTGTTATGCAGTGAACTGGAAAGTTCAAAATTCATCTACGTTGACATAAAGGAGAGATGAGAATCAAGTGCTTGCATTAAGTGTGAAGAATCCTCAAGTGCATACAATCCATCCAAAGGAACCCTACTTGCAAACTCAGCTTAGACCTCTAACTTTCTTTCAAATTGCCAAAAAATCAAGATAGGACATTACAATTCAGACTGAGAAGAGGACTCACAACCTAGAAGTTTGAATACCTAACTCCCAATAATCTCAAATGACCACAGAAATCCCTTTATACCAGGGTTACAATGCAAGCATACGATCATTTCAAATTCAAAATTTCAAAATCACCTAACCCCACTGAGGAATTAACACAGACATGACAAGGGGTTAAGCCACAGCATCAAGCTCAAATAGGTCTAATCAACCAGTAGCAAACACTTCTTGAGCCAAGATTGTAATCATTTCTCATGGTACAAATCCCTCTGCAATCAACTGTGAAGCACCCTAGACCACACTGGAGCGGTGGAGAAAATCAATTTACCAACTCTGGCCCATTCTGTCATCAATTTCAATCCTTTTCAGTCGTTGGAAATGTTCACAGAGATTCAAAAATGAAGGCAAATAGTCACAATGCACTAGCGGGCTTCATGTTTTTAACCATTCAAACATCTCGGGCTAACTCCGCAATGGCGATGTCAAACAATTGTCGCATGATCACATTGCCCGAAAATGGGCTATGCAAACATGTGACACGCCATTTCCCATTACCGCCGACGCTGCTGCTTGCCACAATAGGGTTTGTCGCATGTTCGCAAGCTGAAAAACTAGCTCACGTGAACATGTGACAAGCCACTACCATGCACCTTGCCGATTGGCATGTCACCGTTGAAATACCCCCACCTGGGCCTGCATTCAAACTTTAACATCCCACCAGCACAGACCAACCGGAGATCGCCACGACCTCACCTGCCAACGGGACCACCAAACAACTACAGACAGGCCCCAACACATGTGGCACCCTATCACATGATCGCATAGCCCAGAGATGGGCTATGTGAACATGTGACCACCCATAGACCGCTACCTTGCTGCGCATAACCGCCACCACACAACTCCGCAACCGTGACACCAGACCATTGTCGCATGATCGCATAGCATGGTGACGGGCTATGCAATCATGCAACAACCCGCGAATCGTAACCACAACTGCATGGAGTCAATAGCAAGGGGCCTGTCACATGATCACAAGCTATGGAAATGGCCCTTGGGATCATGCGACAAGGCCATTAGACCACCACATCACCACTCGCCAGCTAATAAAATTCACACACATCAACACTGCATGGCATCTTGGACCCACCGCACAAAATACATACCTCCGCAACAAAAGTCAACGGGCCCATCGATGAAATGCCACCACACTACCATGGACACGTGTCAATCGGTCACATGATCGCATAGCCAAAAACTGGGCTTCGCGATCATGCGACAGCCAACCCAAAGCTACCACATCACCACCTCTGGGACCATGGAACAGCAACCACCAACTGCAAAGAGCTGGGACCCATGCGGACAGATGGCAAGCGGTCGCATGATTGCATGTCAGAAAAGTCTGACATACAGCCATGTGATAGCCAATAAGGACATGCCATCTGTCACCCCACTGACACTGGGCCCACTTCATCGAAGAGATGCCTGGAACAAACAAAATCAACGGCAGGCACATGATCACATGGGGAAAGAATATTCCATGCGATCACACGCTGACCGTTGATCTCCTCCCTCTACTGCTTTGAAGAAACTGGCCCCACATCGTTGCACTTGCGTAGTTAAGATAGATGAACAAGGAGAGCCGGCATAAAAGAAGACATGCAAGGTCAAAAACACACAGGGTTTTCAGTGAAAGATTGAAAACACACAAAATTTTCAACATGACACAAAGGTAAACAAGGAAGCTGAAAACATCGAGGGTTTTCATGCAGGCCAAAAAGGTCAAAAACATCATGGATTTTCTAAAACACTGTGGGTTTTTTACACTGTGGCAAATTTTGAAAACATTTCCTGCAGAGCATGAAACTCGAATAACTTTCTAGGTTTTGTGAATTAGCAGACGTGACCTGGGCTGAATCAAGGTGACACATAAAGAGCACAAGGCAGGAGCACACACCATAAAACCAAGTGGATTTCCTTTGCAAGTTAAAACTGAGATTGCAGGCCGGGTAGAGACAACACAACAAAGATTGCAGGGAAAAAGGCCATTTTCCTGGGATTTTGCAATGACTAAAAGATGGACTAACACCCATAATAGTGGGTTACACATTTTTGTCTGAAGGGACACTAAATTTTGCATTTTGAAAAAAATGTTCAGATTCAAATGCATATATTGTTGTTAAACCATTTGAAATCGTAAGATGAAGTAAATTAGAGTATTTTAAGATTTTATATCTAAATTATATATATAGATATGTGTGTGTGTGTGTGTGTGTGTGTGTGTGTGTGTGTGTGTGTGTGTGTGTGTGTGTATGTATATGTATATGTATATGTATATGTATATGTATATGTATATGTATATGTATATGTATATGTATATATATACATATACATATACATACGTACGTGTGTGTGTGTGTGTGTGTGTGTAATTGAATTGAATGGTTTTTTCTCTCCCACGAAAACTAGTATGTTGCTGAAAATGTCATTTTCAAAGAGTTACATTATTTTCATAGAGCATAACTTTTTTTTATAAAATAGATATGAATGTGCTTCTTTTGAATTTAGTTTTGTAACATCCATACAGAGGGCATGCAATTGGTTTGATGACATTATTACGATTATTGCATATTTTATTAACATTTGAAGTTGATTAAACCATAATTTTTACATACCTTGACTACATAGCTTATAACTTGTCATGTACTTATCTAATTTAAATTATTTTTTTGGTAGAAAGTAAACTCAAAGACAAAGGAAACTAGTATTTTTCAAAAAAAAAATTCTCTTTTGTACTATTTTTCATTGAACATCAAACTCATAGGTTTATATTTGATAAAAAAAAACCTACATTCGATTAACATCAAAAAATATATACACACAAAAATCAAAAATTGTCAAATCTATAATCATTAGAAAACTCATTTGCTGTAGTTGTGTTATGCAAAAGGATGTCTCCTTATTGTTCCATTTGATCCCTACAATTGACCCTCGAAGTGATGAAATGTTCAGAATTTTGTATAACTCTACAAATTGCCCTTACTCAGGGACTTTCAATAGAAAGTACTTTCAATAAAAAATAAATACTTTCAATCGAAAGTACTTGAATGGTTTAATGTGGGTTAATCCATTTAGAAAATTAATTTCGATTGAAAGTCTTGACTTTCGATAGAAAGTTATATATAAATTTATATAGAAACCTATGTTGGCCAAGTTGGTGTCATTTCGGGTTAATAACGATTACATATAAATAAATAATTTGGTGGTTTTCTCATCTTATTAATTTCAAAGCTGCAAAATAATTTACATTTTGGACAAGGAAGACTTTTGAAGTTGTATTTTTGTTAATTTTGTCAAAATTTAGTGGAATAATTTTTTTAAGTAATGGGAAATAAAAAGAGAAGGATAAATAAGAATGCATGACATTATTCAGAAGAGGTTGAACAAAGACTACGTGAAGAAGCATGTTAAAGATATTATCATAGGAAACAAGCTCTCTCTCTCTCTCTCTCTCTCTCTCTCTCTAAATAGATAGATAGATAGATATTTTAAGTTTATGGTTAGGAATTATCTTAATGAAACATGTAAGCATGATATTGCAATACCTAATTAGACCTAATTTAATAAAAAAGACCTAATTAGCCTAAATAAGACTAATTAGACCTAACAAGACCTAGATAAGACTAATTAGACCTAATAAGACTAAGAAAACATAATTATATACCTAATTAGACCTAATGTGAGTATTATGACCCCTTAAGACCTAATGTTCAACATATTAGGACCTAATATGAGTAATAAGACCTAAATTAGGACCTAATATCATTAATAGGATGTTCCTTAGACATAATTAGACCTAGTTAGACCTAATAAGACTAATTAAAAGATATGTAACTAGTCCTAAGTATACCTAATATGAGTAATAGGACCCCTTAAGACCTAATTAGACGTAATAGGTGACCTATTATGACCTAATTTGTTAAATTTAGTAATAAGATGTAAGAGTACCCCTTAAGACCTAATACTTGACTAAGTAACATAAGTAATTTAAGACCTAATTAGACCTTTAATTAGAATAATTAACTCCTAATATGAGTAATAAGACCTACTAGTACACCTAATAAGAGCAAAAGGACACCTTAGCCATAATTAGACCTATTATGAGGTCTAATGTGGATAATATAACCCCTAAGGCCTAATTATACTAATTAACCCCTAATAAGACCTAACAAGACCTAATTATATGTAATTATACTAATTGTTATACCTAATACATGTGAGTAATATGACCTAATATGAGTAATAGGCACTCATATTGAATAGCAATAGTACCTAATTAGGGGCCTATTTATGAACTTAATAGGACCCCTTAGCCCAAATTAGTCCTAGTAAGCCCTAATTATCTATCTTATATGAGTAAATAGGACCCCTTCTAGGTGCAATTAGATCTAATTAGACTAATTAACACCTAATATACTTGTACTATGACCCCTTAAGACCTAATTAGACCTAATATGCTTAATATGATCTCTTAATCTACCCAATTACACCTATTATGACCTAATTAGACATAATCAGACATAATTAGACCTATTGGGACTTAAATAAAACTAGTTATCTAGGTCTATTAAGACCTATGATAGGTAATATGACCCCCTTATAACCTATTAGGACCTAATTAGACCCAATTAGACCTATTAGGACCTAATGAGACCCATAAGACCTATTAGGACCTAATTAGACCATTAGGACCTATGCTAGGTTATATGACCCCTTAATACCCCATTAGACCCACTATGAGTAATATAACCCCTTAAGACCTATTAGCACCTAATTAGATGAAATTAGACCTATTAGGACATAGTTAGACCCAATTACACCTATTAGGACTTAATTATACCCAATTAAACCTATTATGACCTAACTAGATCTATTAGGACCTATAATGGGTTATATGACCCCTTAACACCCCATTAGACTCACTATGAGTAATGTGACCCCGTAAGACCTATTAGCACCTAATTAGACCCAATTAGACCTATTAGGACCTAATTAGACCCAATTAGACCTATAAGGACTTAATTATACCCAATTAAACATATTATGACCTAATTAGACTTAATAGGACCTATGATAGGTTATATGACCCCTTAATACCCCATTAGATCCACTATGAGTAATAAGACCCCTTAAGACCTATTAGCACCTTATTAGACCCAATTAGACCTATTAGGACCTATGATAGTTTATATGACCCCTTAAGACCCAGTATGAGTAATATGACCCCTTAAGACCTATTAGCACCTAATTAGACCCAATTAGACCTATTAAGACCCAATTAGACCTATTAGGACCTAATTAGACTCAATTAGACCTATTAGGACGTAATTAGACTCAATTAGACTTATTAGGACCTAATTATACCCACTTAAACCTATTATGACCTAGTTAGACTTATTACGACCTATGATAGGTTATATGAACCCTTAAGACCCATTAGACGTGCACTTTTATGTCTAATTGGTCTAACTAGGTCTAATTAGGCATAAAAGTGTAACCAATTTGTGGACTATTAGGTCTAATTGGGTCTAATTAAGTCTCAATAGGTCATATTAGGTCCTTATAGGTCTAAATAGGTCATAATATATCATATTAGGTTTAATTAAGTCTAATTAGGTCTTAATTAGGTCTAATTAGGTCTAATAAGGTCTAATTAGGTTTAATTAGGTCCTAATTAGGTACTAATAGGTCCTAATTGGGTCTAATTAGGTGGACTAATAGGTTTAAATAGGCCTCAATAGGTTTTAGTAGGTCTAAATAGGTCTAATTGGTCCTAATAGGTCTAGAGTTAGGTTTAAATAGTCCTAATGGGTCCTAATGGGTCCTAATTGGTCTAAATAAGTCTAATTAGGTCCTAATAGGTCTAAATAGGCCCTAATACATCATATTAGGTCCTAATAGGTTCATATGATGTCTAATTAGTCTAACTAGGTCTAATTAGGCATCAAAGTGTAACCAACTCGTGGACTAATAGGTATAATTAGATCTAATTAAGTCTCAATAGGTCATATTATGTCCTAATAGGTCTAAATAGGTCATAATATATCATATTAGGTCTAATTAGGTCTAATAATGTCCTAATTATGTTTAATTAGGTCCTAATTGGGTCTAATTAGGTCCTAATAGGTCCTAATTGGGTCTAATTGGATCTAATTGGTCTAGTTAGACCTCTAATTAGTCCTAATAGGTCTAATTGGTCATAATAGGTCCTAGTTAGGTCTAGTTAGGTCTAATTGGTCCTAATAGGTCCTAATAGGTCTAGTTAGGTCTAATTGGTCCTAATAGGTCCTAATACCTATCTAGTTAGATCTAATTGGTCTAGCTATGCCTCTAATTGGTCCTAATAGGTCCAATTCATCCTAATAGGCCTTAATAGGACCTAGTTTGGTCTAGTTAGGTCTAATTAGTCCTAATAGGTCCTAGTTAGGTCTAGTTAGGTCTAGTTAGGTCTAATTTGTCCTAATAGGTCCTACTAGGTCTAGTTAGGTCTAATTGGTCTAGTTAGACCTCTAATTGGTCCTAATAGGTATAATTGGTCCTAATAGGACTTAATAGGTCCTAATTGCTCCTAATAGGTCCTAATAGGTGGACTAATTGGTCCTATTAGGTCCTAATAGGCCCTAATAGGTGGACTAATAGGTCCTAATAGGTCTAGCTAGGTTTAGTTAGGTCTATTTGGTCCTAATAGGTCCTAATACATATAATTGGTTAGGGTAATCGGTCCTAATAGGTCTAATTGGTCCTAATAGGTCCTAGTTAGGTCTAGTTAGGTCTACTTGGTCCTAATAGCTCCTAATAGATCTTGTTAGGCCTAATTGGTCCAATTATACCTCTAATTGGTCCTAACTGGTCCAATTGGTCCTAATAGATCCTAGTTAGGTCTAGTTAGGTCTAATTGGTCCTAGTAGGTTAGGTAATAGGTTTAATTGGTCCTAATAGGTCCTAGTTATGTCTAGTTAGGTCTAATAGATCCTAATAGGTCAAGTTAGGTCTAATTGGTCTAACTAGACCTCTAATTGGTCCTAATAGGTCTAGTTAGGTCTAATTGGTCTAGCTAGACCTCTAATTTGTCCTAATAGGTATAATTGGTTCTAATAGATCCTAATAGGTCCTAATAGGTGGACTAATTGATCCTAATAGGTCTAATTGGTTCTAATAGGTCCTAATTGGTCCTAATAGGTGGACTAATTGGTCCTAATAGGTCTAATTGGTTCTAATAGGTCCTAAGAGGTCCTAATTATTCCTAATAGGTGGACAAATAGGTCCTAATAGGTCTAGCTAGGTTTAGTTATATCTATTTTGTCCTAATAGGTCCTAATAGGTCTAATTGGTCCTAATAGGTCCTAATAGGTCCTAGTTAGGTCTACTTGGTCCTAATAGGTCTAGTTAGGTATAATTGGTCTAGTTAGACCTCTAATTGGTCCTAATAAGTTAGGTAATAGGTCTAATTGGTCCTAATAGGTCCTAGTTAGTTCTAGTTAGGTCTAATAGGTCCTAATAGGTCTAGTTAGGTCTAATTGCTCTAGTTAGTGTTAGAAAGTTGACTTTACTACTATATATGACTATGATTTACATTGTCATTATGGAAACAAAGTCATATGAAGTTTTGTAGTTAGTGCACTAACTTATAAGATCATAATTCAACTAAGTATGGAAGACAAAGCATATAGAGAAGCACCTGATGATTAGAGCATCGATGCACATGTGTATGACCAAGTTTTGGTATGCACCCTTAGATATAAGCTTTTGAGTATGTTACTATGCTAAGTCTAAGAACGCATGATCAGATATGACAGTATGAAGAAGTTATAACAACTCTAAGTGACACAGTTAGTAAGCAACAAAATAGAGCATGGATCCGACAGATAGTATTTTGATTACTGTATATCATTTTGTTTTATAAAGGCTATGCATCTATTGTAATTTTGTTATAAAAATGTTAATATCATTGTATGTAAACACGCCTGAGCCAATTAACTTGGAAGCATTGTATGTGTTAAGTTATAGGCTGACCTAGTAGTTAGTTTTGGTTGCGCCTATTCAACATGTATATATGTGACATGCACTTTCATATTTGAGTATGGATGATATATAGAGAAGAGAATAAATATGAAAAGTATGTATTAGAGTAGTAGGAATGATATAGAGCTTTACAAGAGGTTAAAGCATCAGCATAAAAAAGGAACTGATAAGATAGTAGTGTGAAAGTAGTAGTTCACCTTGTAGATATAGTGTGTATCTGATAACCAAGAGGTTGTAGCCTTCTTCATTGAGTAGTGAGATCTAGTAGTGAGCCATCCACCCCTTACATGGTTTGTTACTTTAAGACTCCTAATAGGATCTGACCTTTGACCAGGTCATTGTACTTAGCTGTGTAGAGACTGCTCCTAATAGGCCAAAGGAACATTAATAAGTTCATAATACTAAGTGTAATTATACATGGGTACTAATTCCCACCAGGGTTTTCCTCTGGCCAAGGTTTCCCCGTAAATATATCGTGTGTTATGTGTTATGGTTGAATAATTCATTTTCTTTACTATTCATTTTAGTATTTAAGTAATTGAGTTAAGTTTCAAGTATCAAAAATTAATTATAGAACACTGATTCACCCCCCTCCCCCCTCTCAATGTTCCCATTCCTAACAATTGGTATCAAAGATTTGGTCCTCTAAAGATAAGTTTAACCACTTGAGGAGACCATGGTTTCAGAAGAAGTAAAACATTAGAAGAAGAATCTTGAAGAAGCTCTTGAAGATCTTGATAGATCTAAAAAAGAAATTTAAGAACTGAAATTGAAGGTCAGTGGTGCACAAGTATTCATCAAGAAACTCAGAAAAGAATTGAAGGATTGTTTAAACAATGATTTGGGAAAAATGGTCAAAAAGCTTAATGAAGAAAACACATCCCTGAAGGTTTAGATTGAAGATTTGGATGAAAAGATGACTAACAATCAGGAAGCCTATGAAGAAAAGATCAAAGAAAACAAACAGTTGGATGAAGAACTTAGGCAAGCAAACATGAAAATCTTGGAGTTATAATACATCAAGAAAAAAATGGAATCTAAGCTAACAAAAACAAGGAACCATATTGATAAATTGAACACAAGTACTGATCTAATAGAGTCACAGTTGTATGCACATAAGATTAAAGGAGATACTAGTGGTATTGGATTCAATGAAGCACAAAATCAAATCAATGATATGCAAGAAAGAATGAAAGCACCAGAAGAATCTATAGAAGCTAAGAAGACTAAAAATCATATTGAAGCTAAAGTAGAACCATCTAAAGATGAACGCAAGCTAGTAAACCGAACTTGTTATGCCTATAACAAGAATGGACATATAACAAGAGATTGTAAAGAGGTAAGACCTTTCAATGGTTATTGTTATTCATGCAATAAATTTGGTCATAGAGCTTTGATCAAATCAAAGAATCTAGACACACCACAAGAAAAGAAATCAACCTCACCAAAGTGTTAGAAGTCCTCTGAACATTACATGTCAGATATGCAATTACAATGGTCACACAACTAGACAATGTAGTAGGGTAACTCACATTAATGCGCTGAGGAATAAAAGGCCTTCCTTTATTTGTTACTCTTGTAAAAAGGTTGGACACATCTCAAATTTTTGTAGATCACAAGTGCAAAGGAAAGAAAGACCTGATAAGTCTCAAGGATCAATATTGGATGAATTTGGAGAAGTCAAGTTTGTGAAAGCTATAGAAGATGTGAGCAAGATTTGGATGGAAGAAAAGAAAGATAATGTTAGTGCCATAGTAGTAGATGCATCCTTAGTGGATGCACCTTCTACTTCTAGATAAATGACCCTCATGGTCATAGGGGAAGCTAGTTAAGCTCTAGACCCCTACGCAGCTAGTATACTCACCCTCAGAGTATGCACCTTTGGTTTTAGTTGTTTGGCTACTAGTTGAAGTAGTATGCAAGATTGCACTACCAGATTGATAGCAAGGACGGAGATTGAAATTCACTGTTGCAATCCATATTACCGTGAAAAGTATTAATTGTAGAAATTTGATTTATAAGTCATAGAATATCTATTATCCTCACTTTTGCATTTGAGTTCAAGCCTTTGGAGAGCATAGGAGATCATAGTAGCTAGTATTGAAAGATTGAAGTTGTTTTCATCAGTGGAAAGGAGTTAAATTGTTGTGGAACCCTAGCTCAGATGTGAAATTTCAAAAACCCTTTGAAAACCTACTTGAGCATTGAATCAAGTAAGTAATGGCCACTCTAGTAGTCTTTGATATTATAGAGAGGAAAAGATATGTGTTCAAGAAACATCCATATAAGTCAATGTTAGATGACCTAGAGTGAGCATTTTCTAAAACTTCGATGGGAGTTATGCATGTTGAAGAAATTAGTGCTTACATCTATTGTAAGAAGGAACCTATAGGAGTAGACATGATAAGCTCACACATAGAAACAATTGTTAATCCAGACATGACATTCAAGGATGAATTCACATAGTTATCAAACAACCCTATCATTGAGTATGTGATTGTGTATGAATTCTGAGTCTGAATGGATCAAGATATTGCTAAGAAAAATTCATGATGACTTTTTTTGGATAGGAGAAGTTCCTATTTGCATAACTACTAATCTCATTCATGAGATGACTGGACTTTCTAAGACTGGCACCATACTTCTAGTAGGCAAAGATGTCATGAAACAGTTAGAGAAACCATGTAAGTCCTGGAGTGATAAGTGTGAGATGACTATTGAGCCCATTGAAGAAAAAGACATAAAATTCATGGCTATGATACTTGGTTGCAAGTTCCAGCATACAAATAGAGTGAATAGTGTGTCCGCAGCCACTATTCTGGTAGCTATAAGAATAGTGAAGAAAAATGGAGAGTTTAACCTCTATGAAATCTCATGAACATAGTTGTTAGACAACATAAGAGGCATTTGTTGGAGATTTGCTAGTAGGCTAGTACTGACTATATGTTTGTCATTGATGACAACATATGGAAAGTAGCATGCGTGGAAGTCTTATGTAGTAAGCTTTCTATATATGTAGCATGGACATGATATCATCATGATATCATGGGTGCAAAGGTTAACTATTAGTACAGACAGTTATATTGCAATTGGTGTCAGTAGTGTTCCTGATAGAGTTACACACAGTGTTCTGTGTATGGTTGTTTGTTCACTTATCATGGAGCCTTGCGTGCTTCGATTTATGTTGAATACATGTTAGTGATGTTTGATTTATGGACGCATAGTCTATTGATGAGTAGAAGTGAATTTATGTAGTCGTTATTCGCTAGCACTAGTTTCATGTGTTTATTCAGAAGAGTCAACAGAGATTTTATTGGTTATGTAGTTGCACCTATCCTATGGGTATGTTCCCTTGGATTTAAGCTAAGAGGAGAGTTATTGATGTTTTGTTAAGAGCACATGAGTTAATTCAACTTGCAGAGAATGTTCAAGTTTTTTTGGTAGAGCCGACAGTGTGTAGCGTGCATCTACAATTATCTTATTAGACAAGTCCCAAATTGTGTTGCATGCATAATAGAGCCAACAAAATATTTGTTGGAGTTTTTTATGGTTTCTCTAATATGATTTTGATATGTTTCTAATAGGCCAACTTGAGTATATCATTTGGAGAATAGATATTTATAGGTAGTCATTTGTGATTGCTAGAGTGTGGTTCATAGTTGATGAAGGAGAGTGGAGCAAAATGTGTGAAGTGTTGAGCCATTAGAAGAAGGTCTATGTGACCAAGTAAATTATTTTTTCTATTCATTATAACTGATCTGGATAGCAGGTCAAAGTGCAGTTCACCAAGATCCAAATATAGTGTGTATCTGTTATTTAGAAGGTTGTAGCCTTCGCCCATTTGAGTAGTGAGCTCTCAGATAGTGCGTCCTCTCCCCTAATAGGGACAATTGTAAAAGACTCCTAAAAGGGTCTGACCCTTGACCAAGTCTACTGTACTAAATGTATTGTAAAGAAACTCCTAACAGGGTTAAGGATATTCTAACAAGTATCATAATACTCTAGTGCAGAATATTAGTGGGTGTCAATTCCCACTGGGGTTTTTACCTATTTGGGTTTCCCCATAACCAAAATATTGGTGTTGTGTTCTTTTGTTCTTTCATTGTGTTTATGCCTTATGTTTAAGTATACTTAATTGGATAAAGAATTAAATCTTGTAGATAATTGATTCACCCCCCCCCCCCCCTCTTAGTTATCTCTTGGGACTATTCCTAACAATTGGTATCAAAGCCAAGTTGCTTAGAGAGAAATTTTAACAGCTTGAGGTTGATCAAATGGCATACTTCAAGAAATAAATTCCTAAGTTCAATGGAGAGAATTATCTTGATTGGAAGAACAAGATTGTGACCCATTTGCAGTACATTGCTTTTGAAGTTTTTAATGTAACTATCAAAGAAGCCAAGATTCCTACTTTAGAAGACCTTGAAAAAGATGATGCTACTGACACACAAAAGGAATTGTTTCTTTAGAATGCTATTGCTAAAGAAGCCCTTATCAGCACCCTATCTGATGGTGAATTTTCAAAAGTAAAAAAGATAGATACAACCCACAAAATATGGAAGCACCTAGAAGACATATTTGGAGGAGACAAACAAGCAAAGGATGTGTGCAGAAAGACATGGAAGAAAAGATACAATGCATTGGAGATGCTGCCTAAAGAAAACATCAGAGCTTACAATCAGAGGATAAATGAAGTAGTTGCTGGAAACAGAAACAATGGTGGAGAGATTTTAGCGGAGGACATTATAGACAAGTTGATGACTACTCTTACTCCAGAATATGAAAGCAAGATCGACATCCTTGATGAGACAATGCAACTTACATCAAATTTCAAGAGAGAGACTTTGATCAACAAACTTGCAGCTTTTGAGATCTCAAGATTGAAGATAGAACCAAAGAGTGAAACATCCTTCAAAGCAACAGTTCATGGTAAGAAATCTACAAACACTTCTGGTAATTTTGATGATGATGATGAAGAGAAAACTCTAGAGGATTTCATTTCTATGATTGCTAAAAGAGAAAAGAAAGGAAAATGAAAATATGAAGGTCAATTACCTTTTAAGTGCTTTTCATGTAACAAGATCGGTCACTTTGCATCTAAGTGTCCTACTAGAGCTAGAAAGTTCAAAAAGGATTACAAGCCTAAGTATTCTAAGGAATGCTACTATGCTGGAGATGGAGTTTCAAATGAAGAATCTGGTGAAGAAGAAATTGGATTCATTGCTATTGTAGATAAAATGAATAATAAGATAGCTCATGAAGATAAGAAAGGAAATCAAGAGCTTGCATTGATTTCACAAGCTGACATAAGGACAGACTGGATTATAGAGAGTAGTTGTTCACATCACATGATAGGTGATAAAGGCAGGTTTGTTCATTTGGAAAAATACAATGGAGGTATGGTCAGATTTGGAGACAACTCACTTAAACCTATAGTTGGTAGAGGAGCCATCACTTTGGATGGAAATAACAGCACTAATGATGTTCTTTATATTGATGGTTTGAAACATAACCTTGTCAGTGTTGGACAGCTACTTGGAAAAGGTTATTAGTTGGAATTCAAAGATGACAAATGCATCATTAACAAAAAATATGGTGTTATGATTGCATCTGGCTCAAAGACAAGAGGTAATGTTTTTCGACTCAATTTAGAAGCAAGTTGTTTTGTTGCTAAAGTTGATGACAGTTGGTTGTGGCATAAAAGACTATGTCATATCAATTTTGATAACATAGTAAAGATAAGCAATGTAAAGGTAGTAAGAGATCTACCTAGCATAGAAAAGTCAGTTGATACTATATGCAAGGAATGTGTGATGGGAAAGCATGTGAGAAATTCATTTAGGAGCAAGCAAAATTTAGTAGATTACAAGTTGGATCTGATTCATATAGACCTATGTGGTCCAACTCAAACAAGATCATACTATGGTAAAAGGTATTTTATTTTGTTTGTTTTTTATTATACTAGAATGATGTGGGTTGCATTCTTGAAAGACAAGTTAGAAGCATTTGAGAAGCTCAAAATATTCAAAGCTAAGGTTGAGAATGAATCTTGACTAAAGATAAAGTGTTTGAGATTGGATAGAGGAGGAGAATTCACCTCTGACAAATTCTATGAGTACTGTGAAGAACATGGTATAAAGAGATAGTTAAGTGCACCTAGAACCCCTCAGTAGAATGGAATTATAGAGAGAAGGAATAGGATCATCCTTGCTATAGCACGCACCATTATGATAGAAGGAAAATTTGCACACACCTATTGGAGAGATGTGGTCAATACAACAGTCTATACCATCAATAGAATTCAATTGAGGTGAGGCACTGACAAAACACCTTATGAGCTATGGTTTGGTAATGTTCCCACAATAAAATACTTTAGAATCTTTGGAAGCAAGTGCTACATCAAAAGGGATGAAGCAGTGGGGAAGTTTGATGCAAGAAGTGATGAAGGTATTTTTCTTGGTTACTCTACTAAAAGTAAAGCTTATAGATGTTTCAATTTAAGATTGAAAAAGATCATAGAAAGTCCCCATGTTAAGATTGATGAAAAGTTTATGATTCAAGAAAGATATCATGATTACTCACCCATGATTGAGGAAGAACCTAGACCCTCCACTAGTGAGATGATTATTAAAGAAATGTTTGACAGTATTGATGTTTTATTCAATGACCCTGAGACAAGTGAAGAAGAAACTCCTAAGGCTGACAAGTCAGCATCACCTAAAGTTCCAAAGTTTACATCAAGAAATCATTCCAAGATAGACATCATTGGAGATCAAAGCGCCAAAGTCCTAACAAGGTCCCAAGAAAAGAAATCAGCTAGCACTAAAGTGGTATGTTTACTATCTCAAATTAAACCCTCAAGTGTTGAAGATGCATGTAATGATTCAGATTGGCATGATGCTATGAAAGAAGAACTTGATCAGATTGTTAATAATGACACTTGGGAACTGGTCCCAAGACCTAGTGATAAGAATGTGATTGGAACAAAGTGGATATTCAGAAATAAGATGAATGAAGATGGTACAGTAGTAAGAAAAAAAGCAAGATTAGTATGTAAAGGATATGCGCAAAGAGAAGGCATTGATTATTTAGACACATTTGCACCTATGAGTAGATTAGAAGCTATTGAGTTGTTTCTAGCTTATGCTATAGTCAAAAACTTCAAAGTTTATCAGATGGATGTCAAATCAACATTCCTAAATGGAGACTTGAAAGAAGAAGTATACATTAAGCAGCCAAAAGCATTCACCTTATCAGACAGACCTGATATGGTATGCAGATTAAAGAAGACCCTCTATGGACTTAAGCAAGCCTCTAGAGTATGGTATGAGAGACTAGATGGATATCTAACTAAGATTGGATTCAAGAAAGGAGCAGCAAATTGTAATCTATTCATTAGAGAGACATCTGAAGGTTTACTTCTTGTAGCTATATTTGTTGATGACATTATCTTTGGAGGTAATGACAAACTAAGTGCAAAATTTTCCAAAGAAATGCAAAATGAGTTTGAGATGAGTATGATTGGTCCTATCAAATACTTTTTAGGACTAAATGTGTAGTAGACAAAAAAAGAAATTTTTATTAATCAATCAAAATATGTGAAAGAGATGCTGAAGAAATTCAAGATGGATGATTGCAAGCCAGTAGGAACCCCTATGATCACTAGATGCAAGCTTACAAAAGAAGATGACTCACCAGCAGTAGATATAAAATTGTATAAGTCTATGATTGGTAAACTTATATATCTTACTCAGACTAGACCTGATATTTCAAATGTAGTTGGCATAGTTGGAAGATTTTCAATAGAACCTAAACAAAGTCAATATTGTCACTAGGGATTGCACCCAAGTATGGCTAAGCGTAGAACCTAGCAATCCCGTGAAACATGGAACTATTCTCAGGTTGTGGGTAACCTATCAGAGAGTAGACCTCCAGATTAGGGTTTGGATTCTCCTTGAATCACCTAAAATTGAAATGAACTTTGAAGGAAAAGAGAGAGAGAGAGAGAGAGAGAGAGTGCATGAAATAAAACTAAAACTAAGGCAATTCACCAAACTTAGTAGATCCATAGATTGAATCAAAACTCACAATGACACTTAAAATAATTTGGTAACTCATAAGAAACCAGGAAGAGAATGATTCTTGTCTCTTAGATGCACTTTTTCAAGATGATCATGAGGAACAAGTAGACTTGTTATATGATGATGGATTAGAGCAGCCAGATAAAGATAAGAAAGAAAGTGAAGAAGGTGAGAGCCTAGCTATTTTGTTTGAAGAAATGCCTTCTTATATTAAGCAAGAAGAGATAGTATAGGACTTACTAGTTAGGCTCACTGATTGTGACAAGAAAGATGATGTAGTTGTTGCTAATTTAGAACAACAAGATGATTTTGATTCCATAATTGATGTTTTCTACTCCACCCTTGTTGATGTTCCCTATCTTCCTGATAAAGATAATGGCATATACTTCAAATGCAGAGAGCACAAAGATCTTGCCCCGGGGTTACATGCTTCCCAACATACAATCTATTCACAAGAATGATTCTAGTTGCATAGATGTTGTGCCCTAGCATATCAAAAACTATGCCCTCAATACAATAGTAAATATAGGGAGGCATAGTTATGAGCAAGATCATAGCGCCTTCAATCAAATAATAGAGAAATTAAGTTTGATGCCCTAGTTTTAAACAGAAGTAAATGCAGATACATGGTGCCCTTGAAAGTGTGAGGGTTACTATAAATTTTAAAATGTTGTGGAATCAAATACACATAGGCCTCAATCAGGGCACAAAACATGGAATCAAATATAGAGATTAAATTCTAGTACATGCCCTCGAAGATGCAGAGAGTGTGCAATCACCATGGAAAGAAGGATAGAAAATGATATGAATACCAAATGAGGCCTACCTCAAATGTCGATGCATTAGGTTGTTGTTTCCTAAAATCAAACTCAGAGATCAAAGATGGAACTGCCGGTAGAATCAACAACTTGCCAAATGCCAAATGGGAGGTCCACAATGCTAGTGATAGAGAGTTTTTTTTTTTAATTCCAAATGATCAATTGGTATTTTCTCCTCATTTTGGGTTAGGACTATCAATTGTTTTACTTTAGGTGCCCTTTCCAATTATGGATCTTTTATGTAATATAATATTTTAAATGTTTTCCCCATCCTTTTGGGTTGAGAATATTTTAATGGTCCATAGTATATCCTATGAAATAGGTGGGTTCTATTCTAAGTTGTAAATGCTCTTAAATTATGTTTTCTCCCCTTTTGTATATTGGGTTGAGAGTATTTTTTAAAAGTACATTAAAATCCACTTTATTTGGCATAGTGGGGGGTTTTTATTTTAATGTAAATGTCATTGCTCTTACCATTGTAAGATATGGACAACTGGTGTTTTTATAAACCCTTGTCAGATATCATTTATAAGGCATGACTTAGTGGATGGAATAGTCTTCTTTAACTATCTATTTTAGGGACCCCACTTTTTCTACCCCACTAGAATCTCAGGAATCTGGCACATGAATTTGTGATGGCATGATCATGGGCCTAAAGGGAGAGTTTTCCTAATTTTAGTGAGGTTGAGGGCTTCAATGCAGATTCCTAGGATTTTCTTTTTATACCTCTCACCTTTTGGTGATTCAAGTTAGTTCTTCTTTCCCTCTTTCTCAAAGGTGACTGCTTGTAGCTCTAGAGAAGAAAATTGAGTTATTTGGCTCCTTTCATTGAAGATACTATAGTATTCCTTCTATTCCTATTATTTTCTGAGTCTTCCTATTTGAATTCATGTTAAAGTTATTGTGATCTTGCCATCCTTTACTTTGCATGTTTGTTCAAGTTGAATGCTTAAGAAGGTGTTTTACAGTTATTGTTATAATCTGTGTACATTTGGTTTTAAGTTGTGGGAGTCTTTCCCTTCTTTTAACACAAATACCTCTTATTTCAAGAATTATCAAAATAGACAGGGTCAAGTTGTGAGTTACTAGATTATTTTAAGTGTCATTGTGAGTTCTGATTCAATCTATGGATCTACTAAGTTTGGTGAATCGCCTTAGATTTAGTTTTATTTCATGCACTCTCTCTCTCTTTTCCTTCAAAGTTTAGTTCAGTTTTAGGTGATTCAAGGGGAATTCAGCCCCTAATCTGAAGGTCTACTCTCTGATAGGTTACCCACAACTTGAGAATAGTCTCATGTTTCACGGGATTGCTAGGTTCTATGCTTAGACATACTCGGGTGCAATCCCTAGTGACAACAGTCACCTCATGGTAGTAAAGAGAATATAAAGATACTTACAAGGCACTATAGATTATGGTCTATGGTATCCTAATTTAGAAAATTTTGAGCTTCATGTGTACACTGATGTAGATTGGGCAGGATGTGTCGATGACAAAAAGAGTACTTCAGGAGGAGCAGTGTTTCTTGGTGATAGACTTGTCACTTGGACAAGCAAGAAATAAAATTGTATTTCTTAGTAAATAGAAGAAGCAGAGTATGTTGTAGCAGCCTTGAATTGTTCTACAATTGTTTGGATCAAGTAGATGATAAAGGATTTTGGAATTTAGATTGATTATCCTATTGTTATTCACTATTATAACACTAGCACTATCAATATGTCAAAGAACCCTATGATGCATGCAAAGACAAAGCACATTGAGATCAAGTATCACTTCCTAAGAGAGAAAGTGGCAGAGAAAGAAGTCAAGTTGGACTATGTGAGTACTAAATATTAGTTGGCAGATATATTCACAAAGCCTTTGCCTAAGGATACTTTTGAGTATCTCAGGGAGAAGTTGAGAGTCATTCCCTTCCTTGATTATGTTTATAAGAAAGAAGGAAACGCATCAGTCCTCTAGGACTGGTGGAAGGTTGACTACACTACCTCAGGAGTAGTACTGGTGCCCTTTTCCATTGATGTCAAAGGGGGAGTATATATAGAGTCATGAAAAATATAAGCAAAGAGGAGTAATATACTAAGGGGGAGCAGCATTCAGATATGGCAGCAGTTCAATTGAGGAAATGGAGAATATTAAAAAATATTGCAGCAGATGGAGGATTCATCTTTGGGGGAGTTTTGAAGAGGAAATGGAGAATTTTATAAAATAATGGTCATTTGGGTTGATGGTGGTTTTTCATTCCACATGTTTCCATCAATTCCAAAGGGGGAGATTGTTGGAGATTTGCCAACAGGCCAGTACTAACTATATGTTTGTCATTGATGACAACATATGGAAAGTAGCATGCATGGAAGTATTATGTAGTAAGCTTTCTACATATGTAGCATGGACATGATATCAGCATGATATCATCGGCATAGAGGTTAACTATTAGTACAGATAATTATATTGCAGTTGGTGTCAACAGTGTTCCTAACAAAGTTATAGGCAATGTTCTATGTATGGTTGTCTGCATAGTTATCATGGAGCCTTGCATGCTTGGATTTATGTTGAAGACATGTTAGTGATGTTTTAGTTATGGACACATAGTCTATTAATGAGTAGAAGTGAATTTATGCAGTCGTTATTCGCTAGTAGCAGTTTCCTATGTTTATTCAGAAGAGCTGACAAAGATTTTATCAGTTATGTAGTTGCACCTATCCTGTGGGTATGCACCCTTGGATTTAATACTAGAGGAGAGTTATTGATGTTTATTTAAGAGCACATGAGTTAATTTAGCTTTCAAAGAATGTTCCAATTGTTTCAAAGGAGCTGACAGTGTGTAGCATGCATCTACAATTATCTTATTAGACAGGTCCCAGATTGTGTTGCATGCATAATAGAGCTGATAGAATGTTTGTTGGAGTTTTTTATAGTTTCTCTAATATGATTTCAAGATGGTTCTAATAGGCCAACTTAATTATATCATTTTGAGAATAGATATTTATAGGCTTTCATTTGTGATTGCTAGAGTGTGGTTCATAGTTGATGAAGGAGAGCTAAGCAGAGTGTGTGAAGTTTTCAGCCATCAGAAGAAGGTCTATGTGACCAAGTAAAGTACTTGTTCTATTCATTGGAATTGATCTAGATAGTAGGTCAAAGCATAATTCACCAAGATCCAAATATAGTGTGTATCTATTATTCAGAAGGTTGTAGCCTTAACCCATTTGAGCAGTGAGCTCTCAGACAGTGCATCCTCTCCCCTAACAGGGACAATTTTAAAAGACTCCTAATAGGGTCGGACCCTTGACCAGGTCTACTATACTAAATATATTGTAAAGAAACTCCTAACAGGGTTAAGGATCTTCTAACAAGGATCATAATACTCTAGTGCAGAATATTAGTGGATGTTAATTCCCACTAGGGTTTTTACCTATTTGGGTTTCCTCATAACCAAAATATTGGTGTTGTGTTCTTGTGTTCTTTCATTGTGTTTATGCTTTATGTTTAAGTATACTTAATTGGATAAAGAATTAAATCTTGTAGATAACTGATTCACACCCCCCCCCCCACTCAGTTATCTCTTGGGACTATTCCTAACAGCATTAAGCATGATAAGAGAAAGATATTCAGGTTTGGTTCATTGATCATCTACATGTACTTCCATATAGTTGGAAAGGTCTCTAATCTTTATCTTGACAAGAGCCTACATATATTGCCTCAAATCTCATTTAAGGAAACATCAAAGAGTACCTTAAAGGATTTCATGGATCTTGAAATCAAAACATTTAGAATCAAGATGCAGAGAAGGTATAGAATACCTGAGAATATTGTGGAAAAGTACAAATATACTATATGCTTCATGGTGGAAATAGACATTACATGCATGGAAGCAGTTGAGCCTAGGACAAAGTGGATTCATCCACTTGGATATGAAGTAGAGGAACACATTTTGGAAGCATATGCACAAGTCCTCCTATCAGGACCTAAGGATCCCAATGAATCTAGATGAGGAACTTATGAAGACAAGACAAGACAAGTAGACTATGTCTTATGCAGTGCTGGGACAAAGAGAAAAGCATCAAGGATTACATAAAACATTCTAAAAATTCATGGTGTCACCCAAGAAGACTTGGAAAAAGAAAGGGAAGACAAGATTACCATGCAACTTGAGAGCACACCCTCTTCTAAAGTGAAAATAGAGAAATCAGATGATCCTAAGGAGAAGAAGAAAAAGACAAAGGAAAGCATCTCCGTGCCCATAACTACAATTGATTTGGAGTCCACTCCACCTCCTAAGCCTAGAAAGATTTCTAAAAGCAATAACAAGACTGATGCAAGCCACCCATCATCAAGGACAACCAGAAGCCAAGAGAAGAATACACAAGCACCTCATGAGGTAGGATTAAGACCAAATCTAGAAGTGTTAAGAACTAGAGTAGTTGATGAAGGAAGGATAGATCAAATAGAAAATTTCTATGATAAGTATCATGAGATTGATAAATCAGAGATTCATTCTATGATCATCAAGCACATGATTAAGTTCAAAAAGATAGTTTTGGAACTTAAGACATTTATTCTAGATAATGTATGGAACATTTTGGATTCCTTAAAGAGACAAGTTGTTGAAGAGGATACGAGGATAAGAGAAAAAAAATTGGATGACAACATCCCAGTTTGTTCATTTAAAGAGAAAACATTATTGTTGGATTTGGTAAAGCCTCATTTAAGAACTAAAATCAGAACTCTACAAATAATGAATAAGGACTATGAGTTAAATAGAGAAGGCATTTGAAAAGGTGTTTTTGGAAAGACACATGTATCCTCCTACTGTGCCTGCAACCCAAGTTCCCTCTAAGAAAATAAAAGAAGCTGAGATCCCTAATGCACCTGTGATAGGTCCACGAGATTCTATGCCCAAGGCTGAAGAGAAGGATGAAACTATTCTAATTAATAATGTTGAAATCACCATGGCAGAAATAGATAATGAACTGGATAAGTTTGAAGAAACTTTTGTTAGTATAGAAGAAGCTGAGATCCTATGTGGTGAAGACACATCTATGCAGCAAGAAGAAGTCCAAGTTGAAGACTTAACTAGACAAGAAAGTGAGAAGGAAGATGAACTTAAGGAAGAACCTTCTATTGAGATTCCAGTGAAGGTGAAAATTGAGATAATGGATGCAAGTCAAAGCACACCTCTTACTCCTAAGCCATCAATATCATTGTTGTCAATTTTGACCCCTAATACAACAAGTCTAAACTCGTGCGAAGAAGAAGATTTGATAAAAATAAGTGTATTAGCTATGGAGAAAGCTAAAGAGAAATAAGTAATGAGGAATCCATTATTTGTTGAATCAGTAAGCATACTAAACAATTTATTGCCCAAGGATAAGAAATTGATAAGTGTTCATTTAGTTGATGATGTTAGCAGCATCCTATCAAGCTTCAAAGAAAATTTCTCAAGTCTAGAAGAGGCAACATCAAAAACTATAGAAGAGAAATACAGTGAGAAAAGGCTGAATGAATTGATAAGTATTTTCTCACTTGACCTTAATTCACTTAAGATTGGTCAAGCAATGCTGAAAGAGTTTGTAGAAAAAGGAAGGAAGATAATTGCTAACTGCATGAATAAAGAAAAACTCACTGTAGATCATCTTAAGAAGATTTAGGAAGAAGAATCTATGATGGAAGCTATAAGAAAATCAGTGGAAGATTCCACTCAATATATAAACATGTATAATAATGTTTATCAAGGAAATTCGGATAAAATTGAGAAGGGAGAAAAAGAAATGACATATATAAGGGCTAGACAAACTCAGCTAAGACATCCATTAGCAGCCTCTCTAGATGTGTTGAATCAAAACATATATCAAATAGATTCCACAATTGTGACTTATGATCAAGGTCCTTATATAGATCTAGAAAATATGGAGAAGCTAACATATGCATTATGCGCCATCTTCAGACAGTGGATGCACTCAAGGTTTTCTGGCAACAAGAAATCAAGAACCTTCAGATTGCATACCTGGATGTACTTTCTATGTAAGTAAATAAAGTTTTCCTTTTTGAGTACCTTTTTCATTAATGTCAAAGGAGGAGTAGTGTATATGATATAAAGGAGATAGTAGTGTATAGAAAAGAAGAAGATGATGTACAGTTTGTTAGCAAGTTTTGTGTATAAGTTAAGTTTAGTAACTTCGCCACATTCCTTTGTTGCCATTAATGATAAAGGGGGAGATTGTTGGAAAGTTGAATTTACTATTATATACAACTAATATTTATGTTGTCATTATGGAAAAAATTCTTATGAAGTTTTTTAGTCAGCGCACTAACTTAGAAGATCATAATTCGGCTAAGTATGGAAGACAGAGTAGACAAAGAAGCACCTGATGATCAGAGCATCGATGCACATGTGTATGACTGAGTTTTGGTATGCACCCTTAGATATAAGCTTTTGAGTATGTTACTATGATAAGTCTAAGAATTCATGGTCAGATATGATAGTATGAAGAAATTATAACAAGTCTAAGTGACACAGTTAGTAAGCGGCAAAACATAACAAAGTATGGAGCCGACAGATAGTATTTTGATTAGCATATATCATTTTTTTTTGTAAAGGCTATGCACCTATTTTAATTATGTTATAAACATGTTAATATCATTGTATGTAAACACGCTTGAGCCAATTAACTTGGAATCGTTGTATGTGTTAAGTTATAGGCCAACCTAGTAGTTAGTTTTGGTTGTGTCTATTAAGCATGTATATATGTGACATGTGCTTTTGTATTTGAGTATGGATGATATATAGAGAAGATAAAATGTATGAAAAGTATGTATTAGGGTAGTAAGAATGATATAGAGCTTTACAAGAGGTTAAAGAATCATCACGCAAAAGGAACTAATCAGATAGCAATATCAAAGCAGCAGTTCACCTTGCAGATATAGTGTGTATCTAATAACTAGGAGGTTGTATCCTTCTTCATTGAGTAGTGATCCATCCACCCCTAATAGGGTTTTTTACTTTAAGACTCCTAACAGGGTTCCTCCTTTGACCAGATCATTCTACTCAGCTTTGTAAAGATTGCTCCTAATAGGGAAAAGGAACATTAACAAGTTCATAATACTAAGTGCAATTATTCGTGGGTACTAATTCGCACTGGGGTTTTCCTCTGGCCAAGGTTTCCCCGTAAACATATCTTGTGTTATGTGTTATGTTTGAATACTTCATTTTCTTTACTATTCATTTTAGTATTTAAGTAATTGATTTAAGTTTCAAGTATCAAAAATTAATTATAAAACACTAATTCACCCCCCTCCCCTCTCAGTGTTCTCATTCCTAATAGTTAGACCTCTAATTGGTCCTAATAGATCTAATTGTTCCTAATAGGTCCTAATTGTTGGAAATATAGATGTAGTAACTGAGAGGGGGGGGGGTGAATCAGTTAACCACAAAATATTACCACTGATCCCTTAGATGTCCTATTAAATTATTTACTGCTGACATACAGAGAAATGTTGAAACTCGGTAATTGTAGAGAGTGTTAATTATAACTGTTCTTAAGCATTCATCAGTGATTAACATGCATGAATAAAGAAAATACCATGAACACAAGAGAAACTAGATTTAACGTGGAAACCCAATATGGGAAAAACCACCAATGTAACTAGTTACTGATTTTCACTCTTCTGAAGTGATGCCCTATTAGGAGCCAACCCAGTAAAAGGTTACAAAACACACTGTTAGGTGTGACCTTGTTAGAGGATTTAATCACCCTGCTAGGAGTGGTCTTGTAAGAGGTCTTGAAACAATTCAATAGAACTGTCACCTTGTTAGAGGATTTACAAAATGTTTGTTAAACCAACTCAGTTAGGAGATGTTGAAATCACTACTACAATGGTAAGAAAGCAACAATGAAGTGACCTAAATAGTGATGCAACTGAATTGCTGATTACAGATCTTTGTTCTGCTTCACTAGATCCTTCCTGATCAAATATATCTCTATTGCTCTTCAAGGATATCTAATCATCCTTCAAAATTCACTCATACTATTCTTCTTTTTTTTTACTTACATCCTCATAATTCACTTGACCTTCTATATATATACCATTCAGATTGTCAAGTCGGCACTAATAATTATTACAAAACATTACTAATCATTACAACAGTCGGCTGGAATAAACCAACTTTATTTCTCAAATTGACAAAATCCTTTACTAGGTCAACCTTGTTTGGTAAACATTAATCTGAAAAAGATTTCCTTTGGTGACTGAGAGAACTCGGTAAGTACTATGAATTCTTCAACATCCTTTGGAGACCGAGTGAACTCGGTAGACACTAACTTTCCTTCAATAACCGAGGAAGCTCGGTTAACAGTATTTTCTACCATAATTTTCTTTTGACACTTGAGAGGTCCCAGTAGACACTAGGAACTACTTTTCTGACTGACTGAGCTCGGTAGACACTGGGAACTACTTTGTTGACTGACTGAGCTGACAATTGATATGACATTTGTGTGACATTAAAGACAACACATAATCATTCCAACAATCTCCTTCAGACAATTTTATCCAACAATCTCCCTCTTTGGCATTGATGGCAACACAATATGTCATAGCACAATGAAATTTCATAGAAAACATAGAATAAGGAACATATCCTTAGCTTCATTTTGATTCTCATCTCCCTCTGTCAGCAAACTTCTCTCTCTGACTGAAAACTCTCCCTCTTTTCTTTTTTATATATTTTTTTTAAATTCTATTTATTAGAAATTTCATGAAATGACAGCAAACTCTCCCTCTTTGACAACACATGCCAAAGATAACACACTTCCAGTGAATTCCAATGTACCTTAAGTACTAATTCATATGCAATGATTCCTTGACTATGCTGCATCAACTGACCGATCTTTAACATGCTCTAGTTGATGCATTACTAAAACTCAATTTAGTGAGCCTCGGATAGGGGAATGACCCCTAACTTACCTCTTAGATACAAGAATGCATCCTTAGGTAGTGGCTTGGTGAAGATATCTACAATTTGTTCTTTTGTATGAACATATTCCAATCTGATTTCCTTGTCCTGCACCAATTCTCTAACAAAGTGATATTTTATAGCAATGTGTTTGGTTTTGGAATGCATTACCTGATTCTTTGAAATATTTATTGCACTTGTATTATCACAGAACATAACAACTGGTTCTTTGATCTCAACTTTCATACCTTCCAATAATTGTTTGAACCAAATAATATTAGAGCAATTTACTATTGCAGCAACGTATTCTGCTTCTGCTGTGGATTGGGATGTGCAATTTTTCTTTTTACTGGTCCAAGATACTAACCTTTTGCCAAGAAAAAATGCTCCACCACTTGTACTCTTTCTATCATCAATGTTTCCTACCCAATCAGCATCAGTAAACACTTTTAAGTCCAGATTGCCTCCAAATTTACACCACAAGCCATAATCTTTAGTTCCTCTCAAGTACCTCAAGATTCTTTTGATTGCCATCATGTGATTTTCTTTGCATTTTTCTGAGAATCTTGCTACTATACCAACTACTAAGGCAATATCAGGCCTTATATGTACTACATACTATAATTTTCCAATAATTCATCTGTATAAGGTCTGATCTACTTCTTTTGAATCATCATCTTTGGTAAGCTTCAGTCCAGTACACATGGGTGTACCAACTAGTTTTGAATCTTCCATACCAAACTTCTTAAGTATTTCCTTGATGTATTTAGACTGAGTAATGTAGAGACCGTTCTTGCTCTACTGAATTTGAAGTCCAACAAAGAATTTTATCTGACCAAACATAGACATTTCAAATTCTTTGTTCATTTTCTCTGAAAATTCTTTGCACTAATCATCATTCCCTGTAAACACAGTATCATCCACAAATATTTTTGCCAAAACAATTTTGTTATCTGGTCCTTCTTTGATGTATAAATTACTATTGTCATTAGCTCTTTTGAAACCAATCTGAGTTAGATAGCTATGTAGGTTGTAATAGGTGGACTAATTGGTCCTAATAGGTCTAATTGGTCCTATTAGGTCCTAATAGGTCTGAATAGGTCCTCATTAGTCCTAATAGGGCTAATAGGTCTTAATAGGTGGAATAATAGGTCCTAATAGGTCTAGCTAGGTTTATTTAGGTCTATTTAGTCCTAATAAGTCCTAATACATCTAATTGGTTAGGCTAATAGGTCCTAATAGGTCTAATTGGTCCTAATAGGTCCTAGTTAGGTCTAGCTAGGTCTACTTAGTCCTAATAGGTCCTAATAGGTCTAGTTAGGTCTAATTTTTCTAGTTAGACCTCTAATTGGTCCTAATAGGTCTAATTGGTCCTAATACATCCTAATAGGTCCTAATTAGTTTTATTATGTCTAATTATGTCTTCTTTATAAAATTAAGTCTAATTTGGTATTGCAATATCACACTTACATGTTTCATTAAGAAAAGTCCTAGCCATCAACTTAAAATATCTAGAGAGAGAGAGAGAGAGATGCCTTGTTTCCTATGATAATATATTTCTCGTGCTTCTTCACATAGTCTTTGTTCAGTCTCTTCTCAATAATGTTGTGTACTCTTGTTTAGCCTTCTCTTTTTATTTCCCATCATAAGTTGCAAAATTGTTCCACCAAATTTTAACAAAATTTAAAAAATGCAATTTCAAAAGTCCTCCTCCTAAATGCGAATCATTTTGCAGTTTTCAAATTAATGAGATGAGAAAAACACACATTTATTTATATGTAATCGTTATTAACCCGAAATGACACCAAATACGTCGACACAAGTTTCTATCAAAAGTCAAGTTTAGATTTCTATCAAAAGTCATTTAGTAAAGAATTAAATTGACTCTAAATTAGAAAGTGCTTTCGATAGAAAGTACTTTCGATCAAAAGTCAAAAGTTTTGATCGAAAGTACCTAATTAGGTCTTGTTTGCAAACTTTGAAGAAATTATGAGAATTTCATGGCTTTGGGGCTCAAGCGTAGGGATCAAATGGAACAATAAGGAGACGTCCTTTTGCATAGCACAAGTACTTGGAAGGAGCTTTCTAAAAATTATAGATTCAAAAAAAATTTAATTTATTATGTATATGGTTTTTGATGTTAATCAAATGTAGTTTTTTTATCAAATATAAACCTCTGAGTTTGACGGTCAATGAAAAATAGTAGAAAATAGGAAAAAAAATGAAAAATAACAGTGCCCTCCATCTTCGAGTCTAACTTTTATCAATTTTTTTTTTGAAATTCGATAAATACACAAGTAATAAGCTATGTAGTTAAGGTATGTCAAAATTACGGTTTAGTCAACTTCAAACATTAATAAAATATGCAATAATCATGATAATATTGTCAAACCAATTGCATGTCCTTCATATGGATGTTATGAAAATAAATTTGAAAGAATCACATTCATATCTATTTTAGAAAAAAAGTTATTCTCTATGAAAACAATGTTACGCTTTGAAAATGACATTTTCAACACCATACCAGTTTTCGTGGGAGAAAGAAAAAACTATTCAAATCAATTACAATAAAAAATAAAAATTATATTTCTAATCTAGACCGAAAATCCTAAAAGACTCTAATTTACTTCATCATCTGATTTCAAACAGTTCAATGGCAATATGCATCCAAATCTGAAAGTTTTTTTCAAAATGTAGAGTTCAGTGTTTGTTTGGGTAAAAAAGTGTAACCCACTATTGTGGGTTCACCGTAATGTAAAAGTGATAATCTTTCTTTATGACCCATGATTGATATGTACTTTCAACACCATCCAAATCTAATTGTGCATGTCAATAAGACACATGTACCATGATAGTGACCTGCTTTGTATAGTAGTATTCTGCTTGAAGTTGTTTTTGAGAAACAAAAGAGTAATTCTTTGCAAAGTCAACAACCGATAAAATTATTCCAACAGGAAAAGTTTCTTTTAGTATTTGGAATTTTTATGCTTCCTATTTAGCAAATAAAACACAATGTATGTATGGTTGAATCAATTTACAAAATTCTCCATAGATGTTGCAACAGGTATCTCCTCTACATTCCAACCTTGTTGATTATTTCCAAACTTTTTTTTGCAAACTTTATGTACTTGTTACTCTTACATTTTACCATCATCTTCATGTCAGTATCTTCAAGTCTCAAAGGAAATTTAGCCAAATCCTCACATGTTTGACAAGTTCCTCTTATGCAATTTATTTCTAGTATTTCATTATCAATTGATTTGTTACATGAGATTGATGTTATGAATCATCTTGGATGTTTAGGAAAAGCATTTTGAGAACCACCACTTTCTTCTATCATCTTTCTAAACCCTTGATATTGGAGATCAAATTCAATATGCTATCGACAACAACAAGTTTCAAAAAATTATTTATCTTTACAAAATATGGCTTTAATCTTTCAAACATTGTTTGTCTAATATTAATGTCAAAATTTGAATTACAAAATGAGAGATACAATTCATGTTGTGTTGTGTCCAACCAATGTTTTTTGTGTTGGAAATATTCCTTAGGGCTAGTCCTCTTCTTGATAACATCTCTTCTATTTGGTGAAGGATGAGTATGATCAGTCCAAAATGTCATAACCAAGTTCCTAACTATTTCCTTAATCCTATCAGAGCAATGAGCTCTACACATTAGTACCCAATTACCTTCCAATGTAGTATCATCCAAATTGATTCTCCTTTTCAAATAATGTTTTATTGTCTTTCTACTATACCCAATATGAGATGAAAGTGACAAAATTTGTCTTTTTGGGGACATGGTTTTATTTAAAATAGATGTTAGTATCACTCTTCTTGAAATGGACTTATCTGCAGATCTAGTTATTTTCCCAATGGAGTGCAAACTTTCCTTAACACTTTCAACAATATTTTTTTGTACGTTACATGAATTTTTCTTTTTCCAACTTCCCTCTAGACCCAATAATTTTAATGTCTCTTTTAATTCATCATTAAGAATTGTAATTGATAATAGTTGGGTTTTTTCAAGTGTATCAAGATTCTCATATTGTACAATTATTTTCTTAGACATTTTATCCAATTCCCTCTTCATAGTATTTATGGGTTGTTTATCATAATCTCTCAATTTTTCCACATCCATTTCAATTAAATGATCTTTTCTTTTACGATTAATTTTTCTCTTCAACTTTTGGGGTGGAATAACATTCTCATCTAATGCTTGTACTTTAGCTGTAAACAAAATTTAAAAAATCTCTTAATAGCTCATGTTAAGGGGACCTTGATGAATAAGTAGAAATGGGCTCATGTCAAAGGGAATAATTAATAAACTAATGAGAGAGACACATACTTATTTGACCTTGGGATGACCCTTCTCAAA